>JAHREE010000098.1:3409473-3428776 GCA_033628505.1 Tringa tobata
CGCCGGCACCTGCCCGTCGGGAGCACCCCCGCACCGGGGCAGTCCGGTCCCGGCCCCGGGTACAAGGGGTTTCACCCCGGGGAGGGGTCCCTGGCCGTGCCGGGGGCTGCTCTCGGGATAGGGGCTGCTCTCGCAGGATGGCCAGGAGCCAGCGGCACCGGCCTCCTCACCCTCCGGCACCGGTTTACAAACATCAGATCTTTTCCCCTTCCCAAGGGCAGGGAGGAAAAAGCGTGCATATTATTTTAATCCCTCTCCAGTGACACCTCTGCAGAAATGTTATTAGTCATTTATCAGACTGTAGGCTCTGTCGGCTGATACAGAACGGGAGAGGAGGGTGTGCCCCAGCCACCCACACAGACCTTCTCCACAGAGTCATCCCTCGAGCAAATCCCCAGCCTGGGCCCAACCAAAGAACCCGCTTTTAATAAAATATGTCAATCTTGGGCTCCCCCCTTCCAAACACATGCATTACTGGGATCAAGACCTACCCAGCAAAGCTTTACCCACTGCTGTAATAACCCAGGATTAAGGACTGGCATTGCCGCACAACGATACACTGTGACACAAAGGTTTTACCTGCACATATTTTGGGAGGCTATTTCAGATGACGGATGGAGGAGAAATGGTGCTGCTTATACCAACTAAGTAACACTGAAGACATTCCTTCCAGGCCTTCTTGCTTCTTTTTGTAACGTGCTGTATCTATTAGAGAGGACCAAGTCAAAGACCATTTCAATACTTGCTCCTGTGCTGCCTCTGTGTGCCCTGCACCCTCCCCCCAACACACACACTCCCCCCCGAGGAAAGCAAAAACATCCTGGCTTCTTTGAAAAATTAATCCTAATTCAGGGGAAAGATTAATTTTGGAGGGGATTAGGTTCTCCTCCCCTCTGCACCTGGCGTAGTCATTTACAAGTATGGAGCCTTGTAAATGGGTACAAAATACTACTACCAGTGACTGGAAAATTTTAAGCTATTTGCATTTATCACGTACTTTGTACTTTGCAGATGGAGAACACTAACCAGGTGCAGGGCAGTGGGGAATCGGGCCACATTTGGGTTGCACAGTTACTTACCAGTAACACAACACCAAATGCACCTTCTAAAAGCAAATGGCAATCAGTACTCATTTAGACACATCTACTTACACACGCTATATTCTGAGAAATACAATCAGCAGAGCTTTACATCCTTTCCTGCAGAAAATTCTGCAATATTATTTTGTTTTAGGTTCAGTGAGGGCCAAGAGGTGGTCAGCACTGTGTAGCTAATTAATGGCTGATCTTCCAGCAAAGGCAAGGCAAGATCTGGCAGACAGGTGAGGCAAAGCATGGAAACACGCCCTGCTATCTCTGCCTGAGATTTAAAGTAAGTCTCAGGTGTCTGCTGATCATCCACAGGAAAAGGGGCTTTGTGTGAATTTCCTCCTCGTTACAGCAGCTGGGAAAGCCCTTGAGAGGCCAAGGGACAGCCACTTTCTGCTGCCTGTAATTATTTGAGGAAGTGAAAGAAGGTGACTCATGGCTCAGAGGGCAGCAAGAGCACAACTATGACACTAATGCGTGGCCCCGGATTAGGAGGTGGATCGTCACAAGAACGTGTTACTTCGCACAGACAGTTATATCACATCACTTGTAAAAATGGATCAAGTGTGTAGTAGGCACTGCTATTTCTGCATTTAATACATACAGTGTACAACTTGGTATTCAGACCCAGCATGGGGTCTTAAAACCCTGCAAAGGTTTTCTCCATTCGCTCTCTTTAAAGCCGCAGTTCCTATCCCCACATCTGCTTTTCGTCAAGGTTTTTTTCTCTTTTTCTGCCATACCACAGTGTTTGGCTTGGCAGGACCCGGTGTGGCAGAAGCACTGCCCCCTCGCCCCCCGCTGGTCCCTGCCTTACCCAAATGCACCAGCACAAGGCTCAGTTGGATGCTGAGGTATTTCACTGGCTGTCCTACATGGAGATAAAGGGGTGGGTGTATTCCTGCTTGTGAACAAGCACAGGCTGACTAAGGTTCAGGGACTCTCTTATTCAAGAAATCAACATCAACAGTTTTCTGTCCAAGCCTTACAGTATTTCTGGAGCACTGCCATAAGAGAGGAAGAACAGTAGCTATGCCAAACAACATAGTTTTAGAGTCTGGGTTTTGCAGTAGAACTGAACAAGTGCGAACAGCTATTCAGGTTCCTGTTCTTCTAATACAGAACACAGTTACTTATGCACATGGAGAAACCATACGTGTAGGTTTTTTGCCTTGGCTGGAGTCGCATTCTGTGTTAGTGTAACTGCCAGCTGATGGTGATTTTGGCAATGAACTTGGCAAAGCGCTGACCTTCCTGTTGCTGACATCCAATTTATGAAATGTCTATGATTTTAGATTAAAACTGATGATTTTTTCAAAGTATCTGTACTATGGCTGTTAATGAGCACTTATACAAAAAACACCCCAAGCTAATAATTTCAGCTGAGATTTATATGCTTACTGCATCTCTGAATATAATTTAAAACAACTCCCAACTGTTACGATGCCTTTTTTGGTTTTCCAATTGTAGGAGTCGGCATGCTAAAACTGAAATCCTGATCTAACTGCTGTTCTAACTTGCATGACTATAAATCAGAAGCAGCGCTCTGGTACACATGAACTCACAGCCAGAATATTTAATTTTTAGGAGGGTAGATTAACAAAAGCACAGGCAGAACCCAAGAAAACAGAAAAGGGATCATAAAGAAGAAAAGTGATGGAGCCAGGCACACACAGGATACTCTGTCCCCAAATAGTTCAGCGTCAAATAACAAAAATAGCTATAACTTCATTGCTTTAAGAGCTTGATTAACCATAGAGTTACAAAGTAGCAAGGAAACACATCTAAGAATAAAAGATTGTATCAAGTCAATATGCCTATTAGTCCGTCTAAGACCCCTCTTTGGCTCGTGCCTGAACCTGTCTGTTTCTCGGTAACCTGAAATTTAATCTTTTGTGAATTCAACAGCCTAAACATAATCCTCTGTGAAATCAATATATAATCAACCCTCCATTATCAGGAAAACAGGGGTTTGAAAAAACTGAAAGAAAGCCTAGATAATACAAGTGCTTCTGGGCCAGGGTTGGCCAGTTCATCAGCATTGTGCCCCCCTGTAAACGTCCTACTTGGTTAAGCTGCAAACTTCATAACCAGTTTAGGTACCACTGTGTGTGCAACATGGCTTATTTCCAAACTGGGTAAGGCACCCAGAAATAATGGAAAATAAACTCTGTGTTTTTACTATTCCACACATAGTGCACAGGAATTTTAATTCATGTTTATAAAGCGTGATCTAGATAGTGATCTAGCTAGTGTTGTGGTGGTTCTGCAAGCAGCGATAAAAAAGTCATTAAAATACAAAAATTATTTCACAAAGAGTAAGATGTCAGCTCTTAAATAGGATTGAAGTAATATAAGTATCCAGTTGCAGGAATAAAAGACTTCATCTAGGAAGAATGGCAACATCATACTCCTTAACACACTGTGGAGGGAGGCAGGAAAGCACTCGCTTATTCGACTTCCAAAACTAATGAAGAAAAATACCTACAAATTTCAGAAAAAGCATGAAAAACACTCCAAGCCTGGCAGATTATGATTATTAACAAATTAGCTTTTCCCAGGCTAGGCTGAACCCTGTTTCTGGATCTGGCTGTGCTTGCTTGCTTGTTGTTCTCTCCCATCATTGTTTGGATAGAGAGGCTGAAGACTGAAGCAGAAATTTCTGCTTGGGTATATGAAATCTGCCTTCTGGGTAAGTCTCTGTTCACTTCTATACGCTTTTGCTATCAGCTTCTCCTGAAAAGTATTTCAGTCAGCACCACTTTTCACCTTGTTCCTTTTTGGTGATTTTCTCTGGGTGTGAATGGAAGCAGCTGGCTGCAACTGGCAGGTTCTTTTGCAGTTACTCGTGCTTTCCTTTTTCCTGCACCTGCGTGGGCTCCGGTGCCCATGATTGCATGTTAGTGGAATGGTAATGTTAAGAATACTCAGGGTACGTTTAAAAAGGACCAGGTAAAAATTAGCTCAGGGCCACAGGTTGTTTTATAAGAAATGAAAAAGAAAAAAATGTCTGACGTTTGAAAGCACCTGAAAGGAAAGGAAAATACTGGGGAGATCTAGCGCTTTAAAAGCATTTGGCTACAGAACTGATGTGTTTATGGGGAAAAACAGCATCACATGAAGAATTTGACTAAATGCATTAGGTTGGAAGCAGAATAATCACCCCACAAACAATCACAAAATGAAGCTTATGAATGATGCACTGAGAAAGACAGCCTTGCTCCAGATTTGAGAAAGGAGAAAGACAAAACTCAGGAGCTGGACCGACCGCTGCAGTGATGACCGTGTGCCTGCAAGATTCAAGCAGATCAAGATGCAAAAGGGTAACCTTTGGAGACAAACTAGCAGACATTCAACCACAGATAGCTGAGACTTTCAAAACGTGCTGGGGCATCCAGCTACTGAAAGGCAGAGGCTGCAGAATTTTAGTCCTGATGCAGAACAATGTGGAATAAATTAATGTTGTCCTTTTGCATTTACTGTGAAAAGCTGTACACCCCCTCAGCACCTCGAGCTGGTGACAGTGTAATCCTCAATTCACATATTGTAAATTTAGAAAAGATTGGAATGTGCAACTGATCATACCTAGGATGTTTACACACACTGTTTGATCCCAAAATACTGGCTTATGTCATTAATGGCTTGTGTCATGCTCCTTTCTAGCTTCAGAAATGGCAAATGTTTACCATTTTAACTACATTAGCCAACTGGTTAAAGAAAAGCAAAAAGGAAGCAAAGAAAGCATAATGGGCACAGCAAAAAAAAGAATGTTAAATTACTCTGAGGATCAACTATGCTTTAAAAAAAAAAATCTTTCATGATACTTTCAGCTCTTGAGATAACCAAAACACGCATGGTAATAACCCAACTTATCTTTCCATGCTTTCACTATTACATACTTCAGTTCGTATCATGGCATAACTGGTCTGTTTCCAGTCATCCTCACTTCTGGTTCTCAACCTTCATGACCCCAGGAACACAAATGAATTTACAATAATTGCTTGCTTATTTGTTTACTCCACTTTCTAACACATGAGTACTTATATTGGGGCCTTTTCTCTCTCATCCCTAAAGTTGCAGATAATAACTAGTACTTAACTACTAGTAGTGAATATGGCCATAATTAATATATTTAGTACATATTTTACTTCAGTCATTTATAATTTTAAAGCATATTAGATTTGAAATAATATCCAGCCCTTAAAAGCTTAACTTTCAAGCCTTTAAATACTAATTCTTCTTTATGTGCATGCAAGTTCTATGGATATACACATAGTTGGAGGCGAAGTCTAAACCTTAATTGTTTATTTCCCCATGGAAAAACACTGATTTTTGCAAAATGTTTTGCAAAAACATTTGACAGGGATGAACACTACTGATGCTCAAGGACAAACTAAACATAATTTAGAATGCAAAGAAGGGCCTTTTTAAATTTTATGTGAAGACAAATGATTTATAGAAGTATGCTTAAGTAGTTCAGTACCAAGCACTGAACATCTTACATGCCTATAACTGATTTTTGGCCAAGGCAATTTTATCATCTCATGGAGTTGGGCCCTTATTAACCAAGCAAAATATTAATTTCATCATAAAAATCCTGCCTGAATTTTGCTACAAGTCATTTGAGTATTCAAACCAAACCCCTCTTCACTTTGAGACACACTTGATTGTTGATAGTTCTTGTACACTGCTACTGATGCTGAGCACGAGCAGGGACTAAGCTGAGCATTTAAAACATCTGGGTTTTATAACAAGAAAGAAGAGTGGGCAGCTATCAGGAAAATCCTGTATTTCCTTATGAAGTATGCTCCATGTGGGTTTGGAGCTTGGCATGCTGTTTCCAACACAAAATCAGATTTATTTTATTATTAGTTTTCTGATGAAAATTTTCTCAGATCTACATATCGGAAACACCTGGTGACCGATGGAGTTATCGTACCTAAGTTCTGCTTTGGTGTCCTTAGAGCCCAGCATGCAATGGGAAAAGATGAATATCACTGAAAGTAGCCAGGGGTGAGAGACCTACCCCTGTCAGGAAGGCTGGTCTGGACTAAAATGACTGACACACTTTGACCTGGTCTATGAGCAAACAGATCTATTTCTGGGACCTCTCACTTGCAAAAGATGTTCTGCAGGACTGAGTTTTTGACAGGCCACTTGTCCGAGGCCCGTGTGCTGGCGTGCCCTGCCCTAGGTGCCATGACTGCGGGAAGGTGCAGAGCTGGCGTGGGGCTGCACTGCCTCCCCACGGGCCCGGGGAGAGCTCCTTCCCCCTTGTCCGCTGACAAATGGCACAGCTGTGGTGTGACATGTCAGCACTTGCATCGCGGATCTCCAGAGACAAACCAGGAATGTTCTGCATGCCAGACAGTGGCGCTGAGCCATTACATTGAGACAACCTTCTTGAGGGAGCCGTGGGCCCTGGGTGAACAAGGAGAGTGAGGAATCCATTGACATTTTGCCCCACAGGCTTTAACGCAGAAGCAGCCCGCTGCAGCGAGGCCAGCTCTACAGCTGAAAGAGAAGATGTCTTGCAAAAATGTGCTAAATCCATGCACCATTTGCTGGATAGTTGCTACACTGATTTGAAACAACTCACATGGCATTTAGATAAGGTAGGTGAGACTATATGTCCCTGCAGTCTGAGGTATGCTTTCATCAGCATTCGTGGTGAGCCTGAAATTATTTGGTGATGTTTACCATCATCTGGAATGCTTCCAGTGGAAAACATGATCTTGCTGACCTGGAATCTAACTCGGATCCTGTGACCTATATATTCAGAGTGAGAGTCAATAAATTCACATTGATATTTAATGCAGAGAAGCAAAGAACTCTGGAGTCACCTGAAATGACCTGCTCACCTGTTGAGGTCATCTTCTAAAATTAGCCCTTCGACTCAGAACCTACAGTTCTTGCTTGTTTCACTGAACTACCACAGCTGCTACAAAAAAAAAAAAAAAGGGAAAAGCTAAAAGAGCTTTTAAAGTCATATTCCTACTGGGAATCTGAAGAATCTCCATTGGATTCTAGAAACAGATTTTGTAAATAATTATCACAGAGACTGACAAATAACAAGGCAGCCTTGAGAGACAGACAACTATGAAGGGGGGGGAAAAACCACTATTGTAACCATGGAGGAAAAAAGTAACCACTGTTACCTGTGACAACAGATTAGTCTATTGAAACATATGACATCTAGAATAGGGAAATAATGAGAATAATAAAAAAATCCCAACTTTTACTTGAACTCTGGAGGGCTTCTCCTTTGCTACTTCCCACTTTAGCAGTAAGTTAACGTCTTTCTTTACCAGCATCTTGTTAGAAAGGGCGTAGAAAAGGAACAGCAAGGACAAATATTGGGATAAACAGAAACACGAAGAGCAACAACTCATGGTCACAGGTAACACAACAAAAGCTTCACTGTCTCAGAAGATATTCTTAAAAGTAAAGTAGTGACACAGTGTAGATGACACTACAAGAAGATGGATGCCCAGCTTTTTGGAAGACTTCACTCACAGCTGGTATGAATAGTTTGCTGTCAAACTGGATTTGGGAATCTGTAAGGGTTAAGTCTTTTTCCTATATTGTTACTCGACAGTCTGGGTAACAGCACAGATCACACATCTGAAATCTGCATGTGGGGTAAGGTGCTGTAGGCAAAATGGAGCAGAGAAAGAGTTTTTGGAATGATTTGGAGAGATCAGAGAAATTATCTGAAAAACCACAGGATTCAGCTGAGCAGGGCCAGGTGCTAAGTCCTGTACTTAGGAAGGGAAAATATCGCCTGGGAAAGTGAGAGATGGGGAATGACTAGACGGATAACAGTTGTTCTGAATAGGACTTGGGGAGTATTACAGAGGATCAGAGCTGAACATGAGTCAACAATATTGTGCTGCTGCAAAGAAGGCATCCATCAACCTGAGCTGTAAAAACAGGATTTTTGTCTGACACTAATTCCCTTATTTTTCTTGGTGGTGATAAGGCCTCAGCAAGAACACTACATCCAGCCTGGCAGTTGCAATTTAAGTAGGAGGTGAATTGAGCAATTCAGAAGAAAGGACAGGACTAATCAAAAGCCCACAAAAGGAGAGCCACAAAGGATGATGGAAAGGGTATTTTTCAGTCTAGAAAGGAATGGAATAAATTGATTTTTGATACGCAGGGTGCAGAAGATGGAAAAAAGGAGACTTAAATTACAGTAACAGAAGTTCAAATTAAACTTCCTCATGGCAAATGAGAGAGTATGCCAAATTTTGAAACCTCTGACACTAGCAGTTTTAAAAATAGCTTGCACAAAACATCTGTCAGGAATGATTTAAACACGATCCACCTTTGGGGCAGGAGGAGGGATTAGATCACTCCTACGTGTCACATTTTGCACAATTACAGGAGCGAGCAGACTCTGGGGTCGCAATGAAATGCACAAAATCCCTTGGAAAGCAAAAAATACAGAAGTTGATATAACTTGTGTATTTTGCAGGCTCCAGCAATTCTTCACAGCCCTTACTAGTCCAAGGTTCAGGAGATTTAAGATGGCCAACAGTTTATGTTAATAAACAGCAAGACCACGCACCTGAAGAGGGTCTTGAAGGTGGTGAATAGATACAAAGTGGGGAAGAAGAAAAGGCCATTTTATTAGGGAGAGAGACAGACGCAGAGATCACACAAACATTTTAAATACTTGTATTTCTACCTAGTGAGAAGGTAAGCCATGGACTATCTCTAAGAAATGCATCCCTCTCCCAGACGCAGAAGCCATTGCAGACACAGGCCCTTAACAGACAGCAAGATTTCACACATGGAATATGTCTTAAATTCATCTCCATCCAGGAAGCCCCAAACCAGAGCCTAAAGAAAGCTTAGTTTAACTGACATTTGTTTAAGTCCAAATTATTAAATATTTTAAGTAATAGTTAGTATCTGCTTAAGCAATAGCCCTGAAGTAGCCATGTCTCCACATACAAAATATAAAATAAATACTGTCATATCATGCACTTAAAAAGAATCCTGGGTGAACAGAGTTAGATGCTTTAATCCACTCATAAACCCAGCTTCTTTTTCCTCTACTGTTAAAAAAAGATGTGTGATGAGAATGTAGCCAGTAATCCCGGGGTGAAAGAAGTGGCATAAAACCCACCCATCAGTCACAGTCCACAAAGCTTTCACTCGGACTGCCCTTGGCTGTGATAACACATCATTACTAATCTCCCAAACATTACGCACATACAATCTGGAATGCAAGAACTACCATACAGTCCATAAACAGAGCAAAGTAAAGCCATTGGATTAGTTCATCTCAGGATTCAAGGAAAAACAAACACACCCTTCAGTCAGAGAAAGCCCTTACCTGAAATCACCTATGAAATTCTGATTTCCAGAAATGTTTAGTTATAAAACTGAGAAAACTCATATTAGTCTCCTTGAACCAAACAACACACAATCCATTTTAGGCACTGAAAGCTCCCTTTAGTAGTTGACAAGGAAATTAACTAGGTTGTAGTTACAATATACAGACTTTTCAATTTTTTTCTTTTCTCTTTAATTAAGCACCTGCAGGATGAAAAGCTATAGAAAAAGAAAAAGCAACTTTTAAAATTGTACCTTTCCTCTTCTTTTTTTCCCTTTCCACTTTTTTTTTTTTTTTTTTTTGTAGAGACATTTCACATCTTTCTAGGAAGCAGATTAATTGCCAAAAAAATGCAGCCTCAGGCAAACTTATCAATCAGCTCATGTTGAACTCAGGCAATGGGAAAGGTTTTTATTTTTCTCACAGTCACAGTTGTGACCTTACTCCTCTCAGTTTCAAAAGAGACACTAAAACTTCAAGCAGCATCACAGACATTACAAGTGAGGTCAAGAGAAGCAAGGAGACTTCCCAGGACCCCTGTGATATAAACAAAAGCCCAGTGATAAGGACAGACAGAGGGAAGGTAACACAGACCCTGAAGGAAAAATGTAAACCTGAACAGTTCAAGTTTGTTAAAATTTTAAGTAACCAAAAAAAGGTTCTTAGTAAAGAGATATGTCAGGGAAGTTCAAACTCCTCTGCCCCTTCAAAGCATTAATTTGAACTGCAGGTTCCCATCCCTCCAAAGACAATGAATCAAGCATGCAGCCCAGCACAAACAGGTGGCAAGAGTTTGCTCAGCATGGCTTATATTATACATCCCATCCACCTCAGCATCAAGTCAGCCACAGACCCTCCCTAGAAGGCTCTAAGTGCACAAGGTATATGGGATTTGTAGGCAGCAGGAACTAAGGCTGCAGCTGGCTGCAGCACACAAAGCTGCAGGCTTCTTGTATCCCAGGGAGCTGGGGATGAGGTAATACAATCAGATACAATCGCAGTCTATTTCCTGGCCCAGACACCTGAGGTTCAGTGGAGTCATCAGCAGAGGCATGTCGGAGTTAGGCAGTGAGCTCCCTAGAAATCCTGCTTCACTGGAACAAATCATGAGGCTCAAACTGTCTATTAAGCATTGCAGTCGGATAGCACACATTTATCCCCTCCAACTGTATTTTCCAAGAAATCTCTTCTGCTCTGTTCTCGGTGTAGACAGGAAAAGCCAAAAGCCCTAATTAACTTTGGATTGAACTTTGATTAACTTAAATATGTAGGGCTTGCAGCCATTATCACAGCCTGGAAGACAACAGATGTTAGATATGTCAAAGTAAGCTGGCACCAACCTCACTAGGTAGCCTCAGGCAATGCAGAAAAATGTCAGTAAACTTTCATCTAGCAACAAAATCCTCTCTAAAGAGGAGATACAGAAAATTTCAAAAATTGGTGATTCCCTCTCCCTGTCTTCTGTGACTAAAAGCTTGGAAAAAAATTGCAATCTTTGTATTGCATATCCTAAAATTCCATCTTTTTTTCCTAGTTATTCTTCTGCTTTATTAGTGCTATGTAAGAAGTTTTTTCTGAGTCATCTGAGCAATCTCCTGCTTTCTTCATACAGGACTTGGCTGAGCCATCAGCGATTTAGCTGGTAGTCATCCTGTGCTGAGTGTGCTGAGCTGAGAGCTGCTAATGCTCACCCTGGCTTCCCAAACCACGACTGCTGCTGCTGGTTAATGGAACGTGCAAAGTTTCTTCACAGCACCAAAAACACTGCTAGAGTTTATGAGAGATTAGGGCAGCCAGAAGTACCCAGCCCAGTGATTCTGAGGGTGCAGCGCTCACCAGGAGCCTCCATCACCTCATGGAAATAGCCCCAGTTACACAAGTTAGAGACAGCTCTGCCGTTCCCCAGGCAGTGAGAACAGACCCCCTTTTCCAGGGGAGCACCCACATAAAGGTATGGCCAGATGACAGCATGTAGTAAACAATACCATAAATTGCTTAACAGTAACATATTGCTCCACTGAGGTATCTGCTGCATTATTCCAGCTGGTGGTGAGTTTATGCTCTGAAACACAAGGATTTGTGGCCATTGACATTTTATCCAAGCTAGTCTGACTACAGACGCTGTTCTCATAATCACAAATGACTAATCCTCATTTTCAGATGTTTTTAAACTGTCTTGACAGCACCTTACGACTGTAAGCACCACAGGGTAAATAGAAGTTATTAGTCGTTTTCTATTCGTAGCTCATAATCCACTGCTGAAGAGCCCTAAAGCGTGAGGCTGTGTGGAGAGCCTTGCACAATCCCATTACAGTATCTGGCCCCCATTCTGGATATGGCCCCGAGTGACTTGCCCTGAGCCATTCAAGAAATCTGTGGTAAACCTGAGTATTGAAAGCAGCTCTCCCGAGGGCTCATCCAGAGCTTACTTAAGTCAACGGAAGTCTTTTCAATTTATTTCAATTAACTTTTGAGCACGTTCCGAGTCTCGGGGCACTGCCCTTGCTGTGACAGCATGCTTTTTATACTGCTCATTTTATACACCTATCAGATTTCTTCCAACAATTCTTTCCAAATTAAATTGCCTTAGGGTGTAAGGGAACATTTCAGAGAGATGAGGGACTGTAAGCTATCCTATTCTCATGGAAAATCAGTGTGACTTGGATACCTATCTCCAATTTGTGCCATTTTAAATTTTCCCCTTAATCAAGCCAGATCTGTCTGCCATGTCCTTCCCCATTTTTATCTATTTCTCTGGATCAATTTTGCTGTCTTTTCTGATACATAATAGGAAGACAACAGGAGATCCTAGCACAGTTGGACACTAGACATCACTGAGAGATTGATGTCTAAGAAACCCTACTCAAAGAGCACAGTCCCAAAAAAAGGATTTATTAAAAATGGATGAAATTGAGTATTAGTTTAGTTGAGATGTGCTCCTCCAGTTTTATCCTGATTCCAGTAGTACACATACAAAAAAAAAGCTGGAGTGCTGCCATGCCAAACTAGGCCTATAATTTTCCAGTGGCTTTAATCGGGGTCAAAACATTTAATCAGCCAATATTAATTTATTTTAGTATTCCTTGAGGAAACCCAGGGTGACTTTAACATAGAGCTCCTTCTAGCTATTTAAACAAAGAAGAAATGGAAGGACATCCGCTGTGATTTATTTTCTCTGGGTGATCAGTGGAGAAATTAGATACGCATGACACACATTCATTTAGTCCTCACTTCCCTTTGATGATTAGGGCTGAATTTTCATTCTGGTGTATGGGGATTTGTGTGTGTCACTCCAAACAACAAGTGTCATACATCTAAGTCCAAATGTAACTTTCCAAGAGTGAAGTTCAGAGGCACAAAACTCCAGTGTAAGTGGCAAAAATAGAATATTATAATTGCATGCAAGCAATATTTATGTTCTAAGTTGAAGCCTGAGCCTCACAGAGGCTTGACTGAGTTTGTAGTTAAGATCCTTTCCTCAGCTTTAGTAAAAAAAGCACATTAGAAAGATGTGCAGGCATCAACATAATTAAATCTATAACAATTGATTAGCCAAAACATCTGTTACTTGGTCCTTTGTACACTATTGCAAATAACCTCTATAATGAGGTGTGACCAATTGTGTTATTGCGTGAGCACTGCAGCCTCAGCAGAGCAAGGCTGAAGAGACACAGCTATAGCTCAAACTGATCACAGTGAAATGCTAGGTCTGCGTAGCCAAGTGATGGAATTTCATGAGTTTATAATAATAATTTGTTTATTAATATGACCTTTTTAGAGACCATGAGGATCAGACAGAACCATAAGCAACCACTTTTTGGAAACGGCCCCTTTACCTTTCAGCACTACCTGACACTTATTAGAAGAAAGAAGTTCTCCAAACAAAAGCTAATGGAAGGATGAAAAAAAAGCTTTATAATGGACTATAAAGCTTTGTAATCGCTGCTGGCAAACCCAGTGGTGATCTGAAAGGCTATTACTATGGCGTAATATTTTCCAGTTTTCATGCAGTCCCAATGTCAAGTGATACAAGCAATAAAGCGCTCTCTTCCCTTCCCCTGTAAGACTATTCCATACATCACATTGTGAGCAAGTTTTATTTTTGGACTGTGATGAACACCTCACAGGATCAGGCCAGTAGCAGGGCACCGAGCACGTGGTAATGATACATCACATGCATTCAAAAACAACTGCCTTCTACCACTGCAGCACCGGGTGCGCTCATTGAAATGACCACAGAATTAAAAATACAGCACAATCACACTCCTGTATAGAACCCGAAAAAATATAATCTTGACTAAATAATCACACTGCACTCAGATATTAAACATCTGGTGGATCTGCGTTAATAATAGATGTGTGCCACCCCCTGGACAGGTCTCAGCACTGGAGTGGGGATTCGGCCCCAAGGAATCAGATGAGAGCTCTCAGAACCACGCACGGGCACTGGGAGCAGGGGGAAGACTGACCTTGAATGCGTGGAGCTGTACCCAGCAGAAGACAGGCGGCAACAGCAACTGGAGCTCTGCTCCCAGGGGGCAACAGCCGAGAAACTGCCTCTGCTTCATCTGCAGATAACCATCCTTGGCCCAGCTCAGGAAAGGGTGCCAACACACTCAGTTTCTGAAACACCTCAGTCTTCTGTGTACATATATTTCATGCGTAAGTCTGGAGAAGGGGGAAAAAAAAAAAAGCAATGGAAATATAAGTGTTTGGTATCCAAGGTTTATGTCTGGCCTTTTAAGAAAATTGAGCAATTCTACTAAGCTGGAACAGCTCTGTTTCAGCTGGGAAGCTTAAAACAAACTGCGTGAGGGGAGAGAAAATCAAAGGTTTTTTAAATAGGCATTGCCATGCAGGAGCAAAACAGAGAAAACATTCTCTTCTGTTGCTCCTCAGCAGAGTTCAGATTTCCTAATTTCAGGCATTAGTGTTTCAAAAGCTTTGCAGTGGAAGGAGCAGAGGACTCCTGTGCCAGCAGAAGGCCTGGGCTGCAATGCACTGAGAAAACTTAAGTCCGATAATCCTCACACAAAATTTCCAAGCTGGAGCATTTAATATTGTAATTTCCAGCGCACATGGATAAACCCCTGCTGGAAGGATAACATAAAACAAATGCATTCCCACTGGACAGGCTGGTTCAGCTCTGATTCCACATAACAGATTGCATAATACACTCGGGGAAGCTGTTTTTTCAGCATCTTCGCTGAATATTCCAGAAGAATTTCAGTGGAAACTGTGATACTAACTGCATCCTATGCACAAAGGCAAGGGGTGGCCAGGCCTACAACTTCATGACAAACACACTGTCCAGCTGGAAGTCTTCCCCCAGGCTGTTCTCAACCCATACTTGCCCTCCCAGACAGTTATCCTGACATCTAGGCAGCAGGTGAGTGAGCTTTTTCCTCTCTCACCATCCCAGCTTAAGGACTACAAGTCAGGACTTTTGCTGCTATAAATAGGACTCCTTTAAACAAACAATAAAAGACTAGTCTTAAAATTGTGTTGAATCATTCACGGTAAGGTTTTTTCATTAGGGCACAGTTCCTGGTGCTGTTATAAGGAGGTCAATTTTGGTGGAAAAAAGGATAAAACAAACAGAACACTTGTGTCCCCAAACCATCAGCCATGTCAGATATACTCCAACAGGGATCCCACCAATGAACGTGATTTATGGACCATGGATACTGGTAAAGTCTTACTATAGAGAACTCAACCCTCATGAGTTTTTTTGGCTTTAAAAGTATTTTTTAAGGAGATGGTCTTTTAGGTCATAGAACATATGTGAAGATTTGGAAACAATTTAGCCTTTCAGACTAGTCATTGATACACTCTACACAGTTTGGGTTTTGATTTCTTACTCTCTTAGTCTGCAAAGTCTACAATTAGATGGGTAAGACAGCACATTTTGTATGGATTGTTACACTGATAGGGGTTGAAAGCACTTGGCCTACAGCCTTGTACCTCACCACATGCCCAAGGCCTCTGATAATCCTTCAGAAGTACACTGTGCATCGAATCTTGTTGCTTCATTAGAGGCATACTTTCTCAGTCTGCTGTCCAAAAATCTTTCAAGGCATCCAGTAAGTGGTAAGTCACTCAAATCACAGGTGGTGAAGGATCAAAAAACCAGACTGAAGTAGACTTTAGCGGCAAAACTCATGCATGCTTGCCTGCAGCTGATTTTTTTATAGCAACTACCTTCCCTCTTTGGTGTTCCTTTCCTAAAAATCTATCACCCAGATCAATGTATAGAAATTACAGAAGGTTTGAGCTTCTCATGGAGCATTTAGACACTTCCACAACGTTTTCTGTGAGCTCCTTCACCTCATGTCCTTTCCTCATCCTGTGGAAAGCATTTCTTTTACCTTCTTAGATATTTTTAAGTAACTGCTAAATATTGCCATACCATCTTTCCAGACATCAATACCAATAGTAGATCAAATCTGAAAAGGATATGTAATTGATATGATGAATATAGTAAAAATTGTTATTCAGGTTCTCACACCAGTATGGACTTAATCTGGAAAACTACAGCTAAGTATCCTGGAGAATTTAACTCAAAATTGACTGCTATAAAACCTTTCAAGTTCTACAAAAGCCACCTATCACCACTTTTACACATCAATCTGACTGAAAGATGAGAGGAGCTGAGGGATCAGCTCATGCAGCAGAGTGAACCCACCATGACAAAGGTCTTTGGAAACTGGTACATTTCAGTGATCTCTCACCCAACATGCAGTTAGGTCTCATTTCTGAACGAGCACCTGAAGAATTGTTTTCCCCACCTCTGTTCTCAAAAAAGGTTTGTATTTTTCCTAAATCCTAAGTTTGTACAGAGCAAACTCAATTTGAATAGAGGTATTTTCAAGGTCTATTAAAAAAAAAGCATGAACAACAGGCATTTTTCCAACTCTTTGTTAGGACAGGATTGTTTTTTGCATATCTTATCTGAATGGTTTCTAAGTAAAATTATTTACTTTAATTTGTTGTAAAAGTACTACTATTAAAAGCAAAAACCCCAAACTCCTGCACTTTTGAGCCCTTAACACAAGCACTATGGACAGAATTTATTGATTGTGTATCCCAGAAAGTTCAACTTACATCTCTATCACAGTCCACAGCTTCAGCTTTTATACCCCTTATCCAGACATAATGCCGCTCTCTTTTGCAGTCAAGTGACAGGAAAGCAGCTGTTAGCATTATCAACCACATGTGACAATTTCCAATAAATTTCAAAATTAAATGAGCCTCTTTCCAGTGATTCTTTGATGTCATCTAATTTTCTGCCAGTTGGTAAAGTCGGAGAGACAGAAGTCTCAAAGTAATCTGAATTTTATGGTTCCAAATGTTTCTTCCCTACAAGGAGCAAACCATTTTGTGCTTCGGTCTTTGAGGGATTATTAAGACAGAGGAACTATTATAACAACAATGAAGGGAATGTTTGATTTTCATATCAACTCATAAGCCCATCTCTGTTCTTGAAACTGAGATCATTTATCCTATGGTATACATTCAGAACTGATCAAAAGTTGCCCAATCTCAAAGGCTCATTAACACTTCAAGACCAATAAAAGCATCAGGAAAACAGTTGCGTGAAAACTTTTTATTAGTCACCCCACCACCAAAACGCCTTTTTCCTCACACTGAGTTTACAGGCAGCCTATTCATTTTCTCTTCCTCTAGGTTACTCCATAATAAGAAGCCCCAGTAAAGTCACAAAAAGAGAGGCTTAAAGGTTGTTTAAGCTAAATTTAAAAGGCGTGTTGACGTGGTGCTTAGGGTCATGGTTTAGGGGTGGACTCAGCTGTGTTAGGTTTACAGTTGGACTCAATGATCTTAAAGATCTTTTGCAACATAAATGATTCTATGGTTCTGAACCCCATCAGGAAAATCTGAGGCAATATCTGTGCTGCCTCCGATGGGAGGACCAAGGCCATGGCAGATCTATTCATTCTCTATGCTGTGCCTGTGAACATACGGTCTGAACCACATGTGAAGGGGGAGCACAGCATCCAAATTAGTGCAGCCACTTTGTGTGCCGAGGTAGGCAAGCACGGGGACTCCCTCACCTGTAACCGCTCCAACACCGAGCTTTTGGTGCAGCATAGGCAGGGCCTCATCTCAGAGCAGCAATCTCATCTGTCAATAGACAGCCACAGCTGAGTCTCGTCGGGCTCTGGTCTTTAAAAGAGGCTGGACTCTTCTCAAGGGGTGAGAGAAGCTATTTGTATCTGCAGTTATCATCCTTCAGCATCAGCCTCTTCAGCTGCTTCACCTCCAGACAGCACTGCTTGGACCCACGACACAAACCTCTGAACACTGCAGCCAAAACAGGTGTGAAAACATGTACTTGAAATTAGCTAAGTGAAAAAAAAAGAGCTGAAAAATAACAACCCCTCGGAGTTGTTTGGCTAAATAATATTGTGCCTAGAATTTGCATAGCACCCTGATAATTTTTCCTTGTCAGAGGTAATCCTGATATAAGATCAAAGGAGAGTTTCTCTTTTCCAGGCATCCTACATCTCCTCTGTTGTCAAATATTGGGGTTTGATTACTTCCCCTGTGTAGGAATATCCCCTTCTTCCTCATTGCTGGTCAACGCCATTAAATCTCATTCCATCATTCCCTCTGCTAGCTCAGTATCACCTCTTCCGAAGATGTTAATGCAAGTCTGATGATGCTCTGTGCCATCTTTTAGCCCTATGTCTCATATCAGTGCATGGGAATTTCAGGTTTCAGTTAAAAAGAAACTCCTGGCCTTCCTGGGTACATACCACTGCTCTGAAGTCTGGTTTGCATACACCTTTAATGGCAAAAAGGGAAGCATCAAACAAAAAGAACCTACTGCCTTCTATTTAAAAATAAACAAGGCCCCATGATTTCCATAGAGTCTCACTTTTATTTTTTTATACTTGACTCATCATTTTATAGCATCACTGGCAATACCGCAAAAGTCCCTTCCCTGCGGAGCTGCACAGGCACTCATATATCCCTATGATGGCTGCCAACAGCAGTAAATAAGCCTTCCAGTCTGACACTCATGCTAAAGTTCCCACTGTTTACAGAAAAGCTTCCCAAAGATTCCCCAAGGGCTTGCCGTTCTTTACTGCTGCAAGCTGTTACGTAAAGTCTTTTGTATGTATGCACTTAATCCAAAGCCTAATAAACTCAGTAGAAAAATTCCCACTAACCTCAGAAAGCTTTGGATCAAGTTCTACAGTTACTAATACTACCTTGGTTTATAGGGGTAAACCTTCCTATCTGTTTGGCTGCTGATACTTAGGTCACTATCATATATTTTTATTTCAGGCAAGGGGCAAAACAGAATGAGCCAAGACAAATTTACTTGGCTTTCTATTTCTGTTTGGTCAAAGCTGTCATCTCTCTCAGTGCTAAGTACCTCTGCATTTTACATTTTCAGACCTACGTTCAATCCACTTCATTTCAAGTGTCTTCTGCCATTTTTGGTGCAAATCAGGAAGCGTCCCATTCATGTTTTGAAAAACTAGCTCGCTCGTTAACTTTGGGCCTAAATAAAGTCCTCTTCAAGTATTAGCTACACGCTTGAAGGAAGTTACTATTATCGCATTCTTAATATTCCTGTAAATGGATCCCTCCTCCTTGCGTGGCATCTCAGACCTGTGGGTGCGTAACATACTGGAGAATTACCCCAGGAAATTGAGGACTGAGCCATCGTGGTCTCAGCAGTCAAAGTCACAGCCCCAAGCTCCAGACCTTGACCTTGGCTGACTGTGTGACACTGCCAACATACCAGGGAAGAGGAGAGTTGGGGGAAGGGTCAGCAGACATTGCAGACAGATGGCCTAATTCATCATCCACCAGAAATAAAAAAAAAAAAAAAAAA
>JAHREE010000098.1:3443775-3461931 GCA_033628505.1 Tringa tobata
AGACAGTCTCTAAGCTTTAAAGATCAAGATCAAATTTAACAGGGACAAATTCCTAAAGCTCCTTTTTCCTGAAGCCTACGCTGCCAGCAACTCACTGAAGCACTATCAGACAATGTGTGCTTCAATTAGTATTTTTCAGTCAAGCTTCCCTGGCATGGAAGTTTTACCAAAAAAATAACAGCAGTGGTATAGAAACTATTTCTTAACTAGCTGCATTAACCTAAAAATTATTTTTAAAAAAGAATGCAATTCAGGCCTACAAACAGCAGATATTTTAAAATCTGTTATTATCACTGGTTGTACACCAATTTTCACATGCAGAGGTTTTGTTTCTGTTTTACCATTGATTTCTTTGTTACTAAAATCACTACTGTAACAGCCAAAACAAATGCCACAGCTAATAAGTAACCTTAACAAAAATTAGTCTCCTGTTTTTTATCTATTACTCTAACCACAAAACAAAAGCTTTGTCATGCAACCTTTGCCCAAGAACAACAAAAGGATATTTTCAATGTTTCTCCGTAAATTTTCATTGAGTTTTGCTTCGAGTTCACCAAGTTCTTCTTCTGCCTTTCTAACGTCTTTTTGCAATTCAAGACGAGACTTCCTTGTATCGTAATAACCTCCAGTCAAAGCACCACGATGGCTGACTTGATCACCTGAAAGAAAAACAGAGTAAGACTATATGGAGAGCATATAGGGTGCAGTTTAATGTTCAGAGCAGTTTCTACGTACAACTTACATTAACTAGAACATTTCAACTAACCTACAGAGGAACTGCATCAGTATAAGGAATCACTTATGTATGTTCAGAGTAGTTAGGGAAATGCTTATTTCTGTATGCTATTTAAAGTGCACTTCCTTTCTCAAGACCAACCCAGAGTGCTATGGCCTCCTTTAAGTATTAGCTTTTTTGTTGTTGTTGTTTTTAATTAACTTCTGAAGCCATGCAGCTTGAAGAAAAAAAATACTTCTATTAAGGGGAAAATGCAAATGCTTAGCACTGACAGTTTAAAAGAAAATAAATCTCAGGTCTTCTGTTAGGGAGAAAACAAAAGAGAGGCTGAGTAATTAGCAGCATCTGTGGTTTGTAGAATATACTATTACTGAAAAATTAATCATCTCTTCAGACATCCTTTGGAATTTTTTCAGATTGACTTTAAGAGACAAAAAGAGACAACAATAAGCCTGCAGGGAATCTGCCCTCCAAGAACAGGCAATTAACAGGAGATATAGATTATTTCAGAGAACATAAAATGTAAACGTGTCTGGTACAGAGAAGAATTCACCTTGAACTTATCAGTAATTGAGGCATTCGCACTCTAACACTGGTTTAAGTTTGTGGAAAGCACTGTAAGTACTCCAGGAAACAAATGCCTGTTACATTGGATAAAAAAAAAAATGCATGAATACAAACCTCATTTGCTTTACAATTCTCAGCATGGAGATACACTGCTACTAGCTTTTAGATCACAAAATTCAATGGCTCGTGAAGAAATTCTGTATTTTTAAGCACTGTACTTAACCAAGTGCAACCTTGTACATCTCAGTAAAGTATACTATTATTTAAAAAAATACTATTTTGACAACACTAACAGACTTAATAAGCCTCACATTCCAAGGATCCCATTTTTACAATCAATAATTTATAAAATTGCAACACTTACCTTCCAGAGTAATACAATCCATAGTGAAAGCTCTGGCCAGCTGGGTAGACACTTCCATGCTACGACAAATTAGAGTCTTTCCAAACACATGTTTGAAAGCTTTGTCAAATCTTGGATTGTATCTCAGCTTACTGATCATAGGAATGGCGTCCTGAAGTGACAGTGATTTTGATGAGAAGAACATATTGATACCAATACAGCAAGTATATTGCAACTAATTCATACTCAGAATTTAAGACAGCCCCAGAAAAAAGAAACTACCATCAAGAGTAAAAACAGAATAACATTCAACAGCTAAGTGGTAGGCAATAAGCAATATACACAAACAATTCAAAATATAAGGCTTTGTAATTATAAAGCAGAAGAAGGTTCAAAAGGAACTCCAACTCACATTAGTCTCAGGATAAGCAGTATCTCTAACATCCAGCTTGTTCAGAGGGAGGAAAGTAACTTCTCCAGGAAGGTTCATTTTGTTAAATTCCATTAGGATCTTTGTACTGACCTCATCAGAATCCACAATGTGATAAAACAACCTAATTAACAAGCCCAACAAATAAGTAAAACTTTACATGCTAAAAGCACAAACACTTTTGTATGGGAACAATAAGCATGCAGGTACCATTATGTAATATATCAATATAAAGCTACATTGCCCTTCCTCTTGTAGTCTGCACCTTAGAATAAGTAAGCGGATACACTCTATTCACTTTCATTAAAACGCCATCAGCCAAGAATTTTACATTTACAGTCACAAGAGCAGCTCACCCTGCACACGGTGTCACTGAGTACACAGCCTTTTCTGGTTCAACTGCAAACCTCTTTCCTCTGTACCGTTTCAATATACAATATTCATCCTTCTTTGCATGGATTTACAGAGTTTGCATCTTACACCTCTGTACACAATCAACAGAAACCGTAGAGATCATGTCTACCTCGCTGTGTGGGATTGGGGCTACCATCAGAGGGACTGAAGCAATTTTTCTTTTGCAAGTTTAACTACAGCTTGCTTCTTTCTGCTTTTTCCAAACTATGGGGCACAACAGGTTTCAGATAGAACTGTGAAGTACTCTGAAGAGACGTCTTTCACAGACACATATGTTTCAAATGAGGGACTACATTTCAAACTGGGGTATCATTGACATTTCTATGTGATAGTCTGCAAGACCATGTCACCCCTGTCCTCTTTCCTGCCCTTATGCTAGTATCTACATTTCATTACAACAAGAATTTGTATAGCCAATCATGAATTGGAACGGGACTGATCACACAAAAAGACAATTTAAATTAATTTGAAGTGTCAGATGCTGCAGGAAGTAGTGGATAACCCAAAGGGCACTTGCTTCTTCTACAACACACCGACACTCAATGTCTTTTCAGACAGCTTTTAAATAGCAGTTTTTGACAGTTTAGAGACCATCCTCAACCATGAGAATTTCTAGTGTAAGTGAAATAATTCTTATTTATTGTCATTGATATATCAACATCGCTTATTGTAGAATTCTCCACAGCAGAAGATGCCGTCCACTTTATTCAATATAGTTCAGCATCACCACCAATCCTTCTGGTAAGTGTCAGGAGTGTGGGTCTGGAACTCTTATTTGGGGGTCTTTCTGTGGTTTTAAGTATTTTAGGCCAGATCAAGAGCAGCTAGGATTAGTTTTTAAATAGGCAGAATTCTTATTTCCTTCTTGAAGGAGTAGCAGTTTGATCACACTATGTAGAAGGTACTGTGACAAAAAAAGGACAAGAGCTCAAGTTCAAAAGAATTAAACTTTCAGTAGCAACTGGCACCAACAATTAAACTATAATACTGCAGCTGCTTTTACTTCAGTAAGACTAAATAGCATGGAATTACCTGTTCCCTGCAGTAACTTCAACACAGGTGTAGAAAGCAGGTTCACATTCAAAGTTATTCATCACGATGCCGTGATAGCCATTTAGAACATGCTGGTTTATGCCTTTTCGACGGAAGTGTTCCAGAACTTTGTTTATGCTGTCTATACCATTCAGAATGGCCTGTTAAAATGGAACTTGTTATTGTACTGCAATCAGAAGTTGTAGAAGTAATATTCATTTAACCTTTAACTTCGTAAAAGTGGTAACCTTCTTTTTCACCAAGTTCCTGCTAACTAACCTAAAGGTCTAATGGAAGATACCTAAACATTAGTCTGTCACTTTTCAGGGCTTTTTTTTTTTCTAAATAAAAAGAAAAAAAGGAAAAAGATAACAAGAAATTTTAGAAGTGTTCTATTTCTACCTGGTCTCATTACCTCGCCTCAATTACCTTGAGCTTAAAATCTAATTTCCAAGTAGTTCTAGAGCTATAAATATTTGAAAAATTCAGATTACAAATATAGTTTGTCCATCCTAATTATGACAGTAAGATCATAACCGACAGAAATAACAGTCATATCTTTCAGATATGACTATGACTTGTTCCTTAAGAATGAGAAGAAAAGCTTTCGTGAGGAATTCTCAAATACAAGGTATCTTACCTTTCCTGTGGCTGCTCTGAGAAGCTGCTGTTTCTTTTCCAAATCCTCCCGCTTTGCAGCAAGAGCTTGTTGTTCTGCATTCTCTTCTCTCCATAGGTAACTACAGAGCAAAAATAATAAAAATATTTTAAGTGTGAATGAAGTCTGAACATTTTTAATTATTATTATTATTCTCAAAGACTGCTAATCTAACCAGAAGGCAAAATGCAGGAGTTCATACATGGCTATATTTAAAAAACATACCTACATGCCATGTTAACAACTACACAGTTGGGGTCCTTCATATTAAGTGAGATTCAGACATATTTCAATTAATTACTAACTTTCTTTCGCTCTGTAGTTCATCCTTTTTATTTTTCACTTCATAGTATTTTCTGTCCAGTTCTTCAACACGAGCCTTCACTTCATTAAGATCTTGGTCCAGTTTCTAACACAAAGAAAAGAACAGTATGAAACTACATTCTCTATGTTCAAGAATCTTTCTTTTATTCAATACTAAATTACTACTTAAAATACAGAAACAATTTCTACAAACATTTTAACCAATTTACAACACACTGCAAAAGCACTAAGAATAAATACAACTTTGTAAGGGAGCAGTAACAAGGTGAAGTTATCAAGTAGACTGCAAGGCAAGCACTGAGTTGAACTGTGCATGTGGGTATTACAGTGAAATGGCTCACTACAAGTCATGGTAAGAAACTGAATTAAAACAGTAACTATCATACACATAACTGTGTGTGATCATGCTCTGATATAACACTTGTGATAACATACATACTAGTCTTGCATACGATGCTATACTGCTCTTAATCAAAAAATCTCAGCCTGCTTTCCAGCAGTACTAGCACTTTACTACAGCTACTGTCAATGGTGTGCCATTTTAGATTGCTCAATAAGCAAGCTTAAGTAAGCCTGCTCATTTAACACTTGCCATTTTCAAAGCAGCTCAGGGTTAGAACTCAGATAATGTTTTCATAGTTATCTGTGTACATGAGGACTAGCTGTGTTCTCAAAACACAGCCAAGTTTTTCCAAACTAACTTTGCAAGCTCTCCATCTCCATGTTCACCCAAGATACCTCCCCTTTGGACAACAAATGCTATACAAGTCTTAGCCTAAGCGTAAATCAACTTTCCTTAAGAAGCAAAAGAAAACCAAGATATGATTATAAAAGGAATCAAAGGCTGCCCCAAATTGAACCTCTTCAATTCTATAGAATTCCCTTTGAGCAGTACAATACAGTCACAAACAGAGAGCCATTAACAACGGTTAATGCCATTTCTTTCATTCACCAACTCAGAGAATCCTTACCTTGCTAATGTGGGCTCCATCCAAACAGTATTTTGGCAAAACACTATCATCTTTGTATGACTGCATTCCTAGATTTTGTCACTGACCCTCGAATTTGGTCTTTGTGTAAGATGTCTATGAAGAACACTGTCTATCAGCACATGCAGGGTAGCAGAACTGGCACTACCTACTCTCCCACCATAAGTGCAGGGGTTTTCACTCCTGTAGCTGCTAGCAGGAGTGATATTTTTGGATTGTACTACTGTATTTGCAGTGTAAGAGCTGTTTCTGAATGGAAAATAAAATCTAAAAATTACACAGGTAGTACTGAGACAGATTAATCTCCTAACATGGACAAGGACACAACTTCTAAGCAGATGCAACCATTGTGCAAAGGTGCAGTGCTTTCAGCACAGTTTAAAAGATTGCTTACGGAAACTAAGAGGAGAGCGAGAACAACCAAAGCAGATGTGTATAAAAATGTAACAAATTGCTATCTATCTGAAAGGGCCGTGTTCAACACAGAGCAGAGCAAGGCAGGCTAAACATTTTGGGTAAAGTACCAGAAAGGAAGTCAACATATAGGGTGAAGTCAGATGCAGTGCTAAAGGCAGTTTGAAACACCTGCAGATGTTTTCAACAACATATTTTTAACAGATTGCACCCAACCAGAAAGGCTCATCTTCCTTATAAATAGACACTAAAGCATATTGTCCAAGATTAGATTGAGCATTTAACCCTTCTCTCAAAAATACCGATAAGTAGAAAGCTGAAAACTTACACTGTACTGTTCCAAATTTTTCTCCTTGTTGGCCTCTGTATCCTCTAAATCCTTGTGTATCGCTGCAATCTGCCGCTTCTTGTCATTGATGGCTTGATCTAAAGATTTCAGTTCTTTCTTTATCCACTTATCCCTTTCTTCTTTGGAAGTAAACTGGCTTCCTCGACCTTGTTTTGCATAAAGATCTGTTCTTTCCTGTGTAGCCTGTGCAAGTCTATTTTAAGAAAAAGACATGCTGTATTATAAAGCAATCTTGAATTTAGTAAGAGCGTGCATTAAAACTACCACAAGAATTTTCAAGTGTCAAACCAGGCTCTAAGATTTAAGCACCAAATTAGTAACAAAAAGGAAACGATCATGTTATAAACCATTAAATCACCCAGAAGACATCATAAAACAAAAATTCAACAATAGCCCACAAAAGTGGTTAAGCTTAAAAATTAGTTTCACCAACTAATTTCAACCCCAACAATAAAGGAGGCTTTTTACAGGCCTAAGTACATGAAGCTACCCCATTCACAAGCAACAAGTACAGCTGAGTTAATTGCACTTATGGATGATATTGTTAGTATCTTGGAGTCTTTTGCAAATGCTTAGACTCCCCCTTGTAGAATGCCACAAACCTAGCAATTCCCCTCTCTTCTTTTTCTTTAACACTGTTGAATTTCGGCTCTGTTTCCGCTAATTCTTTCTGCTTCTCCTCAATTTTCTCAAGAAGCTTTTGCCTCTCTTTTAACAGTCTTTTCTGAAAATCAAACAAAGCAGTATTTAAAAGTTAGGTAATACCAGGAACTGTGTTATTAGACAAATACTCACTGCTAAAAAATAATTGCAAGATGCTTATCTGATACTACACTATTCAATACGTAACAGAAGTAAATTCAGTTTCAATCAGCAAAGAGGGATGAAACGAAGCATTCTCAAGAAGCTAAACCATGCCAGCAAGAAAGATCTGAATGGGCCAAACAACCAAGTTCAAATTAGCGCTACAAACACCACCTTCCTTACCAATACCTGCAGCAATTAAGAAAAATATAGATGTTTGATTTTGCAACATGCAGGATGATAAATAAAGGACCACAACACAGGAGTGTATGCTTACATCCCCTAGAAGGCATCACAAGAACTAAGATACCTTTGAGCAAACCTTAGAAAATAATGAAAGACCACAGCCTAAAACCGAAAGTTCAATGTACAAGCATACTACCTTGTGCCAATGACATTTTAAGATTTCACTGCTGTTACGTACCCTTTGTTCACTGTTGCCAGCCAATTCATCCTGCAGGTCTTTAGCCTTCAGCTCTAATTTAGTCCTCTGTTTAATCTGCTCCTGTCTTTCAGCACTAAGTTGTTCTTTCTCTTCTTTCATTGCTGAAATCTTTGTCTTCAGCTCTCGAACTTGCCGTTCTATTTCCTGTGCAAATTTAAGTATGTAGTATGTTAAATGCAGCATGCACTTTCTGTATTTATCAAAACTCACATCATCAGTATTACATAGAGATCAAGAGACACTAAAAGTGTTAAAAACTTCTCCCACTTTCAAACAGGATGAAGACATAAAATATAACATGATGTTAGAACACCCTTCCCCCCAAAAAGAGACCCATAAACCAAAACACACCTATACAGAGCCCTTGTTAAAAGTCTTTTTACCTCCATTTTATCTCTAGCATCTTGCTGTGCATCTCTCAGCTGCCTGGATTTCTCTCCACTTGTCTCTCGTTTGGCAGAAAGCTGTAGGAAAAGATCAACAATAGCTTAAGTGGCAAGATTCTGTTTCAGCAGCAGAAATAAAATAATTTGTTAAATTAGTGAAGAGCATGGACAAGATTCTACCAAGGAATGCAATGAGACATTGGCAGAAGGCAAATCAACAGCTCCTGTTAAATTTTGTATTAGCCAAGATATTTTACCTCATCGAGCTTAGCTCGGGTTTCATTAAGCTCCTGATTATAAATGGTGTACTCCAATGCTCTCCTCATTTTATCCCATTTCTGGTACTGAGCCAGCTCCTCTTTCTCCTCTTCTAGGGTATGCAGTCGCTCTTCAATGTATTTCAACAACTCATTGATCTTCTCTCGCTTGCCCTCTTTAGAAAGATGACAAGATGGAAGTTCAGTTAAATCCTGTCAAACATTCCCACACCTTTAAAGCTACTGAATCTCCTCCAGTGATTTGTCAACAGATATGAAATGTGAAAAGGAAAACCCATGTCCAGAAGTTCCCTCAAAAAACATCCAAACAGCAGAACTGCTGATACTAGTGAGGCAACACAAGCATGTACTCTCTGGGGCCACATACTTAAAATAATGATACACTGTACTACATAAACTTTAGTGTCTGCATAGCAGTAGGTATCCTGATTTTTGCCAGCTGACATCACTCATGTGTTTTGAACAGTACAAATATCCCTATTAACCTAGTTAAATGTTTTATTACTAAAAGCACATGTGAAATCACTTCTTAATCCTTTTGAAATACTTAAAATTCAAGGATGAAATATGTTTAACACACCACAAATAAAATCTATCTAGTAATTAGCACTACTGAAAAAGCCATAAACCTTTAGAGTTAATGGAATTACTGTGGCATAAAACATTTGTTTCTTAAACTGTTTTTACCTGTTTCTTTCATCAGTGAAATACTCTCTTCTTTACGTTCATCATACACTCTGGTACCAGCCACTTCTCTTAGTAACTTCAGTCTTTGAGAGTCAGGAGCTGTGGCCATCTGGTTGATCTGAAAATTCAAGATCTATGATTTCAATAGGCTGCTCTGGATATATGGCTAACCACAACACATCAAAGATTGCACTTTTTTTTGCTGTGCCTGCTTGCCTGAGGTTTTGGCAGGAAGATTCAGATACCTAGAATACACCATGCTCGTTTCCTTTTGAGACAATTACTTTAGAAAGACAAGTATTCTGCTTGCAATGAATTTTGGTGGTTTTCAAATGCTACCAGTTATTGCTAAAACTTAGGATACTAGCATTATGTAAACTGAAGAAATTATTACCTGCTCAAAATTATTTTTAGAGAAACTCAAGCTTGGGCTTTTACGTCTTGGTGCTAAACAGTTTAAATGCCTCCAAAAACCACAAAATGTAGGGCTAATAATTCTTAGAATAATTCAGGTCATCAAACACTCATTAATCCAACATTAAATCAGTCATACAATTAAACCCGATATAAAACTCACTTTCCTTCAATAGAATTCCAGTGGTTGCATCCTTTTATAAGCTTACTGTCTCTAATTTGTATTATATTAAAACCAGTATGTACATTTTGGCTGTGAAAGTCATGTGCATCAGTCCGCAAGACGAAACACAAGTGACTTTCCAATTGAAGATGTTCTTTTCCAAATACATACACTCAGCTCTGTAGGAAAATTTATCCTGATAAACATCTGAGACACTGTACTTCTAGGTCAGCACTTCTACCATCAAGTGCTCCTCAAGTCTCCTGCATTTCCCTTTAAGTGTGCCTTTCAGTTAATACAGTCCGTGCTGTTGAGCCCTTTCCCTGATGTGTGTTCGCTTTTGGTGGTTCCCAGTTTCTATTCATCCTCTATTGACAATATTTTTAGCCTCCTAAAATTCTCTACAATTACTTTACTGCGTCATCTTAAGGTCCAGAAATCTATGAATATGCACTGAAATAGTTGCAGGAATTAAGTCTGATTTGCATTTAAGGATACAGAAAAGTATATGGTTGCAAAGATTACCACAGAAAAAAAGTTATCAACATTAAAGATATTACAACTTTTTTTTTCTTATAATTGACATAGTATTTGCAAGAGCAGCATCTAGAAGAACTGTTTCAAACTAAAAAGATTTTGGTTTACTTCTGCAATAATTGAAACTAAGTTGGGCATCTAGGAAACATGCTATTGTTGATAGTGATTTCTTCCACTTTGTGAAAATAATCTTACCTTTCCTTGTTTGACAATATAGTAGGGATTACTGCGAGAAAATCCAGCACTTTCGAGAAGATTCATTACATCATTTTTCCTGAAATTTTATTGTGAATGCATTAAAACCACTTAAAAGTGACAGCTGTAAAAATTCAGTAAGGCATCACAACTATACAACACATACTATAATCACTGTGTGCAATGCATGCAGTGTTTGAAGAACCTTCTTTATTTGATAATAACTAACTCTAAAATGAATGAATAAAAATGGAAAATAGCTAAAATACGATAGCGTTGGAAAGAGATTAAGAAGGAAGCCTCTTAAAGCAAAGAGGAGGCAAATACAGTTAAAGAAATCACAAGGAAGGACATGAAACAACCTAAAGTCTGGTAACTCCTCTATTTAAAAAAAAACAAACCTGAAAGAAATATTCTATAAGCAGTTACACATCATGGTAATGAATGGATTAAACTGTAAATTCAAAGCCTTTTGAACATGGACTGATGTCCTCACTATCAAACTACCGGTACTCAGTACTACAAAATTAAATTAGTATTGCTCTTGGAACTCATGAGAACTAATTTCTTTCAGGCTAGGGATGCACGTATTCTGTGCAACTAGAGACTTTTACAGCAATACTACTAGTCTCATTCAGCTAAGGAAAAGAAGTACCTACGTCACCATTTTCTTGTCTAAGAAATATTGGTCCTTCTTGGCTCCAATGACTCTGCGAAGTGAGACTTCCTCTTTATCAATCTTAAGAAAAGAAAACCCAGTAAATTAAACTGTTTGCACTATGTATGTATAGCTAATCCAGAATGTTTACAGCACTTTTAACCAGAACTGACTCAAAAGCAGCCTTCTGTTCTTCAGAAGTACTGAAGCATTCTATGACACTGAGATACTAGAGTCTGAAGTGACCATCTAATTCTGAAGTAGTGTGTCCAACTTACCGGTAACCTGTTGTCTGAATTGTCAAAAATAATTTCCACAAATGCTGAAATAACACGAGGACCTGTACCTTCCTAAGAAAGAAAATATTTTGGTTAGATAATTCCCACCTTAGGAGGATTTTGAGCTTATTCATCTCCCATTTTGCCTGACAACCCCATTTCCCCCTTCCTTCCAAGCATTTGAGCGCCAAAAGCACCTATGTAAGATCCACTACGTGTACTTTTATTTCTGAAAATCTTGGATACTCATTCACCAATGTGCACTGTCAGCATAATGTATTACTTTGTAAAAAATTCCCATTTGCCAAAGAGAAACAAAAAAAAAAATTAAGGATGCTTCCAAAATAATTGGCTTAAAATATCAACAGCCCAGCAATTTACCATTTTTTGTAGCAACATTCAAATGCATTAGCTTATTCTTTAGTATTGTTTTTATACATCTTCACTTACGTGTAACAAAGCCAGTCTCTGCTCTGGGCGAAGATGACTAAACTCATCACTGAGAACAAACTGAATTGCTGTAATAAAATTATAAAGAAACAGAAGATTTATTCTTTCCTTTAGGGAGATCTGCAGCAGTTTCTTCAACTCAAAATACACTGTTTTACTCTTCTATAGTACAGTTATGCTGCTGATAATATTTTGCAGTGTTTCATCACTGAAAATGTTAATCTACTTGATAATTATCCCTCAGCCTGCTGTAGACTACAATTTCTCCGAAGAATTCTTATCATCACCACCTTTCTAGTTCACTGCATAAGCATTAACAATGCTGCACAAGTAGGGATTCATGAGCTTTCCTCTACAAGTACATAGCCAGGTTAATCGCTAAAATACTTAATACGTGGCGATTTATAAAGACTGCCAACACAACAGCCACTAACACCTTTGAGCAGCATCTTCATTCCTCCACTGATGCTCCCACTCCACAAGATCTCCCTCATAACTGCATGTTAAAATGTTGTATAAGCTGCACCGTACTGCTATGGGATCAGCTTAGAATTTAGCCACTAGGAATGTCTAGAACAACTGCAAATATCACTATCAGCTTTCAAGGTGGGTGACTTTTAGAATCAGTTTCCTCCTGTAAATACTTTTTTGCCATTTAAAAATCTTAGAAGGCATTAGTAAGAGAAGCCAAATATCAGCAAAAAAACCTGAAGGTAAGTATTCATCAAGTGCATTGAGATCTGCCTTTCATCATTGCCAAGTAAAAACCGATCTGCCATGCCTTGCTGAGGAACATTTGGTAGATCAGCTTCTGGCAAACCCAAAGAAACCTGGTATCATCCCCACGCTATTATATTAAGAAATCCATGCTTACCATAGAAAAAGTTGCTTTTTCCAGATCCGTTTCTTCCCACTGAAATTCAAACACAGAGTTTTACGCACCTCAAGTTCACATGAGTTAACATTGCAATGTACGTTAAATTTGACGTATAAATATTCAAGAACAGAACCCAAATATAACACAACCAACCAAAATCTCAAGGTAGTGAGGCAAACTTAGTAGGTGGATCACTTAGTCATTGTCTGAGAACAAGAGAGCAGTCTTTTCCCCACTCAAACACACTACAATAACTTGTGAACTTCGATACTATTCTACAGTGAGAATAATGATTAAACCAATCCTATTTATTTCCATCCTCTTCTTTTTAATACTGATCTCCTAGTAGGATAAAACCAGTAAACCTAAATCCAATTCTTCTGGCCCTAGCATCAAAGTTTTATATTTAACCAAAGGAAACCACTTGCCTCCACATGCAGGTTGACTGTATAAACTTCTTAATACTCCACTTGCTAATTCAGCAATGTTTTTTTTAAAAACGCTGGAAGTAGCACTATTTCTATTTAAAAATAAAGGTGTAAGAACACTGGGCTATGCTAAGATACAGTAATCTCTGTTCATTGTGTTGTGTTTCAGCAAGGCTCGGTGTATTATCAGCACCTACTGTATTAATTTCAAACTGCTTGCCTTCCAGCAGCAATAAGCATCCCAGGCTTTTCATCCTTTCCTGCCTACTTGCACTCCAGATTCACCTCATCCCCAAAACTACTGGGGATTGCTATGAGATCTTTAAAAAGGCAAAAAATAGTAAAGGTGGATTATTTTTATTTTCCTTTTAACAACACTAATACCTGGATAAAGTTTTAGCATCCACTGAAAAAACATTACATAATAGGACACACTACTCAAGTCATATGCGTGTTTTTTCCAGTCTCAGAGTAAATCTTGGCTACTACGTTTTCACATCCAAAACTGACTGTTTTCTGTTAGGCCAGCACTCTCAAAGTTGCTGCACAATTACTAAAATCAATGCAAATAAAAAGGCAGGACCAGCCATGGGCAAAACCAGGAAGAGGTGTAAGAACAGTGCACAACAACACACTATTAGGATAGGTGTTATTTATGAAACTACACCTTGAAACTTATACTGTACTTTTTGACAGCTCACATTCTAGAAATTCATTCCTCTGAAGCTGGAAGAAAGAGGACCATCTTCTCTGCAGCAGTTTGTTGTAGCTAGTGTGCCTACTTATCCAAAATGATCCCACTTGCATACCCCCAAGAAAAAATATCCCATACAAATTCTCTGCTGTTGTTCCTGCAAGCACAGCCTTTAACACGGGTCTGGCTGATACAGAGACCTGCACATATGGAGGAGTTTACAGACCTTGCTCAGTTTCTAAAGACTTGGACTTGCTGTTGTCACAGTAAAATTGAATGCTACCATTATTTGCCTTAAGTGGAATACACCTTGTGATATGTTATAGAAAACTGTAAAAAAGTTTTGGAAATAGAAAATATAGTCAAACGTAGGCAGCATGTTAAAAACTGCCAAGGACTTCAATGTGAACATCATCCAAAATAACCCTGCAACTCCAGTTAACGTTAAAAGACAAGTATCTGAACTTACCAATGACATTGTGTTTTGAGCTGAATGGGTCCACAATGGTTTGGTCCCTGTAGCTTCGAAAGCCCTGAATGATTACCTAACGAAAAGGGTGAGATATTTTAACAAAGTTCTCCCTGTTCTTGGGCAGTTTTTGAACTGTAAGATTTTACAGAATATTTACATCAATTACAATATACTTGATTACCCCCACCCTTCTTGCACACACTTCAGCCTTTCAGCTCAATATCAGCAACTTGCATCATAAAACTTGCCCCTCACCTAAGCATCACTTTAGAGACACATTTTTCTCCCCACATCACAGAGATGCTGGTGCTTATTGAGGCCAAAGCACAGTGAACAGAAGAGTCTTTTTGTAACAAAGTACACAAAAAGATGTATTTGCATCAAATACAACACACAGGAAAGAAAACTCCAATGGAACAAGCAGCCATCCTAGTAGGGCCAGACTTACATTACATTTTTATAAAGCAATTCACATACAGCGTAAGAATTCTATTTGCAAATTCTCCAAGTAGAACAACTGCAGACTGCAAAAACTATACCAGACTTTTACCTATTTTACAAGCAATACACTATTATTTTGTTTTACTGTGCAACTTAAATGGAGAAGTAAAAAAGCAAGCTACCTCAGCTCTAGTGAATTCACTTCCTAAATAGACAAATACAAACCTACACAATTATCTTCAGAAGTCACACAGCAAAGAGTCACCTAAGAAGTACCATGTCAGATTTCAACTATTCAGTTTCAGCAGTGATTTGTGGTTTGCCAGGCCAAGGAACATACAACTTACAGAGACAATATCCCAATACTTCAGAAGCTTTGCACAGCAGCAGAATTGATCCAACTTCCAGCATGCACATTCCAGCATTAAGCAACCTTTCCCAAACATTAAAGCTGTGCTGAAAGACTATACAGCAGCTTTGCTCTGCTTAGTAAGACATCAGAAAGACAGCAGCCCCATGAAAAGTTTTGATGTTTGCAGATCTTTCAGCAAGAACATTTATAAAAGAACTAGAGTTGACATTTAATCATTATGTCCTTCACCCAGCTCAGCCCCAGCAGAAGCAAGATACTGTTAAAATAATGCCAATGTTTCACTAAGATAACTATCATAAACTAAAAATTACTCATATAGGAAGACAATAAAACATCTTACAAGATATTTCTTAATATTATTACCGCAGGAGTCTAGAATGTGAAATTATTTAGACTTTGTTTTGTTTGTAAAGTCTATGGTCCCTAAACCATCTTCTTGTATTCTGAACATGTCATCCCTTGTCTCACATCTCCAAGTATTAAAATAGTCCATGTTCCAGATGATGAGCCTAACACTGGTATCCAAGAAGCACACATAAAACTGCAGCAAAAAGCCTAGAAGCAGTACTACAAACATTAAAGCAAGCCTTCTCCCTCTATGACAAAATCCTACATTAACTGTACACCTAAGCAACTCAAGAAACAATTACTTTCAGAATCACATTCATATACTGTAATATTCTGGTAACACGCTATACAAACAGCGGGGAAGAGATCCTGACCATAAAATTTACTGGCCAAAAGACTGGGAAAAGAAAGTGCCCTGATTTATTCACGTCAAGTTTGGTCTTAAAAGTCTTTCTCCCACTATGTGACAGCCCATTATCAAGGATTATGACAGGAAACTCCTCTTGGATTAAAACCGTCTCACTAATGCTGAATGAAAATTCCATGCCAGACAGCAAATCAAACACTCGAGTTTATAAAAACTGAAATGAAATAAAATTGAAAAGGCTTTAACTAACTTGCAGTCAGAAATCAGTCATTCTCTTCTCAGGCACTACATCTTTATTGTCATTCTCTCTAAAGCTAAGAGTACATGTACACAGAAAGTTACTAATCCTTGACCATTTTGGAAAACTAAGTCTGCCACTTCCTCCAACACTTTGCCTATCTAAACCTTTTTTGAACAGCAAATCTTACTCAGGTCTTGTCACCAAACTCTAGGCCACTGCAGGTAAGTTCACTCACTCTGATTTTGAAAAATAAATAAAAATTTATAAACCAAACAAATAAAATTTGGCAAACAATGCTGCTTTCCAACTCACTAGATTTCAAGGAAAAAGGGAAGAGAATGGGAAAAAAATTGGTCTCTAGTACTTTTACAGTTTACCTACAATAGGCTAAAAAAACATACAGATTGGAATAATTCATCTACTTCATTCTCCTAAGAACCTGAAAGCCCCTACAAAATGGTAAAAAACAATCAACCATTACTTTTTTGACTTTACTACAAAAGCACAAACTTCTACTGCCCACAAACTCAGGCACCACAAGAGTACGATACAGGGAGACTCTGAATGCCATTTCCCTCCATAGCTGGTTATTGACCATCTAAATTTCTTTTTTTCCAGACGAAATTCATTTCCCCTGTTCCAACTTAATCTGGACTTCTTATTCTGATTCTATATATCTTCACTACTGTTTGCTTTTGTGCAATTCAAACACAGGAGAATAATTCTTATTGAAAGATTTCAAAGCAATGTGCACACCTGCAACGATAATGATTTACTAAAACACGATCAAAAAGCACTTGAAACACTCCCCTGTTGGCCACTGAAAACCTGATTTCTATGTAAAATATGCACTTTTAAACACAATAAAGTGTTCTTCTTAATCAAGACACCCATAGGGTGTCAGAAAGCCAGGTAAATTTTCTCTCCACTGAGAAATGAGAATCCTAACAGGCTTTGTATGAACATACATTATATGAAATAAGCCATAAGAATTCAACCGTACCATGCAATATACTATGCAATATGATTGCAGGTATACACTACAAAACTAACATTAACGGTCGCCTCAATCTTAAAAACTGTTTGGAAAAGACCCATCCAAGGTCTTTCTTTTTAACTAGACGTTAGCAGCAGACTGCTTGTCAAGGATGCAGTGTAATAGGTTAAATGGTTCACGCCCGGAGGCATAAGGCATCACCCCGACATAAACACGTATCTGTTGTTTCTCCCGAGGGAAGGTGCAGAGAGAACTAGCCTGAATTGAAACCTCAAATTCAGTCACGTTTCCCCACTGAAACCACAGGTAGATATATAAAAAAAAAAAAGTAAAAAAGAAGAGAACCCACAACTTTAACAGATGAAAGATGCCGCCTAACAGCTGAGGAGAGCCCCTTGTTTCTGTAAGGACCCCGCCTGGGTACGAGCCTCCCGGACTTGAGTCGGCCGTCGCCTAAAGGGGCGGGACACCAAGGCTGCCCCATCCAAAGGGTGCCCACAAAGCTCGCCAGCAAGTCCCGCGTCCATAGAGGGCCTCCCCTGGCCCCACTTCACACCTGCAATGAATGAAACCGGCCGCAGCAGCCGCGGGAAGAAAAGCACCCGCCGCGACGGACTCGCTCTGTGGCTGGGCCGGGGACGCTCCCCCCTCAGCAAGGGCCGCTCTCTACCCCCGGGACAGCGGTGAAACAAGCAAAGGCCTTCAGACCCGCCCCCAGCCAGCGGGCCTCTCGCTGCGGGCCGGGACCTGGCTCTGCCGCTCTCCTGGAGGTTGAAAACTCTGCTAGCGCCGGGAGAGCGCAGGCCGAGACAAACCGACCCAGCCAGGCCCAGGCCGCACCGCACAAGGCGGACGGCTTAGACCCCGCCGGCTTACCTGCTTGATGTACATGTCTGCGAAGGATGGGGGAGGCGGCCGCCCCGGTGCCTCCTGCCGTCGCTCAGCCCGCCCTCACCGTCTTGTCCCAGCACGAGTGCTCGGTGCGACCGCCCGTCTCCGCCGCCGCCTCCTCCCGCCCCTTCAGCCTCCCCAGACCTCTCAGCACAGCGCCCCGCTCACCCCTCACGCAAACAAAATGGCGGCAGAGCCTCCCCCAGCCCGACCCGGCGCCAACCATTCAGCACCCGGCGAAGGGGGAAATGAGAGGCAGGGAGCGCGCCCCCACTCCGCCGAAAAAGAGACACCACAAAGGAGAGCAGGGATTCCTATTTCTTTCAGCTTCTAAACTGCCTCAGTGGCCTTTCTGAAGGTGCTCCGTGGCGGAGAAGGGGGGCGATACTCCCCGCCTCGCTGTAGGGGTCCCCCCAGAGAGTTGGGAAAAGTGGTTTCTCCCCCTGAGGGGCGGATTGGGCGCCAAAGGCAAGTGT
>JAHREE010000098.1:3466722-3480273 GCA_033628505.1 Tringa tobata
GTTATTCTTTTGGGTTTGTAGTCCATGCCGAAAATATGCACCCAGCCCCAGGGTGATGTGTGTCATTTGTATTCTGTCAAGCTGCCGTGGCTGTAGGAGTGCAGAGAGCTGGTGGTGAGTAAAACAGCACGCTTTATTCAGAACTTGCAAACATATAATCAGTGCTTGCTGTGCGTGGAGTTCACCTCGCTTCAGCAGGTGCTGCAGAGCTTTTTTTCTATGGCCTTGCTTTATAAGCAGTGTTTTTCTATAAATACGCGAGAATTAAACCGTAGGGTTAGAAAAGAGAAAGTGGGAATGCTGCTTTAATTCATCTAAGCTTCATTGGCATAAAAATACGTCAGGCATTTCTTTCATCAAGCTTAATAGGAATATACAGATGGGACTTCAAGTCTGTAGTACTTTTTTTCTTTTTTTTTCTCAGTAAAATTTCTCTTAGGAAAAAACAAGCTAAACACATGGGGGGGGGGAGTGCTTTAAGTGTATTATTAACCTCTTCTATTACTGCTTTCAGTTGTGAACCAACACGTGTATAGACTCCTCTCACTAATGAATGGCTGTACTCACCAAGGTATTTACTGCCATTTCTAGATGACTGAAGGAATCAGCAGGCTCATCAACATCAATCACTTGCTCTTCATCACTTGAAGCGGGTAGTAAGTGGCAGGGCAGGCAGAGCCCTGCTGGGGACTTCCCTTTAAATTGGTGTCACAGCAGAATCCCGGGAGCAAACCGGGGACCTGGGCTTTGGTTAGAAGAAACAGGTGTTTAATGACACTCAACACATGACCAAATAGTCTGATATTCTAATTTCGGCTTGTGAAACAAAGGCAGTGAGAAAGTATCTTGCCCGAGGTCAAGCAAGGTAACTGCGGGCCAGCCGAGAACACCTCTCCTCCTAAAATACCCAGCTCAAGCCCAGATCCTGCAGCAGCAGGAAAGAATAGGAAAGGCAGAGGAAAGATAGGGCATCTTTCTCTCGCCTTAGAATTCAGGGAGATTCTAGCAGGTGAAGTGAGAGAAACCAGCCCTTTCTCCACAGCCCTGGGCACACACATTGGTCTCAGTGCACTCAACCAGGCTTTCGAGGAACAAAAAGCACTTATTCTGAAATACAGACAAGCCAGCCACGTGTAGGTCTCCTTTCCAAGAATTTCTTTTCTCTTGAGCAAAGTTACCGAGCTCTTTTGCTCTCAAGCTCTGTAGTGGCCCCCATGCCTGGCAATGCAAGAGTCTGATCCCTCACCAAAACCTGCAGAAATGCCTCGATCGTTGCCAGTGAGCAGCTGCCTGTCAAAAAAAAATGAGAAGAGGAAGTCCTAAAACCCTTAAGAAGCTCTGTTTGACAACGGGTGGGTGTAATTACAGGTTCAGAAACTGGCTGCCTGGCGTTAAGGATATCTCTGTTGCAAGGTGGGCACCTGTTCCTACCACCTGCAAACCCTTCTCTCACTCATTTTGCTCTCTGGTGCTGATGTTGTAGCAGGCAGGGGACACCCCTGCTCCCTGCAGTGCCATAAGGCATCTACCTACCTCTATACAAAGTGCAAAAATGCAATTAGTGGTGGTAACGGAGCTTGTTCCTGGGACTTGGGTGCAAGCCGGTGCTGCTGGCCCGAGCTCCTTCCAGAAGAGGTGAGCAGAGCTGGAGCTGCTCAGTCCCAGGAGGCAGCCGGGCAGTGGGTAGCAGCATCAGATCATTAGTGGGTACCTCATCCAGACCATTAGCTCTTCTCCACAAGGCGGCTGCCGTGCATTTCGTAAGCTGCTGGGAGTTGGAGGGGCAGTCACCCTGCTGGGTCCCAGGGGACCTGCCAACCTCTCCCGGTATTTTCCTCATGGTGGGTACTCCCCCAACCATGAAAAGCACCCGAGTCTTTTTTTTTTTGCATTTTCTTTTCCAACTCTGTTTCTATTCGCTTTAAACAACTCAAAACTGTCAGGCAGTTTCTTTTTTAAAAACAACAAAAAAAAGGTTTGCGGCATTTTTATGATCCTTTGAATATGTAAAAGTAAATAATTATTATTGACTGTTAAGTATTCATCCACAAACCCATTAATCCAACAACATTTTAAGAAAGCTAACATTCTTGTCAGGAAGAGAGTGGCAGCGAAAAACAGCGGTGTAAAGCGAACAATAGAAAAAGGTCCCTTTTAAAAAAGATGTATTCTATTATGAGTGAACTTGCCACAAGTTTATTAAGGGAAAGCAGTTGTTCTGCTCATCATCTTTCAGCCGAGCCTCTCTGTGAATAAAACGTGGTTGTGGCTGAATTAATTTCACTTGGCTGGCTAATTTTGTAAAGCCAGCCATCACACACACACACACGAAATGAATTACACGGGCGGATGCTGTGCCGGGAGCGCTGCCGGCAGGCGGCGTGGGGCAGGCTGGCTCCCACTGTGGGGCGAGAGGGGCCGTATCCTGCCAAAGGGTGGAAGCCATCTCTGTTTTCCTTTGCTCTGATGCAACAAAACTCTTTGGAATTTTTGTGAAAGAAACTATTGCTCTGCTTTTCTTTTTTTTTCTTTTTTTTTAATCCCCAGTCAAGGGAAGAGCCCCGCAGTGGGGGCTGTTTGTGGAGTCAGCTGTGCTGGAGGGCACCCCCAGATGCACCCCCAGATCTGTTTTCAGGTGGGTCAGGTGTGAAGGAGAAGGGAATCAGGGATGCTGGACCCCGCAGAGCCAATGCACCTGGTGGTTGCCCCAGCAGCAAGGGTAGTAGCCCACAGCACCCCTTGGCTTCAGTGGGGGTTGCCCTGGGTTAGCACTAGCTCACCGGCATCGAGGGCAGGGGAGTGGTGCTTTTGGGGGGCTGCATGAGATTCCCAGGGCAAGGAGGGCACCTGCCCATCCACCAGCAGGGCTCGGGGACAGCCCTGGGAGGACAGGATCAACTGGTTCTCATCAAAATAATTCATAAGCGAGGGTGATGCCTGAAGACCTGGCTGATCCCAGACACCGGCTGAAAGATCGCCAGCTCAGACAGCAGCCCGAGCCTGGGAGATCAGGAGGTGAATTAACAACAGCCAATTTTACTTCCAAAGAAATCTCCTCATGTTCAAGCGAGCAGTAAACGCAGTCTTGGCAGTAAGAGAGCCACGCAGACATAAATATATGCATCCCATCTGCAGGACTGGCTGCTTGCTCTGAAGCTGCGTCCGCAGAAAGACTGATTATTTGCTGTTACGAAAGAGTTGGGTGAGGGACCGAGGGGAAGCGGCGGTGCCTGTCCCAGCCCCGGAGGTGTTGCTGGTTGGATGATATCATTGACCAAAGGGATATTTTGCAACCCGTTCCCAGCAGTGCCAGGACGCAGACTAACCCAGGGCCGCAGAGATTCCCTGGGGGAACTGGCGGGTGGACGCGGAGAAGTGGCTGAAGGTCTGCTCTCAGCATGTGTGGTGAGACAGGCTGGGGGGGGCATGGGGCAGAGAGAGCTCGCGTGGGTCTGCCACCCGTGCCGCCTCCTTTTGGGGCAGCTTTTTCAGTTTTGGGGCCAGTACAAACAAAATTACACTGGCAGAGATGCCACACTGGACATCTAACTTCCACAGAGCATCCTGAAATACCAAAAAAGTTCCCTTCCTTCTGCCTCTGCTCCTCATTAGCAACCTGGAAGGAGACGACTGTGGTAAAATTGTGATTAGATTAGGACAAAAATGATGATTTTGGCTGACCACATCCGTCCAACAAAGTAATACCCATACAAACTGTCAAATCCTATCAGAATCACGTTGCCTGGATTTTAGTCCCTCTTTGAGCCATCCATCTGCAGCCTCCAGATCCACAAACAAATGTGATTTTTAACCGGGGCACGAAAACCAGCCCCAGGAAAAGGCAGAGTCCTTTCTGCAAGGCATTTTCACACTAAGGCAGGTGAGTTGCTGGCCTTATGGCATCTGACTGACTTTCACAAGCTGCAGCAACTTCACCTGACACCGGGTGGCCTCTCCTATGTGTGAAATTTCCTCCTGTCCTTTGAAGATCAAAGGACAGAAAAAGATAACTTCCAGCTTTATCATGGAAACTAAAACCACCACCCCAGGGATTATCTTGGACCGACCTCCCGCTCAGCATTTCTCAGGCTCTTCCCAGGCTGAGCCCAGGGGCAGCAGGACATCCTTCTATCACACCCAAGCTGGCAGGCTTCACCGGTGAAGCTTTTCACAGCTGGGTCCAGATAATGGGCATCTTTTTTATCTTTTCTAGCCCTCCAGCAAAGCATCTTGCTGTTTATTCTACATGATCTCCCCTTGCCCTGGCCCTCTGTTCCCGTTTTCTCCCCTGGCGTCCTCAGCTCCCTCCTGGAGGGGGGCTGCAGGGAAGGAAATGGGAAGAGAAACCCAGATGGGAGCATTGTCTGAATCCTCTTGGCAGCCTCTCCTGCTGTCTGCAGACATTCTCCACTTGTCCCAGTGACCTCTCCCCAGGACCCCACAAGCCAGAGCATCGAGCAGAGCAGTAGCCAGTTACGCAGCAGCCTTGTGCTTCCCTCTTCCTCCTCCCCACGCACACAGCTGAGGTGTATCCCCATCAGATGTCACATTCAAGTCCAGAAAAATCTCCTCGCAGCTGGGTTTGGTAATCAGAACTGCCAGGAGCCACTTTAGCACTTAATAGCACGGGGAACAGCACGCCCTCCCTCTTCTCCCCACCACTGGCCCCTGATCAATTCTCTCGAGCATATCCGCCTGCACATGTCACACTGACTGCCAGAAAACCAGCTGCTCTTCACAGCTGGATTTAGTAAACTGAACCATGTCAATGCTTTAGCTCTCGGTAGCACGCAGATTTCTTGCCACCCACCCAGGGCTCCCATCGCCTGCTCCCTGGCAGAGCGGCTGCTCTACGCCACAGTGGTTGTCTGAAAGCACTGCCTGATTTGGTTTGTTTTTAACCAAGTAAAATGTTATATCCTGGGGGGAAAAGAAAGGAAGAAAAAAAAAAAAAAAAAGAACAACCTCTCTCTTGTAATATGGAACATATGGCCTCACAAGCACAGTACGATAAATACATCACAGTAACGAGATTTTGTCCTTAGGATAGCCTTTGTCCACGGGTCTAATTAATGTGCATTGCAAACATATGAAAAAAGCTTTATGCCTTTCTCAGAATGAGATCGATGTCATTATCCTCGATACAACGCAGGATGCAGAGACGTGTGTAAGTCTGCGAGAAACATTTAGAGAGAAATTCAGGTCCACTCTAGCAGCAAAATGCTTCTTGCATGAGCAAAGCCACATCAGCAAAGCTCTGCTTTGTACCAACAGAGCAGAAACATCCTCTGCAGGAGAAATGAGCTGTGCTGTGGAAAACTCAGTTTTGCTGCTACAATCCTTTTGTATATACTCAAGGGGTCCATCTGGTCAGCTCGGTCAGTCCAGGTCTCACTCACTTCCTTTATGCTTTTGAGAAACCTGGCTGTGCCAGCAGGAGCGTAGGGAGCAGCTACATCAGTTCTCCCGGAAAGCCAAGGGCAGAGCCCACAATCGATCCCAGACTGCCTGACCCCGCGGGCTCTCGTTTAGCCACAGTAATTACTCGGGGCAACGTTGGCATTGCTAGGGAGACCGTGGGTTGGAAACATCTCTAGGAGATGAACATGCGCAGTTCTGCTCCATCCCTGTTAGAAACCTGCTTCGTGTTGGCCAGCCTCTCGGGGCCCAGCCGGATGGCAGTTAATGGTCATGCTGGAATTCGTGTCAATCGATTTTCCAGTTAACTTGACTTAACATGATTGGAGGCATTAGAGCAGAGAGGATATAGCCATTGTTCCAGTTTCAGTCCTGTAGACCTCGTGTTCCGTTGCGATGCAGCATCAAGTTTAGTTCCAATTAGAACAATCCGTTCCTTAAAATAAAAATTTAACGTAAAGATTCACCCATTCAGGGCCTGATCCAAAGCCCATTGTGTTCAGGAGCACTCTCCCCGCTGAAGGCAATAGGCTTTGGATCAGGGCCTGGAGGCAGCTTCCAATGTATGGGCAATTTAGTAACAAGGGATGACTCACTATCAAATGCCATCCGCTGTACAAAGGAATCTCAGAAATGGAGTATCTGTGTGACAGAAATAAACCACTATTAATGCACACACAAAAAAGAGAGTCCATGAAAAACTACATTATTCCTTCACTGGAGAGACTTAAGCCTTGTCCGATGAACACTTCCGTGAGTAACTTTACTAACACGAGTAGCTCAGTAAAACCAAGTCTGGAAAAATTGTTATGCCAAAGGGGTTTGAGGCCTTTATCAGTTTACCTGTCATTTCTGAGCGTCTAACAATCCCAGCAGATCAGACACCTTCATGTATTGCCTTTTCTGAAATCCCGGGTATGATTGTAGCGAGCCTGGGCTGGGGCAGGGACCCCTGTGCCGTGTAGCCATAGGATTTACCCTACGGCTGTTTCCCACCTCTGCTCATGTCCAATGGGTCCCACGGATCCCGTGCATCCTTGTCTCCTAGAGATGCTTTCCACCTGTGGTCTTCCCGGCATGGGTCCTAATCTGGGATAGGCAAAAAACCCCTGATGGAAATATGAGTCCTAGGGCAATGCTGTCCCTTTGGGACTTCTTCCTTCTTTCTGCCTTTCTGTCTATCATGGTCACTCCTGGTCTTGAGCCACTGGCTTTCTGGGTTGGCTGGGGTTTGTATAGTTTCTAGCACAACAAATCCTGGTGGGGTTCCCAGGAGCTACGAATAACAGCCATGGGATAGGCTACTACTTGAAAGGGATATCTAGGGGCCATAAATCCTCTTTAATAACTAGACAAAGCTGGAAGAAGTGCCGAGCATTTCAGCTATAACCACAGAAGCCATTTCTCTTGGTAACCTTTACATTCCCTGCAAGTATTCATAGCGGGATGCATAGGGATGCAACACCAATAGAAAAATGAACCCACTAGGCGAGCCTTACTTCAATGTCAGGGTACTTTGAATTTTGAAGCTGAAATAAACAGATTGAAATGACCCCATAGTTTATAATGCAGTGGTAAAACAAAGTAGGACTTTACAACTGAGGACCTGGTGTCAGAACTTCTTTTGATTTTTCTCTGATGACTCAACCTATTTCACAAGCTATTTTCATATTCCTTATTTAGAGAACTTACTCATGTCTCGGTAAAAGCCTACGATGTGATAAAGCCAAGGAACCATAATGTGTGGTACTGGTAACACCTCCCACGCCAAAAAAAATCCTACTTCCATATTTATGTGGCTCTGCAAATTGGTTCCTGCCTTTTTCTCCCCAGAGAGTGAGCTGGCAGCGTGTCTCCTCTCCAATTAGCATGAAGCCGTGAAAAGTGGAGATGGAGGGTCAAATTCACCATGCCTGGAGCCTCACTTATTTTTGCCATGTTACAGGCACATTCGGATCTTTGACTTCCCAGCAAGGCAAGTGTTGTTTTTAGCAGACAAATAACAACGCCTGCAGAATACCTTGTTCATTCAGCCTTTGTCTCCTGAGAAAAGCAGCTCACCACGAAGGCAAGAAGCTAAGAAGACCTACCTACCTTGCGCTGCTCAGGGATGGGCACCTCAGTATAACTCTGCATGGAGCAGGTGAATTTTACCTGGGTTTTACTGGTCAGGGTGTAATTTCTGCCTTTTAGAAAGTCCTTTAACCAGAGAAGCAGGAGAACCCTTTGTAACCAGCATAGGCTGCAAATCACACCAATGAAATGTATGGACTAAAAGAACATGTAGGGACACTTAATGACAGAACCCACCCATCCACTCCCACCCCAGATCTCTTCACAATCTCATTTGCAACCACGTAAAGATGTGTACTTTCTATGTCAGTTTTTTGAAGAGTTTGTTTTTCTTGGAGGCAGAAAAGAAAGGCAGCCTGTGAAAAGCAGAGACAGGGGCTGAGCAACAGCACTCCCGCTTGCAACATGACTGCTCCTTGCAAGCCCAAAAGCAGGGGACCAAAAACTACATGGCACAGGCCCTCTTCAGTCCCACGCTGGGATCTGAAACAGCTCCCAAGTGACACCAAGGACTCTAGGACATAAGAGTACACACCAGGAGTGTCAATGGAAAGAGGTGCTCATGTCCTAGGGCAACCATAAACCAGTACTTCCATGCACAGCAGAACTTACAAAAATCCCCTTTTCTGTGACATTTCCTCTCATCTCCTTTGGATTCAGGTATCATAAGGGATAAGCTCTAATCAAAGCTTCACCTAAGGCTACAGCATTCCTTGCTTCTTTCCTGCATTTGCATTTTCCGATGGCTCAAAGAATCCTGCTATAGCCTTCCTCTTGCTGTTAGAGCTGTATAGGTCTCTGCTTTCCATCAGAACTTTGGGGTTGAGATCCCTATTCCTCTGCCAGGCTTAGCTGGCAGATGGAGACAGGCACATTGAGCCAGCCGGTTCAGCCCCCATCGCTGTCAGACCCCATCCTTCAGCTCTGATATTCCTCACACACCTGCCTGATCAGAACTTCCATCTCTAGGATTGAACTACCCAAACTCAAGCCCATCTGGGCTATAAGAGCCCCCTAGATCTTCCATCCTACCCAATCTGGTGAATTTGCTCAGCACACAAACGACAAAACAGTCAGAGCTTTTCCTTTCCCTAAGGATGGAAGTAGCTGTTGCGTGCTTGTGTCTGGAAGCAGAGAACCAGGGTTCCTGCCCTGCCCACGTGGGTTCAAAGTCACGCATCCCATCTCCCAGGTAGGTGCCATCCTGATTTCTCACACTCACCTTCACACGCTGGTGCTGGTGGCCTCAGCTCCTCCCCGCCATGGGAGCAGCGTGGGCAGGGGCAGGAGGAGAGCACTCTCACCCCAGAGCCCTGCCGTCTGTGATGTCTCCTCAGAGAGGTGGGATCTGCCAAACAGGACAAGGGAAGAGCTGTGCTGGGGGCTGAGATCTTGCATTAGCGCTGAAACAGCAACACAAACACCAGTACAAGCACGGGAGCGCTGGAAGCACTTCCCTCTGGGAGGCAGCATTTACATCCCACCGAGCCCTGGATCGCTGGGGCCTGCAGGGAGGAGACATGGGATGGCACTAGCCAAGCAGAAAGGAACTGTGCCACAAGCAGGAGTATAAACCTCAGGCTCCTGTGCCCAGGCACGACAGCAGCCCCTCTTCAGGCTCCCACAGGGCTCTGGCCCTCTATCCTTGCTGAATCCCAGCCCAGCATCTCCCTCTGCCAACGCCATCCACCAACACGCTGTGCTCAGCCCAGGGTCAGAGTCTCTCTCCAGAACCAGAGCAGCTGCCTTACCTCTCTGCTAAATACCTGGCTCCTCCGCCTGGGCTGTGATCTCTTCCAGCTGCTGTGGTCAAATCTGCCAAGGCCAGTGGTCCCTCCAGTAACCCCTTCAGCCTGCTGCCTCCTGCTCTGCAGGTTCCCATGGCAAACATCATCAGTTCTGCCGAGGGTTCAGCTTCTTCATCCTCGAGGAACGGAGCTGGTCATTCCCCCAGAAGGGGTTTTATGCTGTTTTAATAAGAGCTGTTGGCTGATCTGTTTCTGTCAAGGCTGTAGGTCTCCATGTGGCCCCTCTCACTAAGCCTTTCTGCTCTGGAGGAGCTTGTGGGGAGAATGCTGGGAAGCATTTTCACTGCAACCAGCCACGGGTTTCCAGAGCACACTTTCCAAACCGATCAGATTTCTTAGCAAATTAATTTATCTGCTCTTATTAGACTACCTGCCTCACCTCCCTGGCTGCTGGTTCCCATGTTCAGGTTTCCCAGAGACTAGAGAGGGCTGCTGCCATATCCCCCTGACACAGGGAAGAAATCCAAGGCTTATCACCAATGAGAGCTTCTCACCTGTGAGATTTGCTTCCCTGGGGGTAAACAGTTACAGACAGATGAACCCCACAGGGCACAGGCGCTTTGTAACCCAGATATCTACCATAAGTTTTTCAACTCAATAGCTTAGAAATGCAGATTATAAACGTGGTGCAGTGATGAGCCAGAAAGAGCCTAAGAACTTCCAGCTAAAAGGGGGTATGAAATGCCTCAGAGATGCTGACACTTCAAAGTAAGTTTTTTTCATTAAATAAAAGTGAGAAGATGAGCATTACCCCCATGCCCTGGTCCCTAGCGTGACGTTCATGGGTGGCCTGTGGCACCCACGGGCCACCCACAAGTGTCACGCTAGGGACCAGAGCATGCAGCATCCTGTGGCATGTGCTCGGGAAGGAAGTGGGGGCCTTGCCTACTTCAGATTTTCATCTTCAGCAAGACGGCAAATCTTATATAAAACACGCATGAATCAAAACAGAAGCGCCTGCCCGGCTGCTGGGAAGTGACGCCACCATGACTCATGTCATTCTGTTTAAAACAATCCTCCCCCTCACCTTCTCCCCTCCGGAGAGATGCACCTTGGAGGCTTTCGGCAAAGAATCCACTGATTCTTACCTTCCTCTTCTACCTCCTTACACCACTTTTGGGCCATGGAGTTTCTTAGGTGACCTCTCCTGCCTCCGAGTTCTGCCAAAGCACTTTTGCAGCTCACTCAAAGTACAACAAACACCTTTCTTTTCCTGGCATTTTTTTTTTCCTTTATTATTTTTTACACTCCATAAAAACCACTGCAGGTTTTCTTTCACATTCACGAGATCTCCTGGAAATTATTGCCATTACCCATACATATTACATATTAAAAAATAAAATAAAAAGGTCAACAGACAAAGAGAGCTGCTAGTTTTGAACTCCCTGCAAACACAGAAGCCAATGAGACCAGTTTTCACGGAGGAAGCCTGGCTAGAAGGTGACCACACACACTAAGCAAGCCACATAACACTGAACAAGACCACTTGACCACACACAATACATGTTGAGAACACTTGGGAGGGATGGAGGAAGAGATGGCTTGGAGTAGAGCTTGTCAGGGTATTTTTTTTGGTGTAAAATCCAGCAGTTACAGTGTCATCTGATGGGAAGTAACTCGGATGGGGATGAGGATTGCGGAGATGTTCAAGTATTCTAGGGCTGTTCTTAAATAACAGATGGGAGGATAATAGCTCAGCGGGGTAGCCTGATAGCCTTAAGTCCCCCGCTTTAGTTAAAAGCACATCCAGTACAAAGGCAAATGCAGAAGTACAGGAAATGCCACACCTGAATAGATCCACGGTCTGGTTTGGTATCCAGTTACTCTGTGGTCAATACCTGACACTTCAGAGGCTGGGGCAGGAGAGGGGATTTTCACCTGGTTGTGCAACAGTGCCCTGGGAAAGGAGCTCCCTCCAGCACCCCAGCCCTTTGCTCCCTGAAACATGACACAAGAGAGGGGAGGAGGAAAGCTGGGGAAAAAGCAGAACAAATATTCACTCCCCCCACCTCTGCCCGTGCAAAGGTGGTGCTTTTCGTTTTGCTTTCTTCCCCGCTGCTGCTGTTTATTGCTTGAAACTTTAAATAAGGGTCTTTTCAAAAATAAGAAAGGAAGGAGATGGGAACCGAGCACATACTAAATGGATTTCTCATTGCTCCCCAGGAATCTCAAAATACAGTAGCGGGTGCACACTCTGTGGATAAAAACCTAAAAAAGCACTTTTTCGTTTTTTAAAAAAAAGGACAATAAAAGTTCAGAAAACCTGCCACACTCAGAGCACTTGCATCTTACAGTCACAGCATTCGGGAAGCATGACCCACGCCAGCTGCCGCGTCTCAGACTAAGTCGATGAGGTTTCTCTATTGCACGTTCATGAAATGTTCTTGTTGGGGTTACAGTCCGGATGGGAGGACCACGCCAGCCCCAGCCTCCCCGGGGTGTTCAGCAGGACGAAGATGCTGTCATCGGGCTGAGTTTGAGCTGGTGGACAGGAGAGTGGATGGGCACAGAACTCAACACTGAGGTAGGAAAGGCGAAACACGAGCCTTCAAAGTTTTTGCCTAACGTCAGTTCCTCTGCAAAGAAAGACGCAGCTTCTCTTTTGCACGAGGCGACGGGGGGGCTGGGAGTGGAAGACAAGATCTCCGACTCGTATTGCAGCAACTGGCCCATGAAACCAAAGTTTGGCGAGATCAGGCTCCGGCGCTGCTTGATGTAATCGAAGGCTTCCTCCAAGCGGAACTTCTTTGTCTTCATGAGATACGCCATGCAGATGGTGGGAGAGCGTGAAATCCCTGCTTCACAGTGCACCAGGATCTTGCCCCCGGCTCGTCTGACATAATCTAGAGGGGAAAAAAAAGTCATTGCAGATGTCAGTTGTCATTGGGGATGGAGAGGACACTGCGACATGCACCCTGCGCTGGAGGTGGAACGTGGCACACAGCCAGTCCACCAGCAAAGAGAGGCTTGCTCTTCTCTTGGGTACTAACATGGAGATTAAAAGAGAAAGGGGGCAAAACCCAGCCTGAGGTGGACGTGAGCTGCAGATGAACACTTGGTTGAGGGATCTATGGATCCTGATTTGGACCTTTCTGCATTTTTTTTTTTTTTAGAGAAGTCCTTCCCTGTCTCCTTCCCATGTGCCTATTTCTCTTTTGGAACAACTCACTTTGCAGAGCACTGTGAGACAGAGATCAGGTATCTGGGCAGTGCTTGTGTTTGCTGTACCCACGTTTCTCTGCCTGTGGCTCAAAGGGCCAACCCAAGCCCAGCCTGGCCAGCCCTCCCACATCAGGTCTTTCAAAAGTGAGAACTGCAGGACTTCCTTCCTCTCATCAGCTTTGCTAGAAAAACAGGACTTTTTAAAGTCCAAAGCTAACCCCCTGGTTGGCTGGTTAGCTCCTGGTGGTACCAGGAGCTGAGCCCTTGGTGTGTACCCTTGGGTGGAGAGCCTGAGCTCACTCCCTGGGGCCTCACCACAAAGCACACAAGGACTGGTAGGCAGTTGCTAATTACAGCCTGGTTAAAGGATGCTTGGACTTAAGTCAGGATATAAAAGGCTTATGCAAAGCACCCATTTTACACAACAGGAGCCGCTGTGGTTACTCACACAACACAATGATTGTTATTAGATTAAAGAGAATGTTCTTAAAATAAGCCCTTTCCACACAAAAATACAGTTCAAAAATAGACCTTCTCTTCTCTAGTGCCTTGAGCAACATGTTCAAGCTCCAGTGTATGGAGGGCTGAAACAACGCGGGGCTGAGCAAGTTATCATTTGCCTGTCTTCGATTGTCTGCCACCGTGACCAGTTATATTTAACTACTGCACAAAGTAAGGAAGACATGGGTTTGAGTCATCCCTAGCATCTACACCATATGCCTAATTTTAAAAGAAAGTGAAAACTGAAGTCATCCTCAAAATCTGGGAAGTTTCCAAGTGACTCAACAACTATCAGGAGCTGGGGATGGGACAGAAGAGTGCCACAAATTAGTATTTCCCTGAAAGCTGTGGGAAGTGCCTTTCCAGGAAGGAGAAGGGCTGAGAGGGCACCCTCAGACCAGGTTTTTGTAATTCTGCCTGCACTGTTTGTTGAAGGACCCACACTCAGCTGAGCAATGAGTCCAGCAAGTCTGAAACTGAGGTTTTATTCTGTTTCTCTCTCAAATGTTCCTGGAGAGCAACAGCGTGGATTTCAACATCATCTCCACCCAGGCTGAGGCTGCTCCACCCCACTAAACCACCCTGTGCC
>JAHREE010000098.1:3490182-3525777 GCA_033628505.1 Tringa tobata
AGTGTGGGGGGGGGGGAAAGAGAGCTTTTTTTTCCCCCTGCCGCCCCCCCCCGCCCCCCAGCTCCTAGCCTGAAGGAGGGGGCACATCACACCAGCTCAGAAAATAAACTCTCTGGGGGGAACACCCGAAATTTGGCCTGCGCTGGCAGCAGGGTGTGTGTGCATCCCCGGTCCTGACCTGCAGCTGACCTTCCTCCTTTTACACACCTAATGCCGAGCATCCAAACAACTGCCTTTCAGTAGATTACAGCTCTGCTTTTGTTTCTTAATAGAGTGAGTCATGACCACCTTTTTATTAGAAGAAAATAACAAGGCTAACAACAGCAGTACTAATGCTTCCTCTGCTGCGGGGCACTGGACGCAGAGTGTCCCCTGACTTCTCTGCCCACCAGCCAAATGACTTGGTTGTACTTGGAAAGAGATGAGCAATCTGGGGTGATGCTGTCAGGGCTGCGGGATGGACGTGGATGCTTTTCCCAGCTGGAGCAGCTCCTTCGTTTTTCAGGCGGTCCCAGCCAGAAGGGAGAAAGGGGCTCGATTCCTGTAAATGGAGGTGGTCCAGTAGCTCAAACCACCCTCTGCTTTAGGTAGGAAACTCCCCTCCTCCCCGCAGCACTTTACATCATTCCCACTTAGGTTCTGCTGCATCTTTCTGCTCCTCCTCCCGCTTCCCCTTGATAGTCTCCCAGGCTCTTTCGTCCTTTGTCTTGGGTTTTTATCGGGGCTTTCAGATCAGCTGGTCCTTTCCTTTTCTTCCAGGCTGTATTTCCCCTAACCTAGCTCTTTCTTCCCTTCTCCCCTCCCCGCCTCCTCCAGGCTCTTTGTTTCTGCCTGTTCTCACTGCTGCAAAGGGAAACTTTCTCCCTGCAGCTGGGGAAGGGTGGTCCCAGCTCCTGGGGGCCACAGCTGGACCCCCTACCACAGGTAAAAGCTCTCAGAGCACGGGTATCCATTGGGGTGGCATCCAGCAGGCACCGCCCAAGAGCAAAATGCTGCCTTTGGGAGAGAATAAAACTTAAAAGGAGCTTTTAAAAAGGGTCTTAGGTGAATAAACGAGCACCGTTTCTTGGGAAGCAACAGAGACAGGATCAGCCAAGTCTCTAGGGCTCGAGTTGCCTGAGCTGAGACAAGGGACACCCCTGTGCTGGGTGCTATGAGTGTGCTTGTCACCCCAAAGAGTTAACCCCAAACTTCAGCAAGACCAAAGGTGAGAGAAAGCCAGTGAGCTCTGGCTGCTGGGAAGGAGACTGAGGGGAAGGCACATCAAAGGTCTCGCAGGCGATCGGTCAGGAGAAACCTAAATTCTGTGGAGTCCTCATCTGGGCTTGAGCTGCATCACATCCCTGCTGGGGCACAATCCTAACCCGCATCCTCCGGCGGGTTGTGAAATGCGAGGAATTCCTCAGACGAACAAAGCCTAGCACAAGGCAGCAGAGAAGATGGGCTGGCATTTCTTTAATGTCATTAAGTTTTCCATAACATCAGCTTCTAAATTTGGAGCGGCTGATGTCAAAACACAGCACAAACAGTGAGATAAGTTTGTGCTGGTAAACGGGGAGCTGGAAGGCAGGTAAATTTATACCCAGGGCTAAAGACAGCTGAACAGTGGCAACAGGAGACTGTCAAGCTGAGACCTCACCGCTGTCATGACTTGAGTGCTCTTGATGAAGTCTATCAGATCAGATCAGATCACAAACTAACAGCCTGGTTACGAATTTGTCTCAATGGAATAACCTGTTGTCAAAAGCTGATTCTAGAGGATGAAATGTACCATCAGACACAGACTCTGCAGCAGGACAGCAATCACCCTCACTTTATTGCCCCATAGATGTGATTTGATGCTAAACTGGAATATTCCCTCCTCCCCCCAAAAAAAAATCCCAACCCAAACCCTAATAAAAGGATTAGTAACTGCTTGGGCATTTTCAATAAAAAAGAGTTCATAAGTTTTTCACTTTAAATCTACATTCTCTAACAAATCCCTAATCATAAGTGAAGGTTTCCAAAGAATTAGAAAAAAACGCATGCCACAAATGATACAACCAACCAAATTTCAGTTTATTGTGGCCCCAGCGTCTCTCAGCCCTGGTTTATATTCCCAGCTCTGCTGCTGTAAAACAGAATTAAGATAAATGGTGCCTTGGCTTGAATGGGAGATGTCTGCACTCAGCATTTCTGAAAATCAGGCTGAAAGGGAATCTCAGACTTACGCCTGATTTTTACCTGACTCATGCCTACGTGACTCCACTGACTGCTGCAAGCTGCTGTCAACAGCTGCTGTCAGGACTGAAAGAGGAATAAACCAAACCTCCCATCTCCTTTTAGAAGCCACTGTTCTTTCTGTTCCACCAGCTGACGACTTAATCCCCTCCACAGATGGACAGGTAATTTTTAAAACAGGGATTCCAGCTATCTGCACCATCAAGTTTCAATTTCTCTGCTTGCCTGATATGGCCCAGAGCAGCACGACCCACACTGATGGAGCACTTGCCAGACCCAGTTATGAATGTAAAGAACCCATCTTCCCATTGGCAACCACGTACTGTCCCTGGGGTAGCTGCAGTAATTGCTTACATGGGAAAATGATTTGTGTAGTTAGCTGCCTTTAATGTGAGACAAAGCCCTTTTGTTCTTTTATCAACTTGCCAGTTCTCATTTGTTCTTTCCTCTTCCTGCCGCTGTTTCCCCACACGCATTTCTTGCCTTCTCGTCCTGTCTCTTCCCTTTTCCTGGATGTATTTCCCAGGAACCTGCTCCTCTTCCATGCTGGCAGAGCTGCCCCAATAACAGCCGTTGCCAGCCTGGCTGGGTTTCACTCACATCTCCAGGCCATTCCTGCCCATCGGTACCCAACCACCCTCTCATGCTGCACATCCTGGTCCTTGTGTGCAATTACTGCTCCTCTAGGCTGCTGGGAGCCATCAAGGGACATAAAATACTCTTACACGGGCCACTTAATTGGCTGTTAGGACAAGAGTATCTTGGAGAAACGCTGCTTACTTTTGGTCCAGATCTTTTGGAAGCAAGTCTTATCATCGCTGGATCTGATTCCCTCTGCCTTGGTCTTTCTGATTGACTCATTTCTTAAGCACCAGGTTGTTGCCTAGAGGGTATAATCACATAAATATAATCCACTGCACAGCGTGTGTTACTATGCCCGCTCCACTGAGAATGAGTGCAGCTCCTAGGAACAGAAATGACTTTTTAAGCTCAAAATGGAGCAGCTCATGCTTTTAGCTGAGCATGTTTTGGAGCCATTTGAGTGGGCCACACAAACATAAGCAAACAAAATAAACACATTCAGTAAAACCCATTACACCTCTGTTTTCTATAGCATTGACAGTAGCAGAAGAAAGAAAACCCACTCCACAGCCCCTGCTTGTCCTCAGGGGTCCCCAGGCACAGCACAGGCAGGGTGACCAGTGGGTGATGATACAAAGTCCCTCTCTTACTCCAGTACAAGCACAGCATTCCACATCCCGTGCCCGAAAAGCTCTTCATCCCACCTTTGCAAAGAGAAAACAGACAAAAAATAGGTCTAGGCTTTGGTCCACCCTGCGGGTATCACCCTAGATGGTATTTCTGGTTGGTACTTGGGTCTGCTGCGGGGTACATAGAAGGCAGCTGGGGGGGAAGGAGGAAACAGCTGGAGTCGGTGGGCTGGGGGAGGCTGCAAACAGAGCTTTGGTGAGGGAGATAAACCAGACCTCCTCTTTCACAGCCGTAACACAAAGGGTAATGGGCTTAAGGTGAAGGAAGGCACATCTGCTGTAGGTGGTGGGAAGATTCTCGGGCTCCGAGAACAGGCTGAACAAAAGTCTGCCCGGAGAGACTTACGCAGAGTCGATCCTGCCCCGGGGTAGGCGCGGGCTGTGTGACCTTTTGAGGTGTCTTCCTTAAACTCCTGGTTTTTCAGGATTGTACGGCTCACATTCAGGCACATATGTCTGTGACTTGGTAGCTATCCTAAAATCTATTAAATGACAAAGTGGCCTGAATTAATAACTTGATTAATTTCTTCCTTTTCACTGAGTATCCTTTCTGCTGAATTTGCTCTATGGTTACTTCAAGTGTTGTCTCACTCCCCTGACATCTGAATCATCCAGAGGGGAAAAAAATAATTTGAATTAATTAATTTTTTTTCCCAAAATAAACCTAGTGAAGTAAACTTGTAAAAGAGAGGAAATAATTTGTGTCTTTTATGTTCATTTCTCCTAGGCTCCTACTTACTTAACCCCATTTAAACTTTGTATCAGCTTATGACATCCGGTGAAAGTACACTACAGCTTATTAAAATTTAAAGCTGTTACTCCAAGGGAAAACACTGAAAGCTCTTTTATGGATTAGCCAAGTCGGCAGGATGTGGCTTCGACTTTGTATCCTTTTGATGGCATAACCCACTGGAGCATCTTTATGAAATAAAACTTCCCCATCACTTTCAGCCCGTTACAGTTTTCATTCCGTGCACCAAACTTTTGTGCCAGTAGGACTATCTTCTACCCCTGTATTTCACAGGCAAAGGAAGAGGGTATCATACACTAACCCTATAAAATACACAATTATACTTAAGCTGAAGTAAACGTGGAAGTAAATACTAGCAAAAATGCCATTCATTTGAAAACAGAAGAGTTAAAAAAAATCGGATTATAACCTGCCATGTATTGGTCACCTTTGTCCTGTAGGAAGGGCATGATCTGAGACCAGCAGGACGTGAGTGATGACTTACACTGGTGCTGTCAGACACAGGCAGCTGAACCACTGCAGCTCCTTGGTTTCTCTTAAGTCAACTTTGTACTGGAAACTCTTCCCAATACAATGCTGCTGCTTATAGTACGAGCCTTCACCACAGTTTCCTACGGACAGAGAAGAGCCCATGGAGTGACACTGCTGATCTCCTCTGCAGGTATGGCAAACAGCCGGTCCCTCAGGAACTCTTGCACCAGAAACTGCCTCGCTGCTCTGTTTGCAAACTGCTCCCCAGCAAGCCCTTGTAGGTACTGACAAAGTTGTCCTTTATTTAGCTCACCTTCCTGGGAAAGGGTGGTCTCCTCTGAGAGAGGCTGCTCCCGTATGGGCTCACTTTCAAATGAGCTCCTTCAGTTGCTGCTTTGGGTTACACAAATGCAGACAGGCCTTGGGTCCCCATCTCTCTGGTCCCCTCAGCCTCAAGTGCATTTAATCTCACTTCCTATGACTTCCTCCCCAGGAGCTTGGCGGCCTGGAAATGGCTGGTGTACCAAATTTAAAGGGGGAATTCCACATTTATTAAGACTCTCTTGTTTAATTAAAAAGAAAAAATTTCTAAGCCATGCCCTTCCCCTATCCCTTCCCAAGTTTCTCCAGAAAATGCCCCTTCTGACAGAGACTGCGCATGGTGAAGGATCTCCAGGGCTACCTAGAGATGGCTACCTGGCCTATGGCTACCAGATAGACCCATACTACACTCCTGATAAATCGAGTAATAGCCGGTCCTCCAGAGCAGGAGGAAAATGCTAAACCTATCAACTGCTGCTTGTTCCATCTCTCCTGCACCCAGAGGGTTCTGCTTCACTTTCCTTTGCTAAGTTATCCACAGAAAGCTCCCAGCTGAGCCAGAGGCCGTCACGCTGTAGGGGCTGGCCCATCCTGCACCATCTTTTCCTCCAGCTCCAGGGTGGGGAGTGTAGCCTCTGGCCAAAGATCAGCACGGGGCTGTCACATTTCACACCACCGCAGATGTCTGGTGGGTGACTGTGTGCTGGAGGCCTTACGAAGCACGGCTTTCGGGCTGTGAGCTTTGGCAGGCTTCATTATTCATGAACTGTGAGCAGGGACTCCAGCATCACACTGCCCTTGGCCTACATGCAGGAAAATCCTGAAATCCAGGGGAAGAAAGTGTTCGTCAGGGCAAACTCATCGGCATGCAACGAAGAGGGCATTCAGGCTGGTCTGGAAGCATCTGTGTAGGCAGAAGTTGACTCACAGGGAAAAGGGGTGGGAAGGGAATGGGACTGAGCTGGGAAACAATTTGTCACTTGCCAGAACATTTGTCCGGCATCGCTTGTGGTGATATTGGAAAGCCAGTTTGGGAGGGGGTGGTGAAGTGACCTCCATGTCTGATGCTCAGCTCTCGTTCCCACCACTCTCCTCCTCCAGGAGCGTGGTACAGACATGCACATTCCCTCTCCTGCACCCCTGTGACCTCTTGGGAGCCCCCCTGAGAGGCAGCACTCTGGGAAGTGTCATTTGAGGGGCAGCTTCTGGGCTGGGAAAGCTGGTTGCTGGGACACACCACCATCCAGACCCTGGTGGTGATACTTTGGGAATTGGGACATCTGACACAGATTCCACTGGCTGAATCACTGTCAGTTTTCAGTTGTTTACAATATATCTCTTATCTACCAGGAAGGGAAAAAAAAATATTTATTTAGACTGATTTGGAAAGGTCTTGGGCACCTGAACCCAGGAGGCTTGGAGATACATGAAACAGCTTTGGCTTTGGAAACTGTTCCACCAGGGGAGGTCAGTCCTAGAGAAACTGGTCACTGTCAGCCATGGCATTCCCATCGTGCCACTCGAGCCCACAGACAACCAGCTGCTGAAGCTGCTGCTCTTTTTTATTTTTTTTATTTTTTTTTATCCTAGTAACCCCAGGAACTGACTACTCATGAAAAACGACTAAAGCTTTTCTGGTAATAAAGCACATTTGTGCTACTGCTAGCCTGCTGCCCGGGCTGTGCCTGGCTCTGTGATGAGCTACGAACGCGTGGTGACAGGGACTCTCTTTTCTATACCTCTAGCACATGGACAGCAGCAGCATCATGCACTGCTAGCCAGCTAGAAATACCATCAGACCATGTAGGTGTCCCACTAAGAAGCACACGTATGGTGTGACGCCTCTGCACACAAACCTCCAGAGGCAGGGAGGGAAGGCAGCCAGGGATGTGGAAGCGATGGAGCTTCCCAGGGGTTCCCTCCATCCGCTCCCTTCTCGTGGTGGGAAGGCGAAGGGAGAGGAAAGTCATAGCCACAGAAATGCAGCAGCAGGATGAGACAGGCCTGGAGAGTCACAGCTTGGCATGTATTTCCCATATGGTGTCACCATATGGTGACTTTACCTTGTCACAAGGTCAGCGTGACAAAGACTGCCCGTGCATTTTCTACTGATGTGTTTACAGAGGGGAGAAACCACCCTCACTGCAGCGGGGAGACCACAGGAGAGCTGTTTGCAGGTTTTGGCAATAACCCAGCATCACTCCCAAAGGCTGGTTAAGTATCTGCTCCCCTTTCCCACTGCCTGCCCAACACACTCCTCAAGGTGGCCTGGAGCCACATAGTGCTCCTCGCAGAGACATGAGTCCTCCCTGCCTAGGGCAGACCTACAATAAGTTTGGGACAAGAAAGACTTTTTGCTGTGGGATTTCACCCTGATTGACACAGACTGTCATTTCCAGAGGGCTCAGCCTGACCAGCTCACGCCTTGGACCTTCTTTGCCCTTTCCATGCTGCGGCTTTAAGCCCAGAGATAGGAAACGGTGTGTCTGCTTCACGCTGGCCATCCACCCCAGTGTGGCGTAGGCGGCTCTATTTTAAGATAATACCCAGATTGCAGCAAAAAAACTACCAGGTGAGAGGTAGAGGTGTCTGCTTCTGCTGCAGGGACGTTAACCTGCAAGATGGAGATGGTGCAGACACCAGGGTGCAATCGCTCCTCCGAAGGAGCAGCAGGCAGGCATCCTTCCTTCGTGTGGCTCTCACCTTCACACCGTTTAGATCAGTGCTGGAAGGTGTTGCAGGGCTCAGGCTCCTCCCTACAGCCTTATTCCTTAACAAGAGGGCATTGTCCCCGCCGGAGGGAAGCCTGGCCTCATGATGCTGGGCAGGACAAAGGCTCGATTTACCCTGAGCTGGAAACCAGGAAGGGGCCGGAGGCAGCCAGAGCCCGCTCTCCCCATCTGGGACATTTCGGATTTTGATGCTACGGGGTGATCAGCTGCAGGCACAAGTGAGCGGGGCTCGGGGCTCCCAGCCTTCAGCAGGAAGCACTCTGGGACAGTGTGGAAGTGGGAGGCATCAGGAGCCTTATTGCTCTGACCCTCTCCGTTTCCCATGGCATAAATCAACAAGAAGTGCTCCGGATACTCTGCAGCCAGACGTGAACATACTCACTTTGTTTCACTTGACATTTAATTTAAAGCTTTCTGCATTGCACATACAGCCTGCAGAAGAGGAACAATGGGGCCTGATGTTTGGAAAAGCCACCTGTGGTCCTGCAGCCCTCTGATGCTGGCGATGCTCTGCCTGTTTCTGAGGACAATGTACAGTGTGTTGTTCTGTCCAAATGGTTTCTGCACTCCAAAATCACAGAATTATTGAATGGTTTGGGTTGGAAGGGATCTTAAAGATCATCAATTTCCAACCCCCCTGCCCTGGGCAGGGACACCTCCCACCAGACCAGGTTGCTCCAAGCTCAGTCCAGCCTGGCCTTGAACACCTCCAGGGATGGGGCAGCCACAGCTTCCCTGGGCAACCTCTCCCATTGCCTCACCACCCTCACAGCAAAGAATTTCTTTCTGGTATCTAATCTAAATATTCCCTCTTTCAATTTAAAACCATTACCCCTCATCCTATCGCTACACACCCTGACAAAGAGTCCCTCCCCAGCTCTCCTGTAGGCTCCCTTCAGATATTGGAAGGCTGCTGTAAGGTCTCCCCGGAGCCTCCTCTTCTCCAGACTGAACAATCCCAGCTCTCTCAGTCTGTCCTCATAGGAGAGGTGCTCCAGCCTTCTGATTGTTTTAGTGGCCCAAAAGAGTCCAGAAGCTCCTGCCTCCCACCATGCAGCAAATTAACCAAGACAAGAATTACAGGGGACATTCAAACATCCCTCTGAACACAGGGTAGGACCTGCAGAGAGAGAGGAGGGTCCCATGCACAAAGCCATCAGATACCTGTGACAAAACACAGGACTGTCTCCCCCAGGACAAGTCACACCGGTCAGTGACAGCAGCAAGGCTCTTTGACTGACCTCTTGCAGGGTGGAAAGGACCCCCTATTCTACCATCTTTGAGTTAAAAGAGCCAAAAAGGGTTGAAATAAAGAAGATAAGGGAAAAAAATGCGGCATTGTCTGAGGGAAGGTGGGAACATGGAGCCACAGATCACTTTGTACATCTCAGAGAGGGAGGAGTTGAGGGCAGGCAGTGATGGGGACCACACAAGCATCTGACCTGGAAAGAGTGTTAAAACTGTTGTGAGAAATGCCTTCCTCCAGCCATAAATGGGGCAGGTTTGTAGCTCACCAGGTAATGAATGGGACAAGTTGATCCTGACATCCTCCAGGCTGCTGTATCTAGACACAAGCACACAGATATGCAAAAAACCTCCCACAACCAAACAAAAAAAAAATCCCACCCCAAACCCCCCATCCCAAAGCACTTAATTGGGGCCAGGATTTAGCACCCACCATTTTTCACAGCACACAATTTCTATCCATTCTTTTCTACAAATTCAGTACTTGGGCAGAAGTAATTTCTCCAGTCCAGTCATGCCTGACAGGATCATTACAATATATATTTATTGCTGTGTATTGTAGCTGTCAGCCTAAATCGGATCATTTTGGACACCCCGGGAGAAGCTACAGTGAGCGTCTGTCACGTTGGCTACCACGCAGACGTGGTCTGGGGAGGCAGGAGGTGATGTGACACGCTGAGCTCAGTGCAGAAGGAAGGGGCCACACAGCCAGAAATAAATCCTGTCTTGTGGTGGACACTCATTAAACACTTCGCTGGAAGTGATTCTCTCCCTCCTTTCCCGGCAGCTCCGGCCCCCGTGTCAGCTGGATACGTTAGAGACAAACCAGAGCAATGACTGACATGAGTTTCGGTCCTGACATTTGGGATTACGAGACATTACGAATGCGTTGCTGCCACATCAAATACCACCCCGTTAATTCTCCAGTGAGCACAGGTCAGTGGATGAGACGAAGCCCATCAGCAAGCAGCCATTGTGTTGATTTTTCCCTGCTGTTAAATGCTCATAGCTCCAGCTTGTAGCTTCACCACCATCCTGCAAAAGCTCTTCTAGCTTCTTCAACTTTTTTCTTCTCCTTTTAGATTGGAGTTCAAGAAAGTATATGGAACCAGAGAGATCTGATGTCAGATTTTGGTTAGAACAGGCTTCTCTGTGATCAATTGCAAGGTTGTTTTAGCTGAAATGCACATCGCAAAGGATTTATAAAAACAACTCTAATTAAACTCATATTCAGGCATTTTCTTTTCCTCTCGTACATAAGAACTGGATTGCATCTGTACAGCAAGACGTCAGCCAGCTTATTCTGCAGGGCTAAAAAAGATGCTCTTGCTGTGTGTTGCTGTGGGCCTGATTTATGAAAGGTTCCTCCTAACAAAGCAATCCCAGCTTGATTAGCTCCATAGTGCCTATTCCTGAAAAGGGATTTTTCTATTTTTGTTTCTTCCTCCAGCAGGGGATTCCCTCTTAATTAGCTGCAGAAGAAAAATTGCGACAGAATCGGAGGCAGAGAGGGAGGAGAGTGTGGAGGTCAATTCTTCCAAGTCAGAAGGGCTATTTCTCACCAGCTGCCGCAGAATATTTTGTCTATCACTTCCCTGGAGAAAATAAGTTGCAATCTTACAGAAAATTTTGCAGGATTACTAGAATTTAAACTTGAAATGCTCTCAGTCATCTGGCCTGCTTCCACTGCACACAGGGGATGAGCCCAGCGCAAAAAGACAGTGATGGGAAGGAAAAGTCAACCAAGTTCATGTGAGAAATGAGACTCACATTTTTAGGAACGAGGATGACTAACCACTGGAACAGACTACCAAAGGAAGTGGTGGAGTTTCCCTCTCTTGATGTCTTCAAACCAAAAAGTGCTCTAGTCAAGTAGGAGTTACAGGGTTTGGCTCAGGAATCGCTGGATCAGATCTTCACGCCTTAAAAACGATGAAACCGCATACGTGATGTGGAGGCGCGGGGATCACATGGCTGTCCCGTGTTCAGACACACTGGCTGAAGCCCATTAGCAACTGGCTGTATTGTAGCTACAAATAAGCCGTGTTTGTAATCGTTCAGACTGGCCCTTTTATCGCTGTGAAACGAGTAGGCAGGAGAGCCCATCCTTCAATGGGTGAGCTGGTGTGCTCGCCCGGGAAAGCAGCTATTTTACAGCTATAAGTGTTTAAAAGCTGACAAGGACATCTTCCTGCATGCCTTCCTGCAGCACCAGTCATAAACCAAATAAATATTCTTAAGACAAACTCGTAATGTGTCATCAAAGCAACTGATCTTTGCACCGGCAAGTATAAAAAAAGGTGTGTGGGAACACCTGGCTCTTTCACCGAATCCACACAGAGATCAAAGTACAGAGAGAAGGAAAAAGATGCCACCCTGCAGAGGGAGAAGGGAGAGCAGAGCTGCCTGGAGTGATGGTGTGTGGGGCTGCAGGCAGGGATCCTGCAGCTCCAGACCCCCAGGCCAGGGTCTGCACCAAGAGCCACAGCAGGATGGTACCACCGGTCTTCTTCTAGGAGGGAGTCGACCTCCCCAAACCTCATGGTGGGAGTGGTGGTCCCTGAAGGCACCACACAGTCAGGATCCACCTCACTATGGCCACCATCACCTCAAAGGATGAGGCTCACAGCCAGCTGACCCAATGACCTTGAAAAATGTTTCCAGCCTCAGCATGTCTGAACGATGGAGGATTTGTCCTTGGTGGGTTCCCATCAGTGCAGTTCCCCTTGGTCTACTCTAGTAGGCTCATGGGAGGCTCTGCAGCCCCAGGGCCTGAACATGAGGAGTGCAGCAGGAGCTGGACTCTTGGGCAACACAGAAAAATAGGAAGAAAGTTCAGTATTTGTATCTCTTGTGGCTACAGCCCACTCGAGACTAACAGCTGTTACAACAGTCTCTGAAGTACAGCTCTGCTTTCACCCTGACCAGGGACCACCTTCCCTTATGGGGAGGTCGTGCTCTTCAACTTTTCTTCATTTCTCTCGCATCTGGTGTGAAGAGCATCCAAATGAGAGGGTACCCAAGTCTCCTGCCAGCCCACAGGCAGAGAGACCACCCATGCACAAATCATTAACCGAATCTGGATTAATTATCTATTTGTAACCATTTGGGTTGAAGCAAAGTAAAATCATTCAGCAAGTTCTCCTCTGACAGGTAGGAGAAACTTTCCTTCTACCATACTGGAGACGAACAGAAAACTCAAACTGGGTCATGCTTACACTTCCAGTTAAGCCTTAGCCAGCAGCTGAGGTAAAGGGGTAACTTTGCTTTGTCCTAATACCCACCCAAAGGTCAGCAGTGTTCCTTGTGCCTCGGACATCCTTGAGCAGTTGCCAGGATGGACATGGTGAGACCCAGGTGGCCCCACCGTTGACCTCCCCACCAGAGGGATGGTGCAGCCTGCCACCCTGGGCTGGCTGCCATGCTCATGCCTCTGTGCTTGCAGCAAGACACCTCCATGGTTCTGCCTCCTCCATCCCTCTCCAATGGTCAACTTCCCCATCAGGATCTGTCCTCCCATGAAAGACAATGCACGTGGTGAATCCGCCCAGGAGGAAGGCACACTGTTCCTACCCTGGGGCCACAGTGCTCCTCGTCGCCCAGCCGCTCAGCAGCAAAGCTTGTGACTTACTCCAGTTGCACACTAAGCATGGGGGGAACATGGCCCCGAGGGGAGCAGTGCGTGGTTCCTCCAGCCCCAGCACCTGCCCTTGGTAGCACATCTTCCAATTCAGGCCATGACAGATACTTCAACTACCTTTGAATTCACTCAGGGAAATTCAGAAGGATTTCATTGTTCATCTAGTGCTTAGTCTTACTTGAGGAGCTGCATCAGCCTCCTGGACCATTGCTGGGGTTGTCTGCAGCCACCAGCTCTTCCCACTTTAACTCAGGGTGCCTCTCAGCAGGGGAGAGATGCCCTCCTGGGCAAGGGAAATGTTTCACTTTCCCCAAGGCGACGGCTTGGAGGAAGGCTGGAAGTTGAACCCTGCATTCAGATCATGCTTCCCGTGCTTCTTCTTGGTGCACAGAAGGAGAGAGGAATTCACTCTGCCATCGACTGGGAGAGAACCAGAGTAGCTCAGCCTGCAGAGAGCCAGGGTGCCATGGTTCACACTGCAGGAAGCCCTAGCAGGGCACAAAAGCAAAGGTGGCAGCAATCATCCAAACATCCAAACCTGAACTGGCTAAATACGCTTGATAAGGTTTCTCCAGCATGTAATCTGTACTGGGACTTGTTGAGAGTGGGGTCTCAAAAGCGTTAACAAAGGTGGTCTCCAAACAAAGGTGATCTCCAGGACATCTTCCTGCAGAGGGTTCCCTGGACCCCTTCCTCATCCGCTCCCGCACAGCCCACCTCCTCGGCTGCTCCCATCTGCAGAGCATCCAGCAATTGCTTGCCCAGGGTAACAGCAGCAACACCTTACATGGATTTGAGCATCTTCTGATGCAGTTTAATTGCCGAAAACAAAGCAGAAGAGCTTTTTCCCTACAAGCTCAGGGAGTTTCCAGGGATCGTGTGCATTTGAGAGCTCTCCAGTGGGCTCTCCTTACACTTTGTGAGCACTGAATGAAACATCGCAAATCATGGAAAGAGACAGAGAGAGAGAGAGAGAGAGAGACAGCACCAGAGATAATGAGATAAGGAAAGCAAGGTGTCATCACGCGCCTGATCCTGCAGTCATTATCTCAGATGGCAATTCCCATTGCTTTCATCAAAGTCTCAGGCAAGGGGAGGAATGCCGGATCTGGCCCAGCATGTGTGATGATATCAGTGGTTCATTGTCACGGAGCTGGGAATTACTGCCAGCACGTTAACATCCCCTGCCACCCACGCTTTTGTTCTGTATCATCACACGCTCTAGAGAGTCGCTCGCTGCTGCTACGCTCTGCTCGAAACGCCGTGGACGTAAAGCTTTGGTGAAGGGCAGCGGCGCGAGGGTGCAGGGGTTTCATTAGGCACCCACTCCCCACCTACATCTTCTGCCCCTGCCCCACCGAGGAGCAGGACACCTGCAGCCCCGACAACCATCGGCGGGTTTGGGAGCGTTCAACACCCACAGGCTGTATCTCCTGGTGCTGTGCTGATGCGTAGTCAGACAGTCACATTGCATTTAAAAAAAAATAAAATATGTAAAAAACAGGAGAGTGCATCTTCTATCATCACTCATACCTAGGATTTATATCTCTCGAGGCAGAGGAGAACTGGTTCTTGCTCTGCTTTGCCCAGATAGTCCCAGCTCTTCCTTGCTGGGAAGTGACCCATGGGATCAGGCTGTGGTTGTGTTTGCGTACGGGACACGCACACGCGGAGAACAAGCCTGTGCATCACCAGTTCTGCTGCTGCAGCTCGGCCCTAGAACCATTCCTCACACCTGTCTATTAACAGGGACTGCCAGCCCCCCAGCTCCCGGGATTTCACTCCCATTTCCAGTGAGAAGAGAGGTGGTCACATCCCACCGGTGCAGACGTGGTGTTCCCGTGGGAGGGAGCCCTGCAGGCTGCTCCCCTCCCCGGCTTTCGGCAGCGCTCCCAGCCACTCTGTGGCAACCAAACAGCTCTCAGGGTTTGCCCCTCAACACCAAAGTGAGGAGGCAAGGTCATAGCCTGACTGAACTTCCTCGTGGTCAACAGCAAACTTTACCCCTCGCTACCATTCTCTATATGTTCATCTACCCTTCTTTTTCTCTCCCACTCTCCTGGAGGCGGGCTCCCTCCTGGATCTGATAAGAGCCTCACCCTCATTAGGGCAATTAATTAGCTGGAGAAACACAGCTCGGAAGAACCCAAAACCCAAGCAGGCTTTACGTTCCCTTTCAGTAATTCCTGAATCAGGCTTTGCTGAGATTACTGCTTTTCCATTGAGAGTGTTGATTCTCCAGTGCTTGTTCCCTTCCCTGCCCACTGGTTCTCCACGGACATACCTCAGAACAAGGGCAAGAAGCAATGTTGCTTTAGGCCAGATCGTCTGTGAAGACTTTTTGAGTCCTCTTCCATTCAAGGCCCTGTGAAACCCCACATGGACTTCACTGGGTGCATGGGGTGAGAGGCCTTAGGTGAAGCAGAGCCCTGGCATCTGGCATGAACTATCTACCAAGGGACCCCCACTTCTGCTGGCCTATGGCCTGCCTGCCCAAGGGTGTTTAACTCAGAGAAATGTCCTGCAAAGACTGTCTTTCCCTACTCATCAAGACCTAATGCTGCCACTTGACAGCACAGCTCAGGTTCTACTAAGTTTAGCGCGCGTCTGTCTCTGACACCTTCCCTGACCTGTAGGATCTCTCCCTGTTCTTCCCCCTCCTCAGTAAAGCACAGAGGATGGGGCAGATGCTACACCGTAAAAGCCACGTCCCTCCAAGGAGCATTTCTTCACACGGCTGTGTGCAGAGATGAGAAGTTTTGGGCCCCTTTGCATGGCACTGATAGCTCTCCAGAGAGGCACTGGGACCAGCAAAGACAATCCACCCATCTCCTGGGTGGTCTCGCCTCCTGCATGCCCCGATTTCGTAAAGAATGAAATCAGGGGAGCAAAACCACAGATGAGTCAACGCTCACTAACCGAATAGGGCCCAGGGGAGGTGAACTGGAGGCTTGACCTTGAAAGCAGAGATGACGGGGCAAACGAGTGGCTGCAGAGGAAGGGCTGCCCTGGCAGAGCACGGGCAGCCTGCCAGGGGACAAGTCTGTCACCTGGAGACGGGCACATCGATACGAATGAAACACGGGCTCCTGGAGCTGGAATAACGTGGGAGGTCAACAGAAGCCGGAAATAAGTACCAAGCCACGGGTTGCCTTTCAAACTCGGCATCCAAAATGAACAACAAAGCAAAGTCAACAAGGTCCTGGGGGTACCTGGTTTCCAGGCAGTTGGGTCTACAAACTCACAACACGCTAAGAGGCACTCCGAGGAGGGCTGGGCACTAATTTAGGTCAGCGCTGTGCAAACACCACAGGGTCTGGGAGGCGAAAGGCTCCGGAAACCAAACCCCACCATTTGCTTTACAGTGGGAGGAAGCGAAGCCACAGCTGCAGCTCTCGATCTGCCAAGCGCAGGGCTTGGAGGGGCACCCCACGCTGTCCTCCACGCACACCTGGTGGCAGGGTGGATGGGTCACACAGAGCCGTGGTTCTCCACCAAACCCTGCCCACCACCTGAGGACATTCCGTTTTCCATGCAGCCCTGGCTCCGAGAGCCATCCCGCAGTTGCACATCCAGCCGAGCAGCACGTGGCCGCCCAGCTCCCTCCTCACCCTCAGCAGGAGCAGAGCCAGCAGCGCGCTGTGCAATGACCCAGAGCAGGATTACAACCACTTCAGAGGAGGTTTCCCCTGGAGACTGGCAGAAGATTGAATTTATTACACGCTTCCTGTTTGGCGAGTCCTCGGCGCTCTTTCCTGCTGAGAGGTTATGGCCACCCTCTCACCACAGAGCTGCTGGCAGCCCCAAACCCAGACCCCAAACGAGCTGCTCTCATTTATGCCCAAACTACCCCAAGGGCCCCATTCCTCTGGGTGCTGATGGAGGGAGCACTTGGGGGGCAGACCCCCCCCTGCAGACCAGGTACCACAGGAGGGACACGGTCTGCTTTCTCCTGCTGGCCAGCCAATGTCCTGTTTCCTATTTCAAGGCTGTTTTCCTACCCCTGAGACAAACAGATCTAAAAAGTGGGATGATGCTTCAGCCACCCCTTCCGTGCGTGCATAGGAGGCCCTAATTCAGGCCAACGCTGAGCTAACGATGCCTGGTCTTTCCTCCACATGCCGATTGCTCCACGGCCACTGGTGGCCTTTGAGCAGCTTTCTCCTTATGGCGGGGGCTTCACCCCGTTCTGTGCTGCTGTGGTACCCCCACACATGGCCCTGAAGGCGAGCAGAGAGAATCGGCGAGCTGCAAACACTCACCCCAGGCCCTCCTCACTGCCCCATGGCTCTAATTGGCAACAGATGAAGCCAGACTGTTTCCTGAGAGACAAGAGTTTTAACAATCCCTAAAGCCTCTTAGGCAGCAGCAATATCCTAAATGGGAGCTTTATTCCCCACACCACTCAAAAGAGTGTGTATTCAGACATGAAATGCTGAAATACTCACTCAGGGGACTGGAAACCTTCCCCACGGACCTGGGGTGTCCCAGGTGACCCCCAGGGAACTGCAGAAAAAGCTCCTATGAGCTGCAAAGGCCAGGGGGGACAGAATACCCCGAACCCGAAAATTCCTTGCTGGATTCAGAGATCCCCCTTGAGCCCTGGACTCCCAAACGGCAGTGAGTCTCCCTGTTCATGGAGGCAGCTGGGGCAGTGGCACAGGGACATTCTGCACGGGTGGTGAAACCCAAGAGTGTGACCCTTGGTGCACCAGGACCTTTTGCTTTCTAGGAAGCCAGAGGCTTCCCTCCACTTGCAAGCCAGGAAGGTGGAAGGCAGAGAACCCCACTTGTCCCCTGTCTCATCCACGGGGCGGAGAGCATATTGCCAGTGGTGGCAGCAGGAATGAATCTGGGTTCACTGCAGCTACCTCCTCCCAGTTTCATGCACCTCGTGCCACTGTCCCCAGGCCTCCTCTGGGCCAGGGATGCACAGCCCCTGCTGCCGAAGGGCGAGGGAGCCAGCAGCTGCCAAGGGTTCACGTGAGCTCACAGCATTCCTCCAGAAGCTCCTCTAATCTCGGTGACCTCGGCGGGTGGACGGCAGCCAATTGCCATCACTGCATCCTAAGCAGACCTCGCTGCAAAGTCAAGGCAGTGTTACCACTGGGGGAGTTAAAAGGGGAAAAAAAAAAAAAAAAACCAAAACAAACAAAACCCAACCAAATAAAAGAAGGAAAGAAAAAAACCAAAGTTGCCTGGCCAGTCTAACTGCATTTGGTTGATCTGATTTCAGGCATCTGCTAAGACACAGCATGCCTATTTATCATAATCAGCTTACTGCACAAGGACAGTGTTAACTAGGCTTTACTGGATTAAAACCTGCCAACTAATTCATAGCACCTACCCAACCAGTACAAGTGGGCTGAGTCGCTGTGCTTTGTTCAAAACATTTTAGCTGGCTTTAAATAAAGGGGAGCACCTGGGGAAGGTGGAAGGGTACAAAGGCCCTATTGATCCCTCAGAATTACCAGTGATCCCGCAAGGAAAGGGCGAAGGAAACAAAGAGGCTTGGAGACCAAGTGCAGACAGGTTAACACAGAGCAGAGCCGTAAAAGCAAGGAGCACAAAGACTGTATCTTGACAGGTTCCCTCTCATTCAAACTGCTCAAGTTCTTTCCAAAATTGCCAGCAACGTGGCTTAGTGTCAGCTGCAAAATTCAAACTAAGCTGGAATTTGCAGATAAAACCTCCAGCCTGGAGGTGCTAATATAGATGGTTATGTTGAGGGGCTGGAAGATAAAGTAATGCAATATTTATTTTAAAAGTCCCAAAGAGCAAACGTTAACTGCAGGGGAGCCACATCAGATAATACTGGTGTGAGTAAAAATAGAATTTCACCAGTCCTACAAAAAGAAATGCAAAAAAATAAAGTTATGCTTATAAAAAAAGAAGCCCATAAGAGAAATCCCTGCAGTGGAGTATGGCTGGAAACCCTCAGTGACCATGACAGCACCCTGGGGCAAACCCAAGTCTCTCTGCCACCTGAGCCATGGGGCATCACACATACTACAACCTCTCAATTAAGACCCGTCTGTCTGGAGTCTCTGTAAAGCACAAGACATCTGATTTAAATATTTAAGGTGCTCCCTGTGAGGGCGAGTGCTCTATAGAGAATTGCTCCACACTACAGTAAACTTCTGTGGGTCCTTTATCAAAGGGATCCTCAGATCTTTTGAGGTAAGTTTCTGACCAGGACCAGCCATTCCTAAGTGCTAGGAATCCTTGCTTAGAAAAAAGGCCCAACACATCCAAATCCAGATGCCTTCCTGCCATCATACCCGTGGGTATTATCTCATCCATTCCCCTCGGGAAAGCAGTGTCCAGACCACGAAGTGGAAGAGGCTGTAGCCTTATCAGTGAGTTGTCTGGAGCCTTACTAAATGCCTCTCCTCAACCCTTTCATCATCACATCTCCATGTGTGTGCACAGTGCTTTACCCCCAGTCCTCTTGTTGCTGTGGGGTTCCAGGACCCTGTATTTAACCACAAAATCCCAGTGGTCCATCTGGCAATGCCTGACCCAGGGTTTTTGGTTAGCTTGTGAGGTGTTCTCCAAGGCCAGCTCCTGTGGTCCTATAGGTTACCTCAAGGCAGCTGCTTTGATTAAAGACAAATGCAAACCATGTCCCCTGAAGGCTTCAACATAAGAAGGAAATAAGAACCCCAGAGTATTCTCTTTGCATGGAAATCTCACACTAGGGGACAAGGGGAAGTGGGTTGACTCAGGATTTTTGCATGTTTGAGGTTGGCAGAGCTGATATTTGTGCCTTGACACATGAGATAATTAAATGCAGAGTCAGGTGTTGGCTGTAAGCTGCTCCTTCCTCCATTCAAGCCTCCACCTCCTAAAATAGGGGATGAACTTTGATTTCCCAGCAACACCCACATCCTTACATGAAGGCAGGAGCCGCTCCTCTTGGGGTGGACAGGGAGCTGCTGCAGCTGCACTGGTTTGGCCACTGCTCTTACCCACATCCCCTAACACAGTGCCTGGTGACTTCCCCCGATGGACCCTGCTCCCCACACTACAGAAGCCCCCAGATCCTGGAAGAGAGAGGTGGATGTAGATGAACTAGAGCAAAACGGTGCAGAGTGCCAAAAAAAAAAAAAAAAAAATTAAAAAAAAGGCCCATGAATTCATTGAGCTGCTCTCAGGACCTGCAAGATGACCAAAGGCTTCATGCATCAGCACCTCTGTTGAGCCAGCAAAGTCCTTACAGTGGTCAGTGCTGCTTGTCCTGGTCCAGACACACCCCAGAAGGAGGTGTAGGAAATAGTAAGTGGTAGGACCATAACCAGGCATTAAGGCTGATATTACACCAACCCCATTAACCCAAACTGGCAAGTTGCACATTCCAGGCTGTGAGTCCCTCGGCAGGAGTTGCCAGACAGCCAAAGGACCGAGCATTTATCACCCGGCTCCCACTCCATTTGGTGGGAACTCTGTCCTGGAAGATAAAGCACATTTACTGCCTCCTCCCTGCTTATGCCGCTGCTTAATTTGCACATGAGCAATGTGTTGAGGTGAAGACTCCAACTGCTCCCCCTTGGCAGCAGCCAAGCAGCCTTTGCTGTGGCTGGGAGGAATGGGGGGAGGCGACGGGGCTGGGACAGAGCAGGAGGTGGAAGGCACCAACCCCAACTATTTTTCCTCTCCCTCCCACCCACTCATGCTACTACTGGCACGTTTATTCCTGCAAGCACCGAGCCCTCGTGACTCAAGCAACACAAAACAGAGCCAGCTCCTCTGCAACACCCACATCAAGGACTCCCTCCTACAAGAATGTCAGTCTGTCTGTAAGGCCCTTCCAACAACCAGCCTCCTCTCTCATTCCTTGAGCCCTCAAATTCACCGCTGACACCTCTGCTGCCAGCAAGGCCAACGGGGTCTTATCAGCTGGGGCAATGCAGCTGCAGGGGAGGCAAATCCCGACACCTCCAGAAAGACACATCCTGCTCACTTGTTGATGCAGATCAGTGCTACGTTACACTCAGCTCAAGGCAGCTTGCAAAACTACACTTGGGAGGCTTCCAGGACTTAGGAGCCCATGACAGGGAGCTGCAGGGAAGCCAACATGATCTGAATGGAGCATAAAGGTCTGAACAGTGAATTTTCTTTTGCTCTCGTGTTTGCTGGCTGTAGCCTTCTCCCTACCCTGCATCTCAGTTTCCCCATCTGTACAAAGGGGCCAGTGATGCTCAGAGCACAAACCACTCTGCGTTGACAAAGTGCTTCTTGTGGAAAGCTTGAGCGTGGCACAGGCACCAGCTCACTGCACTTCAACAGGGGCACACGATACTCGATGCCTAATGTGCATGAAAAATGTCTGTGGACTTTTTGTACCGGGGCACTGTAAAGTCACACCCTGCCGACGGGTCTCCTGTATGCACTGGTCCTACAGAGGTGTGGGAAGGATTCATCACCTAGACATGCAAAAGGCTGGGGATTGTTATGATTAATCTTTCTCTGTGATCCGGAGGTACTAAGGGACTCTAGCCTTTGGCCAGACTGGCAGGAGGCCAGATACTGGATAAACACAGACCCAAAAGACCATTTCTGTCTCAAGGCACTTATGCCCTAAGATGCTTAACAGGAATCTTATGTGCAGCAGGGGAAAATCCAAAGGGGGGAAGGTGTACTAGTTACATGTGAATGTGGAAAATATACAGGGCTATTGGCAAGCCAACTTTGCATACTACGGTGAAGAATTTGGGGGTGATAAAGCTACTAGTAATTTGTAGTGCCTACGTAGGACGGATCCAGCATCCTCTCCAGGCTGGGGCTGTGCACTCCAGGATTCCCAGGGTATTCAGAATAGCTCTAGTTCACCCTTCGCTAAACTCTGTTTAAACATCTTCCTCTTGCAGAACATGCTCAGCCAGGCGATCTGCCCTCCCAGCCAGCCCCGAGCTCAGCAGGGACCCATCCTTCCCACCCAGGAGGCTGCGGATGCAGGAGATGGGCACCTCAGGGGGCAGTTTTGCAGCTGCGCCGATTTAACAGCTCTCTGCTTCCACACCCCCCGGGCCCCAACGCAGCAGATGTACAGAGCCATCCCCTGCACAGCGGAACAGAGTGAACCGAGCTCCTCTGAGCCCACACACCGAAGCAGATGGACAAAGATGAGCCCTACGTGGCCCTGCCAGCTCCTGTTCGCACCAGCAGTACGTGAGCCACGCTGGTAAACCAGGCAGCTACCTAGCAGAAAGAAATACGTACAGCAGCGAAACTAGTACAGATGGAAAACTCCTATTTCAGCTGCAGCATCGTCTGGGGTCGTTCCAGCATCAGACACACCAGAGATCGGTTGTTGTCAGGTTCTTTTTTTTCTGTAGTCTCTTTAAAAGTCCCTTAATTACATCCTAAATTAGACTATAGACAGGAAGGCTTCAAAATAGGAACTGAAAAACTGCTTCTCAGTTGCAGAGGAACTCTTGAAAATCTCTCAGAGTATAAAAAACCCCTCCAGAACCTGTGTACTGCCCACCCCTCATGCTCTCGGTTTGCTCGCCGGGCATTTCAGGTGTTGGGGTACCGATTCCCTCTCCTTCTGTCCCATGGGGCTCTCTCAGGATTGAGCAGGCAAGATCAAAACCCAGTCAGTCACTCCACCTCTGCTGTGAGCTTTCTAAAATTTCTTACAAGGCAATGATTCACGAGAGTAATTCTTTTACCTGACGAACAATATTTGCAGGGAGGGTGGACTGGCTGTCAGGAGACCACTGCTTTGTTCCTCAATCTGCTTGTGACTTGGTATAATTTTTATCTCCCTGTCAGCAAGTCATTTTTTACCTTTCCATTTCTGTCACCTTTCCCTAATTTTCTTTTTAGATGGGTTAAATCGTCTCCCGCTATCGCCTCCGTAATGGGGTTGGGTCGTGGTTCCTGGAAACTACTTTGCTGCTTTTCTTTTTCAAATGAAAGGTGGAACTGGGAGCACAATTTAACGTCCCTCCCTATGACATTTTTAAAAGTGCCATAAAGCCTCTTAATTCTCCTTCTTTTAGATCCGGGTGCTATTTTCATATCATAAAATACTGAGAGGATAAGTCAGTAAAGTTGTTATTAAAATCAGGGGGATTCATTGGTTTGGTAATGGCTCAGAAAGGCAGCGTAAAATCACTCAGTCTCAGAGCAAGGGACCAAACCTCTCCCGAGTGGAGGTTTTAGCAGCGCTCCAAAACATCCTCTGTTCAGAGGAAACCCTGTTCATTAATATCTTATACGACATAAAAAGCCTTTTGCTTTTCTCTTGGTGGGGCAGAGAACAAACGTTATTCCAGTTATATAAGCAGGATCCCAAGATAGCTATTTTTTCCATAAGGAAATATGCAAGTTCAAGGTTTTTATTTTTGATACAGAAGGAGCCTCGGACTATCTAACAGAACACACCGTGAAAACAGCCACCCACCCTGGGAAAGACCAAAGATCCCTCTAACCCAGTATCCTGTCTCCAGCGGTTGCCCACAGCAGATGCCTAGGGGAAAAGCGTGAGGTGGAGGAGGCGGCGGCCAAGCTTCCCCACCACGCTCTCCCCTTCTGCGGCCAAAGGCTTTCCCCAGCCAGAGACACCGTGCCTGTCTCTAACCACCCTTGAGAAGCCTTATTTTTGTCCTGCACCTACGTCCCTGCAGGCCCTGGGCTGGTGCGATGCAGGATGCGTGAGGGGGAACCTTTCCTGCGAGATGCTGCTCAGCCTCTGCGGTGATGGACGCCCCTCTCACACAAGCAAAGGGCCCAATAACCATCAATCATCCATGACTTCCCTTCCCGAGGGCCTCCCTCTCCAGCCACGGCCTTCGGTAGGAACTGAAATAGGTCAATGCAGAGAAACTAATGAAAATCCCACCCTTCATTAACAGTTGCTAATGATATTGGCTCACCCTGAGTCATGACATAACTCTACCCGGTAACCCACATTTTGCACACAGGATATGTTCGCGCTGCAATCAAAGAAATAATCATTGAGATGTTTACTGCAACCAGACGTTATATAATAGTTGTGGCCAGTCTCACTGGCTACATTGGTCACACCATTTAATATTTCCATGCCGATAACCTAAGAGTAACAGGAAACAAACAAGCAAAAAACCCGCAGAGCTCCAGTCAACAAAAACCCCTCCAAGCGAATTTGCACTGATGGTGCCCTTCTGCCTCAGAACTTCCTCCCATATGTCTGAGTACAGAGTCTGGAGCCCTCACTGGGACCATCTCTGACCAGATTTCAAAAGCATTCAGGCACAGAGAGCCAGAGCAGGCTGTCTAGTCAGGGTTTCTAAAGCACTTGACTTTTTCAGGGTAAGAAATTAACACAGAAATTTTAAGCTTGGGTTGAATTCCCGGAGAAGCTACGTCATTAGGGTGGGATTCCTCTTCTGCCCGTGTCTGTTTGAGATTTAGGAGTTTGGCCTTTCCCAGGTACCTCCAGAGAACGATTTATCCCAGCTTAAGACAGCAGCTAAGAGGATAAGGGGAACTGACTTTTACAGGCGCTTCTCTCCTTTAACTGTAGGAGGAATTACACAACTAGTTTACACCTTGTGTTTGGGTGATTAATACTAGGCGAGAAGAACTTAGAATCATAGAATCTTTTCATAGAAATATAATTTCATTCCTAGGTACCAACATTTCTGTTTTAGTTGTGACTGAAGTACTGAGGACATCAGGTCTGCTTCTAGGTAACAGGACTTTGGTTTTAAGATGCTTTTGGAAATAGTCCTCTAAATACATATTAACTATGACTGCAGTGAGGGACGTGAAGTAGCAGGGCAATGTCCCCTCCCCAGTTCTGCCCAGGAGAGGGGTGTGTGTGTGTTTCAGCAAACTGCACAAACACTCGATGCCTTGTGTTCGTCCTCATGCAGCACTGAGCTTCCTCTCTCCAGCTTGGTCACTGTCAGGGTGGCAAGTTCTCACCAGGACGGGTTTCTGCAGGGAGTCCTGTTGCAACTGCTGGTGATGCTGCAAGAGCCCTGACAGAGCACAGAGCACCTCAGGAAGTCTAGTGAAGTCTCAAACCCCACTCAAAGCAGGGATAATTTCGCATTTTGGGGTCTTCTCCAGGCAAGTTTTAACTAATTATGACAATTGTTCAGCCTCTCCAGGCCCCTGTACCAGTGTCACAGAATCACTTTGGGTTGGAAGGGACCTCTGGAGATCATCTAGTCCAACCCCCCCTGCCAAAGCAGGTCCACCCAAAGCAGGTTGCACAGGAACCTGGCCAGGAGGTTTTTGAATGTCTCCAGAGAAGACTCCACCACCTCTCTGGGCAGCCTGTTCCAGTGCTCTGCCACCCTCAAAGTAAAGAAGTTTCTCCTCATGTTTAGGCGGAACTTCTTATATTCAGGTTTGTGCCCATTCCCTCTTGTCCTATCCCTGGGAACCACTGAAGAAGACCAGCCCTGTCCTCTTGACACCCTCCCTTTAAGTATTTATAAGCATTGATCAGATCTCCCCTCAGTCTTCTCTTCTCTAGACTAAAAAGACCCAAGTCCCTCAGCTTCTCCTCATAAGAGAGATGCTCCAGGCCCCTCATCACCTGTATCTGACCACTCAGGCTGCATAAAACACCTACATCTGCCCGAGAGGGCTGCCCTGATGTCTGGGGGGGGTCTGCGTCAGTTATTCTTAGCCACCATGACCTTGCTGAATAAGATCCTTTCGTATCCCTCTGTGTAAAAAACCCAATTGTGTTAAGGCCTCGACACATAATCTTGAAAAGTTCTGGGCAGATGAAAAGCTTCATGTTCCATCTTTTGCCCATCAAAGCATCCTGTGAAACCACTCTACCTGTTAATTACGGGCACGACAGGGGCCCGCTGGGTTTGTTTTTACTGTGTTCCTGCCATGTTGTACCTGGCAGGGTGAGCTGAGAGGTCAGGGCTGGAGATCAGTAAACAGGAACAAAACTGGGAAATCTTGAAGACAACTGTAAAGCAGAGTTTTTCCACTCAAAGTTTGATCTATTATTGTAATGAATGTTGCATCCTGCGACAGGAAGGTAGAAAAATAACAGGAAGGATTCCAAGGAGAAGAGGACAAACCTGTAGTCAGAGAGAGCCGGGCAAAGAAAGTCTTTGCAAGCTCATCAGCTTTGACTGAAAAATGGCTTTCAGCTCACCCTGCATAATGTGATTTGTATGCTGTTCAGAGCGATCATTAGACGAGGTAGTTATCTGGCTCTGTTATGTATTATACTACAGGTGCAAGGTCTGGAACCCCACGTAATTGCTGCACAGAGCTAGATTTAGCTTATTATCATTTTTTACGTTAGCTTTCGAAAGAACAGAAAGGGCTGTGCAGTTGCCCTGTGCCGGGCTGCAGAAGCCAGAGCCACTCTCTGGGTCAGGGGAAGGACTTGGGGCTGGCAAGCCCCCTGAAAGGGATGCACAGCTCACCCAGTGCTACATCCAGCTGCAATATTTTGAAGAAGAAATTAAGCCAAGAGACAGATAAAGACAACCTACAAGCTACCCCTTCTGAGTATACACGGGGCACCTTCCCCTTGGGGAACCCCAGAGGCTCCCCAGCCTCCTGACCCCTCATACCCAGACCCACAGGGAGGGTGACGGGGCTAAGGGCTTTGCCCCAGGTTGTGCAGAAGACGGCGGTGGCAGGGACCATATCCTACATCACTTGAACCCCCGTCCCGGGCTTTAGCCACAAAAACATCACCGTTACGTAGTTAGGTTACCTCGGCAAGGGGAAATGGGATTTTCTTCAGAAGGTTCTAAGAAAGCCGTGCCCTTGAGGCTTGTTTAGACAAGCACATCCCAGGGAGGTATTTTACAGCAGCCTGCCCTGGCACCGCTCGCTGCAGTGGGGCACACGTCCCCGGCTCTGCCAGCGCTGCCCCGGCACAGCTCGGCACCCGCCGCCGTGCCGAATCCTGCCGGCCTCTGCCTGGGGCAGTGTGTCACCACGTCCTACTAACCATGGCTCACCTGCCCTGGCAGAGTGACCCACACCGGCCTAATCCATCCAGCCTAACGCAATCCCCACCGGGAGGGCTGGTAATTAACACCACGCTTAACCGCTGTCGGGGTGGAGCGCAGGGCAGAACCACCGGACCAACAAATAAAACCAGGACACTGAAACCAGGCTGGCGCCCTTCTAACAATGTCACCCCCGCAGACAGCGGCCTGCTTTCCCCACGGGGACCCACGGGATGGCAGCCGTGACGGGGTGACTCACCTGAGCTGGACACACCGACGTGCCTGGTGTGCAGGAGGGTGACACGGTGCCACGACGGGTTGCGGTGCTGGGCCTTGGGTTGGGTGCTAGGCCTCGGGTTGGGTGCTGGCCGGAGGGGAGCAGCCAGGCCAGCCGAAAACGGGGAGCAGAGGAGGTCGATGCTGTGGCCCCGCTGCTGGGCTTGCTCTGGCCTGGTGGGACTGAAACCCCCGCCGTAGGGCCAAGCCTCGTGCCCAGAGTTCAGGTGGCTCCCTGAGCCTCTGGCAGCCATGCCAGGGGGCTCCTGTCCTCGCTCTTCACACCGGATCTTTCCAAGGGATTCCCCTTCTTGCTCCATATGCATTGGAGAAATAACATACAAGATTTTTTTTTGTTACTGTTGTATAACCCACCCACCTTTGAGACAATATTATTGTCTCTTTTTTAGGAAAGACAGATGGAAGCCTCTGGCCATGGGAAACCAGGGCTACCCTCCCTCAGGAAATCCCCTGATAAGAAGCTGAAATTTCAGACTCCTTTACTCGGCTAATTAATTTGCTGTGAGGTAACAAGGTCTGTCTTGGCCCTTACTGCAGGGAGGAGACTTCCCCAAGGAGCCAACCAGCTCTGCCACTGTGAAATATAAATCACCTGTTACCAGATGTAGGGCCTGAATCCAGCTGGGAACCCTCTGTCCTCAGGCTTTCCAGGTGCAGAAGATAATGGAAAACTCTGTCTCTATACGCCTTATGATTTAGGACAAAAAGACAACAGGTGGATGCAGACAGACAGAGAGACACCTGAGGAAATACCAGGAGGCAGTAAGAATCACTAGACTAGGTGTAGGGTATTAGAGGTACCTCGGGAGAGAAGTCATGTGCTATTAGTTTAAGGATTTAGCAACTGAGTAATGGGATCACCAGCCAAGGAAGGTAGGAGCTGACATCCCAGGCAGGGAGGAGAGATGAGGGAGAGTGGGGGTGAACCTCAAACATGAGCCTGAGCAGTCTAAGTTCAACATGGTAAAGAAAGCAGCATGGGAAGGAGTCACAGAGAAGATTGTGTGACCAAAGCAACGGGCTTGGGCCCCAGACCAGGCAGCTTTGTATGTTTTCTTACTCTGATGTGGGTTCCTGATGTTCCCAGGGAACTTATGCAGTGTGGGAGAGCCAACAGCCAACCCCCCAGAGACTGAAATAACCTGGTGACCTTTTCAGTAGCCAACTGCTTCATCTTTTCTGGTGTCACTGAGAGTGGGAGAATCGGGGGCAGAAGGGACATGAGCAAACCCGTTTCTTTCCTCAGCAAGGAAAATTCATTGTATTTCTGCAACAAATCGCACTATCAGGCCAAAATCTTCCCAGGGAGCACAAGTCTCATCCCAGCCAGACTGACTCCTGCTGTGTTGGCAGGACTCTTAGCTTGCCCTTCTTCATCCCTTCCTCACCTAGTCCTCCTCTCCCTCCCCATCCTTGCCGGGAAGGCAGCTCAGCTCTTCGCCATCCCCAACCTGCACTCCCAGTGCTGGAGGAGAGCTGACTCCACGCAGGAGCTGCTGTGACAAGCTAAGTGCTCATTTCCATTTTTGTGGAGGATAAGGACTCTCAAAGCAGCATTAAACACAGCAGCAGGCGTATATTAAATGACTTTAAGTTCATCTCATGCATAGAGGCCTAAGGAGCCTCTTATTTCCTCTGTAAATAATTAGGGGGAGTTTGCTGAGGTCTCACCGGGCTGCTCATGGCTGCAGCTGGAACTGTTCCTGTGTTTCCACCCCGGAGCACTCAGGGCATGGGGAGCAGAGAGCAGGAGGGTTCGGAGGCATCATTTAGCACAACAGCATCTGCAAAGACCAAGCCAGGTTTCCTGTTGCAGCGGCACATTCAGAAAGCATTCCACTTACAGGGAGGAAGGGGAAGGAGACCTGATCCTCTCCACGCTCCACAGCCACCCAGGTGGGTGTGAAGGGCTGTGAAGGGACAGGGCTGTGACTTGTGGTGATGTACCAGGTACCCGTGGAAGCAGGAAGGCCAGGTATGATGAGTCTGGCAGCACAAACTGGGCTGCAGCCCGTATGCCTGGTCAGCCCACCATGGTTCACTGGTCAGAGGAACCATCCCCACTGCACCGTTTTGGGTTATGCTGCTGCCACCAACACAAACCCACACCTCTGCCAATGCCCCCGCTCTGTGCCACACTCACCTGAACTCTGCTTATTTCCCAAACCCTTGCAGAAGTTGTGGGGAAGGGAGGACTCGACTGTCCAAGGCAGCCCCCTCTCAGCTCCCTCCTTGGCTCACACCTCCCTGAGCTCACCAGCCATCACCTGTACACAGGCATTCATCAGTAACGATCCATCAGCTCATCTGTGCTCGGCCCACCCAGAAATCCCCTCCATGGTGAAAAGTTAAATCAATGCTGCACAGAAATGACTGAAACTGGCTTTCCTGTTCATTCGCTGCCCCCCAAAAGCCCTCTCCTCCTACCCTGTGTTGTTAGAAAGGGAACATTTTAAAGACTAATTCTCCTGGGAGGAGCCCTGAGCAGGAGAAAGGAACAGTTCAGAGTTTCTCTGGCTTGGCTGCCATTCACTAGTCAATCAAACGGACACCCATGTGCACTCATGAACAGCTTTGAGGTACCTGGGAATGCTGGATGCCGACAAATTGATGCTGTTCAGCTTGATGGCCAAGTGTACCGGAAAAAGAGCATCAGCACATTTTGGCTTTTAAGTGTTCACTTCATGTTTGTAGATGCTTTGACATTTAAAGCAGGTTTTCCACTGGCTATGTAGAGCTTCCTTCCCCTTGTCAAATTAAATTAAAAAAATATAAATTAAAAAAAAAAACAAAACCCTTTTCACTTTAAGGAAAACAAAGTTTACCTTTTCCACCCTGCCAGGAAATCGGATATCGATGACTTAAGATGCAGTCTGGCCGTCAGTTACAGCTGTCAGCAGAATATTGCCTTGGTTCGTGGATTATCTTGTCACCTGTCCTAAACATCCACTGCTTTACTGACACCACTGCGGTTTTGTGAGTGGCAGAGTAACGTACGCAGGACCTTGTGTAGATGCTGGTCTAAAAGCAGTGGTTCATCGGTGCTAGCTCTTCCTCTGCTGCTGCTCCTTGGGCCATACTGGAGGCTGCTGTTGGCAGAGGAGCAGCTCGTTTCCTCTTCAAAATCCCCTATTTCAGAAGTCCCAAAATCCAAGGGATTAGTGAGGGAGGCTGGGAGCATCAATTAAATCTTGAAGGTCTGTGAAGAACAGAGATGTCAGGGAAGTCCAGGAGAAATGATCATGTCAGAAGGGATGTGGTAGTGGTGCCAAATTTCTGTTTGCGTGCGCCAAACTGTCCCCTCTGAATCCAAACCCATGATGGCACAGGAGAGTTTGGGTTTATACCATAGGGCACACGGTTGCCAGTTTCCCAAGTGACTGAGTCTTTCCTGGTTGCAATTTGTCTTCTTGTAAAAGGAAAATTACTTCTAGATTACCTACAGAATTAGTTATTGTCTTGTTGCTGCTCCAGAAATAAAGTTTCCATGAAGGAAGCAACAGTCCTGAGCGGTAGCTCTGAGAGCCTGGAGCAGAAATCAAAATAAAATATCATCAAGAAGAGTTATCAGTTCTTTAAAGCACTAATGTTGCTCCCTGGGGAAGAGCATTCATCTGTAATGAAAACCATCTTGCTTACATTTTTACGGCTGCACAACTCATCTTCTGTGAAGTTGACTCACCTCAGATGCCTATACGGTGGGAGAGAGTAGAAATAAAACTCCCCCCTCCCCAGAATGAGAGTTCATCCCAGACATTTCCAAAGCAGTTGGTTATTTTTTGTGCTACTGCTCAGGGTTTGTCTCTGAGATCACGGCCACAGCAGAGCAATGAAGTCCTGAGCAGGTGAGAGAACTCCACAGCGTCTCTGCACAAGCTGTGCTGTTTTACACCTCCTACATCAAGACACCAAGGAGGGCACATGGAGACTTCATGGTCCTTAGACCACAGGTACCACCACAAATTTCAAGGACTCTTTAGGGAACAGAAGTCCCCATGGAAAATCCCCTCTAACTCCATCGTGGCACTATCACAACCTCCCGTCCATACAAATACCTGTTCCTTTAATGAAAAAGAAAATCTTTTCTTGTCCAGCAAGAAAACCCTGTGCCTGCATCTTCCAAAAAGCTGACTCTGAAGGTTGGTGGTGAAAGGCTGGAGCTTGATCCAACAGCACTTCTAGAGTGCCAGACATGGACAACAGCAGCTGAGGAGTATCATAATATCTTGGACACAAGTTTGATATGGAGAACCATCAAAACCTGGCACATTGCTTTCTCTTACACCTCTCCCCCAATCCTGTACACTCTTTTCCATAACTTAAGGACACAAAAGTTGGAGGACAGCTAAGATCTATTTGAAGTTCTCTAACTTCCTTCACCAGTCTCATTTTGAAAACCAATCTGTATGGGTAACGTGGCACTGATGATGCAAGTGACAAGTTGCCATTTTGGGCAACCTACATGTTTTGCTAGTTAATCTAGCAAATTTCCCAACACTGTCCTGGAGACTCTTGTGCAGCCCTTGACAAACAGGCAGAGCCTTTTCTGACATTGTCTGAAGATTCCAGGACTATATGAACATATGAAAAGTGACACATTAGCAAAACGTTGCTCCACCTACACATTAGGGGCCAGGCTAGTTGGATAGTACCTACTCAGGACCAGGAGTCCTGAAATAGTCCACACCGTGGTCCAGCAAGATTTTCCCAAACTCCAACCATCATACTCAAATAAAATGAAGATTTCAGTGAGGGATGGGCTTCCTTCCCACCACTGAGCAAAACTCTGCTCCCACCCAAGCCAGGAACTGCAAACCAGCTATGGGAAGACGGTGATCTTTGAAGCGGGGTATTGTACCTGTGTCAGGGACAGGCTGTTCCCAGGGTAGCCAACCTTTCTGGTCGTTGTAGCCAGGCATCCTGTCTCCGACAGCAGCCCATAACAGATGCCTATGGAAGATATAAATGCCAGGAAAGCCTGTAGTTGCACTTCCCCAGAAATACCAGAGATTTCCTGGACCAAAGATACTATCTCTGTACCTAATATCTCTCAGTGGATTTTTCATTCACTGTGTGCAAGACAAATTGTGTCCAAAAGCATCTCAAATTGTTCTAAAAACTGCTACCTGATATTTTAATCTGATTCTCCCTTAGTATAACGACTGCTCCCTCATCACCATCCCTGTGTCACGCCAGATGTGGCAGGTCCTGGAACCCCATCCTAGCTGGTCAGACCTTGTCTACTTGGCCCTTTGTACAGAAGCCGCTCTGGGCACTCTCCTTACCTTTGTCAGTTCTGCTATAAGCCAACAAGTGACACACCACAACCTACATACAGCCAAGAGCCATGTAGTGTATCTCAGCAGCAAAGTGAGAGATGGCTCCAGGACTGACTTGGGTCCAAGGAAACAGTGGCTCCCCAGGGCTGCTTTGTTTGTGTTATGAGCCAGGATGGTCCTAACCAGCCTTACAAGAAAACTGGACTTCAACACAGAAAGTGGCAAGCACGTGGACCAGGAGAAATGCTTCTTTGTCCTTTTGTGTTCTCAAATCTGGTAGACTGTGGAAGAGAATACCCCCAAGGAAGTTAAGGGAGGACCATGGCTGGTACCAGGTGCACAAAGACCTACACTATAGATCAATGCTTCTCAAACCAGTTTTTGCTAAGGCTGTGCACAACAAATTCTGTGTTATCACTGAATACTGAACATGTTTGTCTATGATGTCTGCAAATGAGGTCTCTGACAGTGATGCTCATGAAGGTAAAGCTCTACCAATTTTCTACCATTATGATTGAAAGAGTCAGATCAAGTCACCAATGTCTCAAATTACAGGTGACCCCAATCATCTCCCAAAAGAAGAGAATCCTGCCTGTTGTAACCACGTCAATATATGATTCAGATGCAGGTAACCATCTTTTGCTTCTTCTGACTTTGGCCAGGCCTTAAAAACATTGAGTCAGGTTTCAAATTGGCTTAACCTCTCTCCGTCTTTTTTTAGTGAGTGAAGATACAATCACTCAGCACCAGAATGATGACACAGAAATCTGCAGCAGACGGTCAAATGTGCAATAATAAATTGATACTGGAGCTACAATTGATAGCTGCTTAGTCATTTGTCCCTCCACCTCCTGGAATCAGCTCCTGCTACCCCTTCCACGACTCCTTTCCCTGGGACATCCCTAACATGGGCTAAAAACATCTGGCTGTGCTCTCAGGAAACTGCAGAAACAGGGGAAAGCGTGTCTTGTTGCTGAGCCCACTCTGAGTGTGTGTTATTTTTTAACCATCGTGCAAAAGGATGTGGTTCCCATCAGCCAGGGCATGTCTGAGCTTCTGTGAGACAAGGCTTTGCATTTCAGAAGGCAGAAAATGTGGCATGTGCTACTGCTGTTGCTGTGGCAATAGCCATGCGCAGTGAATGCTGGAGCAAACAGCTAAAAAAAAAAATCAAACTAGCCCAGAGCAGTGGACTTTTTCTTAAATTAAATTAAATGTTTTCTTTCCAGTATTGCTATGAGGAGGCAGAGTATGCTGTCAATCTCAGCTCACCAGAGACTGACTTAGCTGCTCTCTCTCCCACTCCACATGGCTGAGGGACACATCATCAGCTGAATCATCTAGACCCAGAAGAACGTGGCTTCTGCTTGCACTAGCACGAAGGATCTGACTTGCTCCCCATGCTCGTACTGTTGTGGCAGCAGACAAAAGCACCCACATATACAGGGTTGAGCTTTATGAGAGAAGTGAAGGCGCAACAGGCAGAGAAGATACAGCACAGAGAACGAGTCATGGATCCATTGCCTGTGCTGCTCTCCAGCCCCAGGGAATACCACATTGCGAACCTCCAGCAAGTGGTGACATCCATCTCATGGCACAGGCTGTAGTGCTTGGTTCTCCCTCCAAGATATGATTTCTCTCTTGCCTTTGGAGCACAGCTTGCAGAGGAGACCAAGCTGCTTAGTGTCTTGTCTGCACAGATGTGGAAGCATCCTCAGCATCCCAGGATGGACTCTCTGAGGGTGTGTGGCTCTGGCTGAGCTGCTGCTGCACGGGGCTGTTAAAGCAAGGAGCCTGCTTGGAGAAAGAGAGAGGGAGAAAGGACACGTTCCCTCTTCAGAGTCATTTGGAGGCTTGTTTGTAAGCCAGGCCTTGCCCTTTGGCTGTTGTGTCTCCTTAGGTTTCCAGCCTAGCCAGCCACCCCATGTCTCCATCAGACACACAGGCCCTGACAAGGCAATGGCTCTCAAACAGGCCATGGCAAACCCTTTGACTGCTATTCTTTACCCAGACCCTGAGCAGCTTCACTGCTCATGCCCCGCTCTGTCCTGTGACAAATATGCTGATCTAAGGACATGCCCCATCACTACAGAAGCCCAGGCGATGGCCACCCATGGCTTTGTTCATCGTGCAAAAGCAGCACATGTGACAAGCAGTCACTTCTATTAGAGATGTTAAAATGCAGTTTTGGCACCTTGGGATGGCTCTTCAACAATGACTTCAGCAGCTGGCAGCTCCCATTGAAGGATGCACACAGATTTTCAGAGGAGCTCAAGTCCATGTGAGACACAAAGGGGCCCTTCTCTCACCTACACCACCCTGTTTCAGAGCCTTGGCTGAATGCCCTTGGTCATTAACTCTTCTCTCTGCCCTGCAAAGAGAGACCATTGCCGAGACCAGAGATTGTTTCCTCTCCTCAGGTTTCAGTGTAATTTTAGAATAGGTTCATGCTGGGAAGCATAAATCCTGGTCTGCCTCCCACAAGAACCTCCACTACAAATAACTGGGATTTTGGTTCAATCCAGGGTACGGATGCAGGGGCCAACAGTGACAGTGGAATGAAGAACTGCTGCTGCTTCAAGGTCTCTGAAAGCCTCTCACCTCTTCCTGACTTTCTTAAATAAGGGACAACACTCACTTTGAAACCTGCCAAATTATTTATTGTGGGGGAAAAAAATCCCCCCCAAAAGACAGTATCAGTGGAGTCATTAAGTATTAACATTCTTATTTAGATTAACTTTCTCTTGATTTTAAAACTTTTGTCCTGCATTGATATAGTTTTACTGTGATTGATCAGTGTGTTTCCCAGCAGCTGGCAATCCTCTGGGGTTTTCTGACTTCACAGCAGGTGGTATGGAGCATCGCACCGCTCTGCCAGCTCTCCACGCTCAGCACTCGTGGGCTTACCTGGACCCTTCCCTCCCAGAGCAGACACCAGCACTTCCTCTCTCCTCTCTCCCGCAGCAACCCATTCGTGAATTCCCATTTCACTTCAACAGGAAGTGTCTGGGTTCACAGGAGATGTCAAACCCCAATGTGGCCAGCCAGCTCCTTATCTTTCGGACATGCCTTGCTCTTGCTTTGCATGTATCAGATGAGACCATCCACAATTCTCCCTGAGAAGATCACTTGGGTGCACAGGTACTGCCTAAAGTCTGGGGACCGGGGGGAAGGAGGGCATTGTACCACTACGGAAGGGGAACTCTCTTCTACAAGGAAAAAGCATTGGGTTCAAAACTTACACCCCTTAGACTTCCTTCCTCAAGTTCACAAACAGCACTGGTTTCCTGTCACAGCATTACTGGTCTCTCACCAGCCCTGCTCTGCCTCTTCTGAAATACCCATCGTGCCTCTATCTTATCTTGAATTGCATCCAAAAGACCTTCCCTTCCCTTCCCTTCCCTTCCCTTCCCTTCCCTTCCCTTCCCTTC
>JAHREE010000098.1:3535663-3651212 GCA_033628505.1 Tringa tobata
GGAGTTTTGGTAGAAGACCTTGTTCTCTCTCATTTGCTTTTGCGTTTTCACTCATAACTAAATATCCTCTGTGTGGCCGAAACTGGACAAAAACACATTGCCGTGAGGAGGAGTGATGTCATGGCATTTCCGAGCAGGCAGGGTACCCAGCATCGCAGCAGTGGGTTGCCATTACTGCAGTAACCAGAATATTAGGAGACTTTTCCAGAATGACCCAGTATGGAGAACAGCAGGCTTGCCCACGCCGCCTTGCAAAGCCAGCACCACATGGCCCAATACATCATCTCAGACGAGGCCAGACCCTCCTTGCCAGCTCACATTTCCAGAAAAGAGGAAAAGATCAAAGCTGTGGGAGTACTTTTAAATACAGAGAGAACTGCCTCACTCTGTTCTGCTGCACGAGAGATGGACTTGGCTGGAGAACTAATTGCTTTTATGTCAAGACAGTAACCTTGCACTGCCTCCAGCCCATCGCCTGCCACACTGACCTTCATTACACCTTGACTCCTTCAGCCCATCTGGCTATAAATTAGGACAGACGGGTTACACCCTTTCCTTCTCCTGTAATGCACATGGACATCTTAGCGGTGCTGTTGGCACATAAAGGCTTTTGCCCTTTCTGTTTCCCTCCCTAGATAATGAGCCATCTATTAAGGAGGCAGATGCAGTTTGAGCTGGTGATATCTTATGTAATTATGTGGGTGAACAACAGAGACAGAGAGAAAAGAAGAAGGTGGAAACCAGGAAAGGCCAAACGGGCAGAATTTCCAGAGCACCAAGGGCTGTAATGTCAACAGTGCTCTTCCCCTTCCTTACATCCCTGCCCAAGAAAGCCAAGATGTGGTTTTCCCCCCACAACTCTTTTCGACACCTCTACTGCATCAGACTCAAAGTCCAGTCTGTCCCACCAGTGTCAACTTCTTACATCAACCAGCTTAGGACAGCTGGACATAACCAGCCCAGTAACAGGCCTGGACTCCAAGAGGAACAGAGTTTTGTCTGAGATTTGTGTGTCTCATCAACCCCCCTCTCTTAAGTGTCAGCCAAATAATATCTTTCCACTCACTTGATTTCTTTGGTATAATGTCCACCACGTGTTTGTGTGCTGTTCCTTAGCTTGTGCCTATATTCACCTGGATTTCCAGATGCTCTCCAGTTCAAACTGGTGTGACCAAGGCTGCCTCCCTTAGCCACAAAATACTGCAGAGGCAGTCCTTTGAACAGGAAAACAGTAATCCTGATACCAAACAGGGAATAAGTGTGTAAGAAACACAAGAAGCTAAAAACATTTTTTGGACCTCTGGGATGTATGGATTGAAAGAATACTCACAGGTGGCAGCTGGATTTGGGTCCCAAACATTGCTTTGCCTCAGTCCAGCGCTGTGATTTGTTGTAGGTGTGAGGGCAAATCCACCCCAAGTCTCATAGCCGCCTGATCTGAACGGTGAGATTGGCCTCGTGATGAAAAGAAAAGGTTTTGGGTTAAGTTTTGGGTAAACTGCTACTGACCTCACCAGTTTGTTACCTTTACTCCAGTTACTCACCCATCCTTACCCTACAGCTGACATAAGCTTGGCTCACAGACCTCCCCCGTGGGATCCACTTGTAGCTGCCAGCCCTGCACGCACACACATTAAATCTTACCTAATGAATAATTACCAGGGGACTGGGACATTTCATTCGGCTGATAACAGCACACACCTCAGGGAATGAAATAACGTTTCGAGGCTGGACACAAATGCACGTAACACAAAGATGTCACGGTTTACCCCACATGACACTCATTGCAAAGCCCAGACACCACATACGGAAACAGGCAGGAGAAAAAGTGCCCTGTGGCACTGCACTCTGTGTATTAGCCCAGGAATAGGCAGTTTTTCCTTGGAAGATTTTATAGTGTAGGACAACACTGCATGGGTGAGATGAAATACTGCTATTTTCACGTCACGGATCGGAAATGGAGGCACAGATGTGAGAAATGATTTGCACAAGACTGCAAAAGAACTTGGTGGCAGAGCCACAGACCTTTTCTCCTTTGCACCCATTTCTCAGTGCTTTACCTACAACATCCTCCCTCTTACTTTGGGTGTGTGACCCAAAGACAGTTCAGAGTGGGGACCTTTTCTTGCACAGGCATAGCGGGAGCGCTGAAGGTCACCCAGACTTTCAAACAGAAGCTGGAAATCCTGCCTCTCTGGAAAATGGAAATCCATGCTGTCTCTGACTTGGGGCTATGGTTGAGCCCCCAGCCCCAAGAAAACAGATGGGATTCTCACCCCAGAGAGCTGTTACACTGCCTCCTCTTCTGCAGCAAAAGCAGGTACCATCATCTGCCCATCACATCGCCACAGACAGGCTGTACATCAAATATGGCTGTGTCTCTTTCTCCAAATTTTTACTTCATGCTGGTGAAAAACACCGGGCTGATTGCACTGGCCTCTACTTACCCACACGCCAGGCTGATGAAATCTCTCCTTCACCTTGTCCAGCCAATGCACGTGCAGTAGGATGGACTGGGACCAGCCCGAGGGCTGGAGGGGCAGATTGGTTTCCATGGTTAACTCCCTCATTGGCCTCTCAGACAAAAACGGGCAGAAAAGGCTGCCAAGTGGAAGAGGTGAGGGAGGTAGACGCACACTTGTTGAACTGGATTTGCAGCGACACCGTGTTTCTATCCCACGGGCCAGGAAGCGCTCTGCTGCTGGTGCAGGGCTGGCTTTCCTCCTGCCAAACAGATCCACATTGGTGTTGGTATCACATTTGCATTCAGTAACGCGCTGCAGAGCCTTGGCTTCTAATTTCTTGCATGGCTGACTCCTTTGCCCACTATGTTAGAAGTGAACTTAGGTCCAAAATGAGAAGGAGCTTATGCAGGAGGCAGAATTATACTGAGGAAAATAAAATAGCACAGATTCCTTTGAATAAAGGCTACGTGGGAAGGAACACTCAGAAAAGGCACTGAATTAATATGCTATGGACAACTTTAAATTTGGATGCAACCTAAATAGGTACACAGAATACAGAAGTTAATATGTTTTCTGATCTCTCTCTGTCTATAAACAGAATAGTCTATAAATAGAATATTAAGTCTATTAAAATATCTTTTAAGACCCATGAAAGCATTCAGTGAAGACATAAAATTATATTTATCCCTCAAATTCACCACAAAATGGCTACAGCCTTTCCCTTCTTTGCCCCTCTTTGAAAAACAATAGGAGACAAACTGGTTTATCTTACTGTACCTGTTGTAAATACCTTTATGGCAAGGTAATTGCTAAGTGCATTGTGTTGAACAATTCGTTACTTTGTTAGAGGAACATTTATCATGCCCTTTGGAGATGGCAGAAGAGAATTCCCCTGTGACCTTTGGAAAATGAAATCAGCAGCATTACTCAGAAGCCAACGTCGCGAAGTTTAAAAAAAGATGTAAGAAGGGCTTCCCATGCCTCCTGAAAAAGACACAATCCACGCTTCCACCGGAGCCGAGCTAGCTTATTCCAGCCCTTTTAGACCATTAATGATTTGTGCCTAACTAGCACTCAGGGTAGGTGATTCACTGATGAAAGCACTGCAGGGCTCCCTGTCCTGTGCACAGCCCCGCTCTCGTCATCACAGCAGTACAGGACATAACACCGTGGGCTGCCTGTACTGAAGAGAAGATCATGAGCTCGATTGTGTGCTACAAACAAAGGGAGAGCCATTATCAGACGCTGCTTTGCCAGGCTGCATGAAAAACCGCCTCTGCAAATTGCATAATTCCCCTGGATGTTCCCAGCAGTGCCATGGCAGGCCCACGGGGCTGGCGCTCGGACAGGGAGGAAGCCGGATCTCCTCCCTCCCTCCCAGCATGGGAAAGCTCAGGAGAGCTGTTGTGTAGGCAAAAAAACCCCTCACTTATCTCCTGGGAAAGGGCTGTGCTGCTCCAGAGTGACGTCTGACGCAGAGAGTTGTGGTCACGGATGAGAGGGAGCACGGCATGGCAGTGAGATGGGGCACAGAGCGCTGGGGAGCACCTAGAGAGGCAAACAGGGGAGACATCACACTTCTTCTCCATGTGCATATATCACGTTCCTTTTCCTCAGATGCACTCATCTTAGACAGTGTACCCCAGTTTTCATCATTCCCTGTGTGAATAAGAAACTATCTAAAGGACAGGAAAACGCTGTAAACAAACCCTGTGTCTACTGAAGACCCCGTCTCACACTCCGTGAGGAAGAGGTGTAGTTTAACAACACAGCAGGGCTGATATGTACCTCGGTCTCTGCTGTTGTTTGGTGTATGAGTATCCATGCCCAAGGAGGGATGGAAAGGAAAGTACAGCTGGGGCAGAGGGAGGGAGCTGCTCGATTGCCTCACAGGTACTGTCAAAATGCAGCATGTGGCTGAAATCTCCAAGTAGCACACAATTCCCACTGGAACGGCAAACGGCGACATTCCCAGACGATGTTGAGTGGGCAAGATTTCACCATGAGTGAATGTGACCGTGATAAGCAGTGTGTGTGACCTACTCGGCTTCATTTCACTTGCCTGAGAGTCCATCTGCTTGGAATGCCTCCTCCACCGCCGCCGCCTCCTCCTCCTCCTCCGCTCTTACTGGTGGCACCAGGGATTTACAAGGCAGCAAGGGAGCATTTCCTAATATTGGTTGGGTGTAACTTTCCAGCATGACTGATTGTGCTATTAGCTGTGGCAAAGAGAAGAGCACAAGTGGGCAGGCAAAGGAGAGCACTTCAAACCCTGGAGATGAATGATAAGTGATATTAAATAGTTCTATGTATGCAAAATAAATGTATGAAGCTTGCAAGGCTATTGTTACAGACGTCGCTAGGTTTATTAGAAAAGGGGAAAGCTATTTAGAAAAGTTGAGCCCATGTAGAAAAAATGAGACCTCTGTAAACAAGACAGAAAGGAGCTGGGAGTTAATGCAGTTAGAGTTGCAGGAGAGTTTTAAATTAAAAACTGGGAGTAAGGAAGAGGTATGGAAGAACATGCTGTTTGGTTGAAGCTTTCAAATCTCTCTGTTAAGGAAAAGGATAGGATGGAAGGCAATGGAGTTAAGTGAAAAACAGAGAAGACCAGTGTCTATAAATGAAGCCCCAACTAAGGTTCGTGTGTGCACCACTCCCCCTGCCCCCAAACAGCTAGCTAGCTTATGACCACATTTAAAACCATTTCTGTACACGTCAGCAATGTGAAAATAAAGGAGGATGAACTAGAATGCCTGGCTTTAAATAAGAATATTGGCAACATACGTATCTGGGAAATTTTCTAGTAAGAACTAATTAGTAAAATACTATTATACCAGGTTTAAACAGTATAAATGTCAGAACAGTTCATGCCAGGGAGGGAAAAATAAGTGACTCAAGTTCTCAGAAGATCGACATAGATTGAATGTACTGAATTAAACATTTAGCTTTAAAAAGGGGAACCACATAAAAGTGAGGAAATTCATTGAAATCAGCAGCTAAAAACAGTAAAGCACTTGGAGACGACATGAAATTGTTTAAAGACATTCTACAGAAGGCTCAGCATCAAATAAAAAAAGTATTGCAATAAAAGAAAAAGTAAGTCAATGTGATTAAACCATGTAACACTTCTGAGATGTAAAAAAAAAATTCTTCAAAAAACAGGGAGTTAAGGAAGATGGGAAAGAACACAAAGGCTGAAAAAGTGGATGTGAAACTACAATAAAGTACAAGAAAATGAAAAGCAACTTGCTAAAGGCATAAAACTGAAGTTTTTTTCAAGCACAGCAAAAGCAGGAGGCTGCCAGAGAGTTCCATGTGGTCCATGGATGATCTGTATGTGAAAGGAGCACTGGAGAGGGACAGACCATAGTAGAAAAAACAAACCAAATCTGTTGTGTTGGTGTTCCTGGTAGAACTCTCACACTGGATTACTCTTTAAGGAGACCAGTCTTAGAGGGCAGTTTCATGACACCTTCAACAGGATGAGGCTGAGGCCATTGTGACTTCTCCATTCTCCTTGGTCAGGGTCTGCTGCCCCATTCCTTGAGTTAGCGCTGGTCATTGACTGATCCCATGGTGAGCCAGCTCAGGCTGTGAAGGCAGACCCACGTGAGTCACCAAGGGTACGGGGTGATGCTACTCACAGCCTGGGATGCCAGGTAGCAGAGATGTGCTCCAGAGCCAGGCACTCCCTGCTTCAGTGTCACGAACTACCAACTTTCCCAGGGAGAAGTCTGATAAGGGACTTCTGAGACTGGGACAGCGGAGCGAAAAACCACCAGCTGGAAGCTCAACCCAGCGTGCAACAACAAAGAGACATTACAAAAGAGCTGTGCGAGGTGACGAGACCTTGAACATTAATGTAAGTATGATCCTTGCCAGAGAATTGGCATGCGTTGGAGGAACCCCAGGACTCTGCCATAAACATACCTGGGCTCACTGCCGCACACAGGAGCCAGCAAATCTCACCCTGGCGAGCGCAGAGCCAGCACAGCCCATCAGGTCCCCTCACCACGCTGTGTCTGGGTGGCACTCAGTGGACAAGGAGGGGCAACCTGTTGAGGATGTGGATATGACACTTCCGAGCTCTATGGTTCAGAGCCAAAGCAGGTGGATGTTAGTCAGCCCACTGAGGTGATTCACAGAGGCTGGTAAGGGCTGGCATCCTTTACCAGACACAGAAGTTTTCCAGGTAGCAAAACATTCATCATACCTCACTGAACTCCTATCTACATTAGGATAATACTCACCTCATGAGGTCACCTCAAGAATTAATTGATATGGCTAAAGCTTTGAGATTCTTAGATGCACGCACAAATTATTTAAACAGCTTTTAAGCAGTTCTCTTTTAAATGTGAAACAGACACGGTTACGTCAAGGTCCTTTCAATTGGATATGTGACCAAGATGAAAGTGAGGGTCTGGAGCTGATCATCTTCAAAGTGGGAGCACCTGGGGTGGCTGCTCTGTGTGGATGCCAAGCACCACACAGGCACTGGAAATTCAACACATTCCAGCTGGTGATTTGTTACACCAACCTTTTTCATCTCTGCTAGATCAGGCTGTGAATCAACATGGCACAGACTTCTTGCGATGGACAGAACTGTGCTGCAGCCACTTAAAGTAGTGGCATACCCAAGTTGTATCCTTTCCTTCCTCAACATTTCTGCTTATTCAATAACTAAGCAATTAAAAAACTTTCAGTTTTCCCATAAACATCTGCCACAAGCAATTACATTTAGCCATGTCTCGGCAGGTCTTAGTTGCACAAACAGTTTTTTTTTTAATGATCATTTCTATTTTTTCTAATGGTAGCTCTCCAAGACTTTATTTGGAACCATGTTGTGGTATCCAGAGCAGAAAGAGAGACTTTGTACGTTATCCAGACCCCAGAACAGAATTATCTGAAATCAAGCACAGCCAGAAATACAAATAGATGACACTCACAATATTTGGCATGCTAACACTAATTAAAACAAAATTAAATTAAGATAGTAAGCCTTTGGCGATTGCCTCTTTGCTTAAATTTGGTTATTTGCAATTTCCTAGCCACATGGATCTTCCAAACCGAAAATTCAAGTGTTCCTTTTCTTGTCCAAGTTTCAGTGTGCTCTATCTGAGGACATTAGGGACTTCTTAGGGAGATGTGGTTGGAAACCCTGTCTCCTGTCTGTCCCAGCCAAGCTCCTGAGCCACACTGGTACAGAGGGCGGGTGAGGTTGATGTACAGATTCTTCTGAGTGAAGCAGGAAATCTTGGCAAATGCTTTGGATGCACTGGGTGCTTTATTCCTTACATCCCTTCCTGAAATATCACATGGTGCATATGGTCTAACCAAGAAGCTTAAGGTTTAGGTTGTTGTTGCTTTTTCAATAAGACCTTAGGTCACCATCCATTAAGCCTTAGGCACTTTGAAGCTCATGCATGTAATTAAATCCAGTTAAATAAAGGCTAAAATCCATCTTGTCTTTATACCATCTTGAGTGCTGACCTGAAATAAGCGCATGTTGTGTTTGCACTTTTCAGCACTCCGCAGTGGAGACCAAACACATCCCATTTCTCATGCTGGGATTAACAAGTGACTCCCAGCTAATTGAACCCCTCAGCTTCCATGATACCAATACATCCACCACTCTCATTTCCAAATATTTTAACCACTTTCATGGTTGCCATTACTGTGGCCTCTGATCAGTCTCATAGTCTTGAATGCATACATACCCATCACACCTCTGTGACTGACAGTTGCTCTTCTGCCAAGAGTACAGATGGAGATCTCTGGGCCAGAGAAGAGAATACATTTTCTACACCATGGCAGACACCTTCCAGCTCCTTGGAGTCCTCAGCAACCAGCACAATCACTGCACCAACTTTGCTTTCCCATTTTCTCTCTAGGAAAAGGCACGGGCCAAGTCCCACTGGCATCTACAAGCATCTTACCATGAAGTTCTCAGACATTCTACTGACTTCAGCAAACTTGGCTCAAACCTAATTGCTCCTGCCAGCCATCCTGTGTTCCTGGACTTTGCAGGGTAACTGCTAAGGATAGAAATAAATCCTTTGTTTACTCTGGTAACTGGAGAGCTGCTGTAAGCACTGGCTAAAAACAGGTGCGTTTTCCTATCAGGTTCATGAGTCACTCATCCCAGGAAAGACCGGTGAACTTGGAAAGCCCAGTGCTCACTGAACAACAGGAAAGGATGACTTTTTAATTGAATGGTGGCAAATTTCATCATCTGGTTTTCCTGGGTGGCTTTTTTCTTTTGAAGTCATGTTAAATCATTGGTTTAACACAGCTCAGGCCTGTTCCTCACAGATTCCTTTTTTGTGTGGTGTTCCAGCATCGTATCCAGTTTGGGATGGAAAACACTACTGGTGTTAGACTCCTACGGGAAATAGCAGGTGTAATGTGTGACTACACAAACAGTGCAGGCAACTATTGTGCTTCGTCCAGACCTTTAAGGACAGGGACTTGTGGGGCTTTTTTTGATTTTTTTTGACGTTTTTGTTTGTTTGTTTTTATGTGAAAACAAGCGCTCCCTTTCTACAGAGATGTTTTCACAGAGAACAGTATTGCTTCTCACATACCATCAAGCCAGGAGCAGACAAGGAATTCTTAAAAGGTGACCTTCAAAGGTGACTTCTTTTTGATTAATTAAAAAACCCACCCTGCAATCTCTTTCCTCTCCAGTTTTAACAGTAGAAATTCAGGTCTCATCACTTTGTTTTTCCACAACTGAAGACTTATGATGACATCCTGAGAAGCTGCTCTGGGGATATTTCTCCACTGCACAGTTAACTCATGTTTTCACTCAAAATAAAGTCCGTGGTTCTTGTTGTACACAGAGGAGAAACCTCTGACCTGGCCAGCGTATGCTCTCAGTCCAGACCAGCTCACCTGGTAGGCTGTAGAGGGCAGAACCTGGGACTGGACCCGACCTTTTTTGCACTGTGACTGCAGACAGGAAAATTAAATAAAAATCACTTGAATTCTGCTGGTTCTCCAATGTACCTTCCCTAGCTCCCCTGTGGCAGCCAAGCAGCTGTGAAAGAATCCTACAGCCTGTGAACACCAGAAAGGTCTGTCTCTGTAGACAGATACACATAGGGATGTTCAAAGGAGTCCTCTCTTCATGTCTATGTCCATCAAGGTAGATCAGTGCCTGAATGGCAAAGAGAAGGCTTGACATTCTTGGCACTGCAAATGAAGCAGATAAGTATATCTTTGGTGTAATGGAGGAAATACATATAAATCCCTCTCAACAGAGCTATAAAGAGGAACATGACAAAGCGTCTCCCCCTTCACAAAATTCAAAGACTTTCTTCTTTGTTCTGTATCACCGAGCACAAATATTTCCAGTTCCTGCCGATCCCCACCCCATTTTGCCCTCTCCCCCTGCCCTGCCCCACTTCAGGTCGCTTTGAACGACACTGGCACTACTTACAAAACCAACAGAAAGTCAATTACCCACATATATTATTGCAGGGTTAATTTTTAACCTCTTCCAGCTGCACAGTCAGCTGGCTCAGTAAGCAGGGACCCACAGGCTCTCAGCCGCAGCAGCAGAGAGCCTGCCACCCACCCAGCTGGGGAGAGGGATGGGGATGAGCATGAGCATCATGTGGGGCCCCAAATGTGGGGTAAGGCCAAGCAGAAAGGATCCTGCTCCTCTCTGCCACCTCCTCCAGCCTCAGTGCCCAGCCATATGCTTTGGCTGAACCAGCTTGTTAGCCCTGCAAGGCACCCAGCTCAGAAAGATGTAAATAAAAAATAGAGAAAAATAGAAAATAAAAAGGGATGAGCAGACATTTTCTAGCACAGCAAATTTAACCAGCTCATCCAAAGGGTTCAAGGACCATAAGAGCTGTTGTAAATGATGGGAGAACGTGAGAAGAACTAAGACCGTGGGGGAAAAAAGATTTTCTCTGGTGATGGGTAGCTGCTAAAATCCCTAGCACTATGGCAAGAGCAACACCTTTAGGCTGTGTTGAGGGAACAGCTACTTGAAACTGCAGATTTCCAAGCTGAAGCAAGACAGGCAGTGCATGCCTTCTCCCTGACTCCCTCCTTCAGCCTTCTCTGCAGCAGTACCCTGTGTGCCCACGGCCATGGGGCTGTACCAGGACTAGTGCTGGCATGGGGGAGAATAGACTTACACTAGGTCCAGCTGCCTGTCTGGTTATGGCAGGAGTCTGGCAGCAACAAGGAATAAAGATTTACACCTTGCTAAGAAACATTTTATGAAGTGTGTGAAGTTTTGTCAAGCCTCTTTTTGGAGTTATATTCATGGACTTTTCAACTGAAAAGCAGTTTTCTGTTTTTCAGTTGAAGAAGAGCTATGAGCAGCTCTGTGAAACACCCCTAACTGATGAAAGCCCCAAGTGCCAATACTTTTCCCATAGATGTAGTTTGGAACAGAACAGAAAAAAAAATATCAAAACACCAGGTTGCTCAAAGCCCCATCCAGCCTGGCCTTGAACACCTCCAGGGATGGGGCATCCACAGCTTCTCTGGGCAACCTGGGCCAGTGTCTCACCACCCTCACAGGAAAGAATTTCTTTCTAGTATCTAACCTAAATCTCCCCTCTTTCATTTTAAAAACACTACCCCTTGTCCTGTCACCACACTTCCTGACAAAGAGTCCCTCGCCAGCTCTCCTTTCGCCCCCTTTAGATACTGGAAGACCATTATAAGGTCTCCCCGGAGCCTTCTCTTCTCCAGGCTGAATAACCCCAACCCTCTCAGTCTGTTCTCATAGGAGAGGTGCTCCAGCCTCTGATCATTTTCATGGCCCTCTGCTGGACCCGTTCCAACAGGTCCATGTCCTTCCTGTGTTGAGGACTCCAGAGCTGGACACAGAACTCCAAGATAAGGCCTGAAGGGGATTTTTTGACAATAAAGTTGCCTAAACAACAGCCCCAGCACTGCTAGCCCAAACTGTGAGAGAAGTCAAGAGCAAATTCAGCAGAGGGTGAAACAGAAGCGGCGATAGAACCATGCTCAGACATAAAAGTGACCATATGTTCTACTTAAAAATAATTACTCTGATCTCAGCTGTGCTTAATACCACTAGTAAGGAAACTGGTTATGTTATTATATCTTTTTATAAAAAAATAAAAAAAAAGCAGTACTACTACTACTAAAAATACTCCCACCTCAGTGACAGTTTAATCAAAGCTTCTCAATTCCCCTCCATGCTCACGAGCCCTATGGGATTCGACCACCTTTAAGGCAGCCAGTGTAACATGCCATGTGAGCACAAACACAATTATTTCTAGTTGCCTGCTTGGAGGCCAGTATATTCAATAACCAGCTCAGCCTGCTATGAGTCCGATCTGCCCGACACCACTGTAAATCAGGAGTCAGAATCCACTTCTGCTTTCACCACCATCACTGTTAAGCCAGCACCATTTCTCCTAATGGCAGAGAAAAGGGAATGATCAAAAACAGGGTGAAAAAGGATCTCTGCCCTGCCAACACCACAGATTGAAAGCACCAGAGAACGGGAAGGTGATGGCTCAGGATGTTTTCACAGCAGAGAGGGAAAGGACGTCAATAATACAGAAAAATGCACCCTGCGGCTCTGATGGTACCAGCACTACAACACATATGCATTTCTGGGCCACCTAATAATAGCAGAATATTGATAAATGGAGGGCTGGGACTAGGGTGGACTAGCGAGGGGGGAAAGCGATGACGACAAAGGAAAAGCTCATGGCAGGAATTGATTAATATGAGAAAATTAGGAGCACGTAGTTAGCTCCACTGCCAGCTGTCCACANAGCAGAATATTGATAAATGGAGGGCTGGGACTAGGGTGGACTAGCGAGGGGGGAAAGCGATGACGACAAAGGAAAAGCTCATGGCAGGAATTGATTAACATGAGAAAATTAGGAGCACGCAGTTAGCTCCACTGCCAGCTGTCCACATGCAGGGGAAGGACATAAGTGAGCAGGCTGGCCAAGGTGACAGCCTGGCTGCAGGAGGTACGGGGTGTTCATCACCATGGAGGTGACAAATGTCAGGTGAGGGACCCCAGTTTGATGGGAAGGCAGTGGCTTTTGTTTCTACACTGCCTAGTTTAATCCAAACCAGCCTGAAGCAGCACAGCCCCACAGAACCAGCAACTCCTGGGCTGCAAAGCAGAGCAACTGATGCTTTGCGGTCCAGACCCCAGCAGAGAGAGAGAAAACAGCTTTCTCACCACCACGTACCACCTTCTGCCCCAAAACCCTGCATGATGGCCGGGACCAGGCTTTTACACGAGTGCTGATTTAACGGGATTCTCCACCTTCTTCAGGATCTGGTCCTTCAGAGGTCCACGGGGTGAGGCCATGACATAACATTGCAGCGAGAGAGAAAATACAGCAATGGGGAATCCTCCCCCCACCCCACCAGGAGAAGCAACACAGCCTCTCTGCGTGCCCATAAGTGCTTCTTCCTGGGAAGTAAATTGCTAGTAAATAAATCAACACATATGTCAAGGCTTGGTTTGTTTTTCCCAACCTTTTCAAACACTTGGCAGCTGTGAAGAGAGATGGGAGGACCTAGTTTTAGTAAGGAATGAGTGAAATCTCGCAGTTCTTGTTTCTGTGTCAGGCTTTGAGGAGCCAGTGCTGAGCCTGGGCTGTGCACAGCCATAGGCAGGCCATGAGCAAGCCGTGACTTAACCACTGTGGGGAGAGCGAGTTGGAAAAAAACCCCTCGTGGATTCCCAAAACGGCCACCAGCTGATCTGATCCTGAGGTGACTAATAATATTTTGGACTGATTTGACAAGCTGTGGTTTCACAGGAAAGTTAACCTATTGTTTTTTCTTTTTTTTTTTTTTTTTTGCACCCAGCATAAAGAGGGTCCCACCCCTTGCTCAGTTCTAGGGAAATACAGAGGAAGCTCAAACAAAATAACAATTTACTTAAATGCTATAAACGTCACAGCGATGCTCATGGGAGGGAAGTGGGGAATTTCATTTGACCTGTCCTAAAATGTCCTAACTAGATCGTGTTCAAATCTGGTATCTCAAACAGACCCCACAATAAATAGGGCCAAGGGCAGAGAACAAAACCACACACTGAAGAAGAGAAATGTAAGACAGTCTGTCAAAACATACTACGAGTCAGGCCTCTGCACCTTGCTCTTGATGAGCTTTGCTAATTATCCTTCCTGGGTTGTTTGTTTGTTTGCATGGCTTTAAAATATTATTTCCCTGGTCTCTGGTTGAAACCTATTATGCTTGTTTTCCAGGCTTCATGGAAGCATTATCAGCCTTCAAACCTCCTGCATTCCTCCTTCATCCTCCTGTTCCTGCATCACATCATCCTCCGCCAGCCCAGAGGTGTCAATTAGAGGATGATCCCAGGGCACTCATATGATGCCATCAAAAAGCCACTGTGTCACCTCCTCACACCACTTCCTCAACACTTGTCCCTGCGATTCCCATTTTGCTGGAAGGGAGGAGCAGGAAAGCAAATGTGACCTGTGCTTCTCCAGGACATAGTCGCAGCAGCTCTTTCTGTCAAATTAGTAAAAGGAACTGGCAGAAAGAAGCCTGTTATTCCAGTTCTGCCGGTCACCTGACAACAGAAGCAATTGATCCTAAATGCAAATATAAATGTTATGAAACGAGTAAGAGTCAGTTGTCCTTAAAAAAGTTTGCAGCTAGAAAACTGCATTTTTTTTTCTTTCCTTAGTAACAAGTTTGGAAACAGAAATAAATTTGTTAGCTGAATCACCTGGAGATGCTTATTCTGCTGGTTTCTTGAAACAATGATGAAGAATGAGATTTTTACAAGGTGGAGAAGAGGCATACAACCAAGTTGGCCCCCTCTTCTTCCTCTTTTCTAAACATACTTACTTGCATTATCAGCAGAGGTAAAGAAAACATAACAGAAGGAATTCAAGAAGCTCAGAAATATTACCTTTTTTCTATCAAGTTCTGAATTTTGCAACATGAGTCTTTTCAAATGGGAGGAAGAGAAATTTCTATTTTTTTCTTGAGAAACAAATAAACAAAGAAGCCACCCACAAAGCATAACACCACAAGCCATCCAAGTCAGGGTTTCAAAGTGAGCATTTCATGTAAACCTAACATCTAGTTTTGTGAAATTGCTCCTGAGAAAAGCTCTCAGTTAAAATAACTCAATTATAACATTTTCAGACCTGAGGTTCTCGGGATTCATACTGCTTTGGGGCATTTGCATTTCCTCCTTCTCTCACTTCCTACTTTGCTACAGCAAATATTTCAGCGAAGTGTTTAAATGCAAGTAAGAAATCTGCTTTCAGTGCTGACTATAATTTTCAATATTGAATAGGGAGGGGAGGAGAATCTATCTTGACTTTTTGTGGCTTTGTCCTGAATCACAAAGACCAGATGGGTAATTTCAAGCAGAATGATTTTTAAGTCTGAATGGGAAATACAGAACAAATGAGAGCAAAAGCCAAGCCTCCTGTGTAGCAGGTCCCTCCTATGGCAGTCCTTAGAATGAAACACGAAAAGCCTCCCTGCCCCTGCAGACTCCCCAGAGATGGAAAGCTTCAGCACACTGCAGCACCTTTTAAAAAGATACTTCATAGCTATATGCTCCAAATTTATAAACCTGTATTTTCCTTCACAGATGATCTAGGATGGATGAACAGTGAAAGGCAAAGCTCTTTTTCACTCTATTAATATAAATGAGGCCAATTCTTTTCTTGTGCAGAGACTCTGCTGTGCAAATAAGAGAGCGCCGTGTTATTTTGACTCAGTCTTTACCTGTTACCAAATGGCTATAATAGACAATAAGCATTTCTAGAAGTACATCTTGCTCCACTCTCCAGAATTTCTTCCCATCCCTTTGCTATGACTTAAACAATTATTCCTACACTTAGGCCATCCCGATGCTGACTGACTCATCTGCACTGGTTAAACCATTGTAAAGGGATTATCTCTATTTAATCCTTGTTGTCCTGTAGATACAAATTAGAGCAGCATTTGAAATGCACACAAGCCAACTCAACCTTTGTGTTAAACTTACAGTTTCCTTGCTTGTTGAGGAGTCTGTGGCCTCCCTTGCCTTAATGAACATCTTCCTGTTACTTCCCTTTCCAAAACATCACATAGATCGTCACCTATAGAATTCATCTGTTCTTGTACTGTGCCCCTTCATATTCCCTTCTCCATCTGTGTCTGTTCTTTTACCACCTACCCAGACTCCACCACCCTTTCTCTGTGAAAACACCTCTGAGCATCTCGCAAACTGAATCCCAACTGGGTTTGTACTTGTCCCTTCAGTATAACCAGAAGAGCATCTCTGCCCCACGAGCTGCTGCTCTGCTGGACACCCATTCCAACCAGGGCACGGAGAGCAAAGAATCAGTCCAAGGCAAGACCTCTTTTGACTGTTGATATTTCTTGAAAATTTGCGTATTTAGGAAATAAAGACAAGCCTGAAGCTCTACGATCATGGCCCCCTCTTCTGTAGCTCTTCCTCTTTAATGCATCACATGCCATGTATTAGATTGCAAACTCTTCACTCTCTGCAATGTCTCTGTTCCCAGCTTTGTAGTTTGACATCACAAGTCTCCAACCTTGATTTCAGTCTGAGTGACATGATAATAAATAACCAGTAACAAATAAACCATAATAAATTTCCACACGTTTACTGAGGATATCTGAAGGATATAGTCTGCACAAGAGCATCCCTGGAGATTGCTTGAAACTGGCGGATCTAACACTCCAAGATTTCTCCAAGCCTGGAAGTAAACAACCTCTCTGTGGCACCACCCTGTGCTCCACCCACCAACTCTACTTTCCAAAAATAATGGTCTGTGAGTGAAAATGAAAGGGTTAATTTCTCTGTGTCTCTGGTTAACCTTTCCAGGCTATTCAGTTTCCTTTCAGACTCCAGCCCATCGGAGGCATGCGAGGTGAAGGATAGAATTACATACTGGGCATGTTTCCTGTACTTAGTGGGTGGATAGAGCACAACTTCCGCACTAATAATGTCAAGGTAATTAGGACATCCTGCAAAACCTGTAACAGGGAAGAAATAACCATTGTTTATTGTCATTTCTGTTGCTGAGGTGGTGAGCTCCCCTCATAACTCTTCTTGCCTTTCGTTTTGAGTCCATCTCTACTTTAGCTGAGACATAACTGCATCAAATACAAGAACCCTGGAATTCGCAGTACGGACTTGGGCTAAAATGCATTTTTTTTTCCCCACCACTCCTCCCAGCCCTGTCTCAGAACCTGAAGTAGTCACTGAAAACGACATCTTTGTCCTTCACGTGAGACTCTGAGCCACTGGGTTGCAGAGGTGCATCTCTGGCTCAGCAGAGAGTTAATTTACACAGTGTGACACACTCCCAGCAAGATGGATCAAGCGATCATCTTGCACACCCCCTTCTTCCACAAAGCAGACTCTAGCCTAGTGGTCAGGAAAACCCTCAGGCAGATAAAGCAGGGCTCTAGTATGGCATCTCCCCTCTTGAGAAGAGCCTGGAGTGCAACAGCTGCTTACTGGAGTCACTTCTCCAGACTTCTGCTGGAGAGCAATGCTTCTTGCTCAGCATTTGAAAAAAAAAATGCACCAGCACTGACCTTCAAGTGTTATGAAGCCCAGTAGCCCCCGAATTATCGAAATAATTCTGCCAGCCTACTGGCTCCTTTAAAAATCTCCTTTCTTTGATGTAGTCTTTGGTGGATGCCTTTTAGAGGAGTGGAGCTCTTCCTCTGTCCCTTGGGAAGTCAGATTTCAGAGAGAAGTAACAAGCTTTTGTTGGGGGCAATTAATGTAGCTGGAAAAAAAAGCAGACAAGCTTTGGGTAACTGAAGCTTTTTTTAGATCTGTTTCACAAGGTATTTAGCAGGAGACAACTGACCCTACAGGTTTGCTATGACCTGCCTCTCCTCTCACTAAAAATATGCCGAGGATGCTATGGTTGCATGAGCACGGTACTGGGAACCAGTTGGATGTGCAACCTGGGCCCCCAGCCCAAGGCTCGGCATTCTCTGAGGGGGATGGATGGGAAATGAGACAACTGCGAGACAACGCGTAAGCCTTCGTCTCTCTCCCAGAAAAAAAAAAAAAAAAAAAAAAAAAGATCCTTTGCCTGTCGTTTCTGGCTGCAGTCATCACAGCCTGTGCATGCACACAGATGCCAGCACAACCCATCCCGTATCGCAGGAAGCGTCTACGTGGTCAGATGCAGACAGTCATATGGCAGCTCAGCCTCGCCGGAGAGCTGGGGGCTGCTGGGTTCCTAAAGCCATTTAGATGCATTAGCAAGGGCCATCTCAGTATCACTTAAGGCTTGGCAAGAGAACGTGACTGAGCAGACGTACCCTTGACCAGGGACACTAGGTACTAATTCGTGCATACGCTGCCCAGCTAAACGGGCCTTATGTCCATAATGGAATACAGATAATGATCTGTTAAATTATTGCTCTTTCCTTTTTTAAGGTTTCCTGGCTGCTGGGTGCTGATGTTCATAAGCGCTTCAAGGAAAGCAACATTGATTTTTCCTCAGGTGGAGGATTTCAGGATGCCACGTGTCTCTTGTTTGCTCTGCCAAACATATTTCCGAGAGTCGTGGTTTTGCACACATTGCAAGCACAGCCTGCATCAACATCCTGGGGAGAACCGTGATTCTAATTAACGACAGAGTCCTTCTAAAGGTGTCTCTATTAAGCTTGTACATAAGGGCAGTCTGCTAGGAAATTTCCCTTCCCTCTCACGTGGCACAAGCTGTTGCCATCTGCAAAAAGATATTGACAATAATGCTGAGCCTAAATTGTTAAGCACGCTGCTGCTGGGCTTGTGGGAAGAGCCACATGTTGTACAAGCCCTTTCTGAAGGGGCTTGTGGGGAATGAAATTCTGCACTTGATTTTCAGAACTGCCAGGTTTTCAAATTGCACTTGTGATTGTCATCAAATTCAGCTTGTAAAAGAAAGCTGTGCATTTCAGACGTGAGGGAGAGGCAGGAAAAAAGGATCTCGGGTCCTGAAATAAATAAAAATGACTCTGACAGAGTTTGAAAAATGAGATTGTGAAAATAAGTAACAGCATAAGTCTACACAGGACTGATAATGATCAAAAGATAATGGTTGTCCGTTACAATGCTTTTCATCCTGTAAAATAATATCGGTGTCTAAAGGCTGGTCTTCACTCAGAATTTACTGGCATAATTATACTGCTAAAAACACCAGTATAGCTCTGTTTGGACACACTTATTTCAAAATAAGAACATTCATATAGGGTGGAAATACTGGTGTAACATAAGGTATAATTACTCTGGTAAACTCCCCTGTACAGACAAACCCTAAGGAAAAAAAAGCCTTGTCTGGTTCATTGCACTGATTTTAGAAGCAATCTCTGACCCACAGGCGAAAGAAACGCCCCCACCCAAAAGACAGGTCCCACAGTCTGTGTGCTTCTCTGTCTGCCAGGCTGGAACCAAAATGCTGAGACTTACAGAAAAATCCACCTTTCCACAAGTCTGGAAGGAGGAGGTTGGTGGCCGAAGTGACTAAGTATCAGCAGTGCCTTTGGTCTAGCTCACTGTTTCCTCTTCCCTGCTACAACGTGGGAACGAAGCTGTGGGATAACTGGGGGTGGGAGAGCTGCAATGGTTGGTCTGGGCAGTGCCTTTCCCTCAGAGACTGAGCATTTCATATACAAAGGAGCCTGTGCCTCAGCCTTCTGGAGGAGCACGGTCCCGCAGAGGTTAGCGATTGACCCTAACCCTTCTGCCTGGGAGTGGGTTGAATTGAGGCAGAGGCAGTAGAAATTCCTGCTGACGGGTCCAGAAGGGTCACCTAGTGATAGACTTAAGCTCTACGCAAACTCTAAAGAATGTCCCTGCATGCCAATCTTGCTCAGGCCACTGAAAATGTGGGGATTTCATGGGGCTGCTCAGCTGCAGGATTTTCCACCCATTTTTCTTCTGAAAAGGAAGATCTCAGCCACTGGTCTTAGGCGCTCTAATCCTGAAGGTCATCTCTGAGCAGTCCGTGACCATTCCCTGCCTCAGCACTTTGCTCAACTCAGCCTGCAGTGACACAAGTTTCATGGGTTTCAACCACTTCCTTCGCAACACTGCCTCATAGATATCCCCGAGGAATGCCATTTCCCTTTGCTAAGCTTTTCATGCTATTTCTAGTCATGCCCAAGTAGCTATTCTCCTGTCCAACTTACTCAGCCTTTGAAGACACACAGCCCCTAAGAAGGGCAGGTGCCAGAAAAGCACTCCTAGAAGGAGTCCAGCGTTAGGACATGAACATTTAATTGCTGCAGACCTTCAAGTCCCAAGCGTGTTGCACCAAACCCACTAGCAACTATTAACAGCAATGGAAGAAACTCTGTCTTTTGTCCTAGAGACTCTCCACTACTTATTTGTAGCAGAGGTCTTTTGAAACACAGCAGAGCTGTCATGGTCTGGATACAGACCAGAGTCAGTTCTGCTCATTGACTGCCTTCAGTTCCTCCCTCGGTCAACTTTCTAACAGATAGAAGCAGCTGCCCAAGACTCAAAGTTCTTCAGCTGTTGATTTAATCTGTGCTCAGAGCTGTGTCTGCCTGAAGGAACCTTGGAAACGTCAGATAGGTATAAGGAAGGGCTTCTGGTGAAGGGAGTTGGGAGCAGCTCTGCTGCCTGCTCACTGCTACTGGAAAACAGAGTGGGGCAGGACACAGTGAGTGAGAGAGACCTACAATATAATACTAGTCATAGTCACAGTCACTTTGAACAAAATGTTATGAATTTATCAGTGGAAACCCTTCAGGAGAGAAATGAGTCACTAGAGAGTCTCACAGCAGGCTACAGGCATCACCCAGCTCTCCAGAAGGAAATAAATTCCTTTCGTCATGAAGTGCTGTGCGACTAAGACATCTGTGTCCGGGGACAAGCATGATGTCAGGAAAGAGCATCCAGAAGGGATGATTGGTGACAAGTAAAGAAGCTGAGATGCCTTACGAGGACCCTTCTTTAGAAGTCCTCTCACATTTTGCCTGCTTTTACAGGATCCCGAACGTAGCACGTTGCCTTACGTGATGCTGTCTGATGGAGATCAGTCGGAGCACACAGAAACTACATGGGGCCTCACTGTGCTGCTGAGACCACTGTAGGTAACCTGTGCTGGAGCTCAACTGCCAGATGGCATCGGGACTTGCATCAGACAATCAAAGGTCACAAAAAACATGTACATCTTTTAAAATAATCATTTAACACCCTCAGAACAGAGGTGAGGAGTCTTCTCTAAACAGTTATTACAGCTTTATATAGCTCCAGATGGTAAGAAAACCTTAAAAGTGCTCTTCTCATAAAAGCAACCACAGAAGAAATATTTCCCATCTCAGCTATCAGCCTGCAAACGTCACAGAGCTCAGACTTTGCTTCTGAGACACCCTGGATGTCAGGAGTAAGTCTACTAATTCCCCTAAATCATGCCTCCTGGTTCTTCAGAGGAAACAGCAGTTTCACTAAAGACATATTGCTCATTGTCATTGAAACCTCTTATGCAGAAGGAAAGCAGAGCCGTTCCCAACAGGTGACCCTGTAAGGGATATCCTGCATAGACAAGCTAACAGACACCTACCTCAGCTCAACAGACCCCTTGAGTGATCATGAACCCCACAGGGGCCTTGTCCCAAGTCTAAGTGCTTAGAGGATACAGCAGACGGCAGAGATTCCCTTCAGCTCTGCACGGGAGACCCACGAAGCCGCGGCTGCACTGAAAAGCAGCGTCAGCTGCTTTTTTTCCCCTTAGTTCACCCTAAAACAATCCTTTGACTTGACCCTAAACCAGCCCCATTCCTGTCAGGACACAAGTATGTTCCAGCGCCATCTAGCCAACTTGCCTTAGAAACACACAGCAGCACCTGAAGCAGGAAACCTAGTGAGAAGTTGTCCCTAAAAGCACTAACCTCTCACCACCAAACCCAGCGCCAAAGGTGGCACTACCAGCTCTGGTCCCAAAGTACACCTTGGCTTGGTAAGTTTGCTAAAGGTCTCTTGAACTATGTTGGCCAATAAGTTCAGTGCTGCCCAGAGATTGAGTTTCATATGCCTTTGCTACCAAAAGAAAGAAGATAACAAGGGAGCTATCGTGGCATCAGATAACTTTCATTTCAGGTTTTGTAGTTCCTTTGAATGAGAAGCAAGAAGCGAAACCTTAGGGTGAGGGTGCAGTGTAAATCCCCAGATAGATCTCATTAGATGAAAAACTAGAGTCTCTGTTCAGCTCCATAACGTGGCTTGACCTACACCAAAGCTGGACCTTAGAGAGAGGGAAGACTTTGCAAAGAACTCCAAGCGGGAAACCCAGCCAGCCCTTGGAGGTAGGATGGCTGTGACAAGCACGGAAGGAGAATTGGTGCTAACACAGACTAGCAGATTTCATTAAAGGATTTGTTTTCATGATCAATTTAAACCAATCTGAGTAGGCTTCCTCCCTGCCATAACTTGTGATCAGCTCTCTTGTGTGGGTACCAGTCATCACAGGGTTAGGTGCAGTGCCAGACTGGTCTGTTGATCCAGTTGAAAACCAAAATCCTGAAAAGGTAAAATCTCCAGACATGTAGAAACTAATCCTTCTCCCCAGCCCAAGTGCCAGCACCTATAAGGGAGGTGGTAGGAAGATGCAGTCAGATGTTCAGGGAAGGACACAAGGCTTCTTTTGGCCACACCACAAAAATCCTTAAATCCTCACTCCTAGCACTCTCAAGAAATAATTTGATTTGTAACAACTAGCTAGAGTACATGCTCAGTTTCCCCACTGAGTACAGTTACCTCAGAGGTGAACTTTCACGTGAAACATAGATGACACAGAGGAAACCAGAAACTGAACTGCAGTGGCAACATAATAGTATCACCTGTAAGGCAGCATGTGTGAATGCTGACCTTTTTTACTCAAAGTTTCATTCTGCATCTGTCACACAGAATAATAAAAATAGATGTTTGTTTCATCAATGGCAAACCAACCTGCTTTGTGTGTACTGAGGATCCCAAGCATCGGTATGATACAAGTTAAAAAAAATTCCAAGGTGGAATGGTTTACTTCTAAAAAATTATCTAAGACAATACTATTTGGGGATTAATTATATACACACACACACATACATATATATAAACATGCATAAAAATAAGCAAATCATTACACTGCACAATTTCTTATGGCCTTATGTGGGTAAAGGCCACTAAATTTTAGTGGAAGAAGTTTCGTGACAGCAGATTTTTCCTTTGTAGCAAACACTATGGCAGATATCAGGCAATTCTGTAAAGCTGGGCTGAAGTGAAGCACCAAAAATCCCAGTAATGAGTTTCTGAGATTACAGATCTGTGAATGCCTAATTGTAGAGAATGTGGGAGTGGTACCCCTACTCCACTCACCTGAGCAATGTCAAAAAAAATCTTAGGAGCGTTCTGTAATTCTGAAAGGAATTATCATTCTTAAGTTGGTCCATCTTGGTTCACTGGTCACCAGAAACTGGCCACAGTCATGCCTGTTGAAACGAGATATGCATTCGCCTCTCAGATGAGCAGTTCATCCTCTTTAGAAGGGAAAGCTGCAAGGGAAACACAACAGTTACTTTCTCCTGCCTTTTGAAAACATAAAGAAATACTGCAAGCACTTAGTTCAGAGGCTTGAGCCTGATGCCTTCCACCTCTGGGCTTCCCAGTCCAGCAGCATACACACAGTTGAACGTGAGGTGTCTTTTAGCAAATATCTCAATGGGATGGTCTCTCCCAGCAGAGACTCAGCTCAGGCAGGAGCCATTCAGACATTTCCCCCAAGCCTCTAGCACAGATGCCTGTCAGTGCAAAGGGCACAGGCGGTTTCTGGCAGTGTGGAAATGCAGCTCTCAACTGCCAAGTCATGGGAGAGTGACTAGAAATGGCCAGCTTTGCTTGTCCCTAGGGCCACAATTTCCTCACTGCAGGATGTGGACGAGACTGCTTTTGCCAAACCTCTCTCCAGAGACAAGGTAACAGGTCAACTTTCACCCATTGACCAACTCACCATGTCCTGAAGACTCACTGGACTGGTAGAAAGCAATGGCATGATATTACCTACTTAGGTTACAACCCATCACACATTCAAGAATTTGGCCTTTTGATTTGTAAATATTTTTTATTTTCATTTGAAAGGATTTTAGTGCAATTTGGAATCTGTGCTTTCCCAAACACTGGAAAAGCAAAAGGCTCAAAGCTTCAAGTCCAGGCCTATCTCCAGGACAGAATTTGGTGAGGAAACCACTGACAGGACCCAGTATTTCAGATCTAAATGCTGACAACAAACCTTCCCCCCTCCCTGACGTTATATGAACTTTGATACAGCTGCTTCAATAGGTACAAAGGCAGTGACAGTTGAGTTGCAGACCTTTCTGTGTCACGCCTGCATTAACCACGGTAGGGCTGGACTCCTCATTTCTGGGCTTTCTAAATAAGAACAAGGATGCATTTCTAATGGATATACTTTAAAAAAAAAAAAAAAAAAGTAGCCAGAAGTTATTGAGCTCAGTGTAAGGACAGGCAAGATAAAATTCTCTCTAAATTAAGCATATTTCAACTCTGAACAGTAGTGGGTCATTTCTGTGTTACAAACCAGGACAATGGGAACACAAATAGGGTTGCTTCTGAGAATACTCCAAGTTCACGCCGTTGGAGGAGAAGGAGAAATGCCATACCCCTGATTTTGCCATGATATTGAATCAATCTGGTCTGCAATACCAAGAGAGACAGGAAACCTCTCCTGGTCACCCATTTAGTTACCAGCCTCCCCAGATCATCACTTGAGGTAGCAACACAGCAAATGAAGGAGTGATTTGGTGTCACATCATGAGTCAGGTAGTTTATTTAGGAGATACTTATTTACAAGTAGGCTACATCAGAGCAAGCCTGTTAGGGCCAGCTGTTTGAAAGTTACTAAGAAGTTCACTGAGCTGATTCAGAGAAGGGCTGATATTTGGGTATATTATTTAGCAAAAACAGATACAGAAGAGTTGGTCTGGCAGCAGCCTTTTCTATATAATAACATCACAGTCACAGGAAATGCATGCTGTTTTCCAGCATTGAATTTCTAATTCTGGCATCTTGCTTCCCTCAAACATTTTTTGTCGTGTATGTAGCTGCACTAAAGCATTATTATCTTTTGAAAGCTTGGTTTGCAGCTTTTTGTGCTAGTCGAACACAAGCAGTTTTTTGGCTTTGTAAAGAGTAGTATATTATTGCTCCATCATTGGGAAAAATTGAGAAATTTCTTTTGAGGCAGAGAGGAGTTGTAGAGTGAGAGAGAGGGGAAATGTAAGTCTGTAGCTTGTTATGGGGTTTGATGGAGATGCTCTGCTGTTTTTGTCAGTAGCTGTACAGCTCATATAATATTATTTGGCAATGGGCAGCTCAGCCTCACAGAACTGTTTTGATCAACATTTTTTGGAAAGGAGAAGAGGATTTGAATACATCTGATATCTATGGCCCATGGAACGAAAGACAAAGAAGATGTATTTAAAGCTGCAGCCCGCACACAGGGCTTCTAAACACAGTCCTCGAGAAAGGGATTTTATGAGCAACTCTTCCCTGGCTACGTATGGCAAAAGTACAACTGAATGCTGCGATGGCTAACGATCCTAAAAAGTACCCAGGGCACCCCTACACAAGGAGATAATACTTTGTGTTAACTGGGCCCCCAGTACCACTGGGGGAGTCCCACCTGCATCCAGCACAGAGGCACAGTTTGCAGAGCAGGAAGGGAATAAGCAATGTATTACATAAAAAATTCCTCTTACTAGAACAGGAGCAAAGTTGCAAGAAGCTTTACAGCCCTCCTGGTTAAAAACAAACGAGAAGCAGCTCACACACCTAACCAGCATCGTTACACTGGTACCACGTCCCCCTGCCACCTGCACCAGGACAGCAGGCTGGGTGAGATGAGCACCTTGCAGGGAGGCCTGTGACTTGATGTGCCAAACAAAGTATTTGAAAATTACTGGATGGCAGGAATCCTGAGCTCAAGGTATGCCAGCCACCACAGACAAAAATCCCCCAGCATTACCTAATACCTATAGCATAATTTGTGGTGTACATACTTACCTAGGGGTAAAAGGGAATTACTTCTATTGTGAAATATTTTTCCTGCTTCAAAATTATCACTGTTCCAGTGAACGCTGAAAAGCCACTGGAGATGCCCCTGCAGATGCTCTACTCTGTTAAATCTGCTCTGGTGTGGTATCACCGTGTCTAAAGTCAGTCACTCCCTTTTCTTGTCCATTCAAGTAAACTAAGCATGTGGTCCTGTAATGCTGGGCTTGCTGAGCAGACGATGGATTTGAATAGCCTGAAGACTGTCTCTAATAACTGCAGCATCAGTATCAAATTATACTATTCCTATGTTTCCAGGATACACCTAAAGAAACCATCTGCTTTCTCAGATGGTCCCTTTCAACTGCACCTTCAACTCAATCCAGCGCGCTTGCCATCGTTTCAGCTCCCGTATTTGAAGCTGGTGTGTCGACACATGCGTGGGGTGCTGTGTCATCACAGACTCCTTGTTCCTAAAAGAACCAGCTGACACCAGGAAGGAGCAAGGAAATGGTGAAAATGGTCATTACTCCTGGTGCAAACCTTGAGATTGCATCATGTGAACAAGAACAGCCTCATAAAACCCTTTATGCCTGCTTGGGGATTTGTGATTTCAATTTTTCATTTATGAGCTGCGGCCAAATTTAGTTGCAACCTATGACACTCCTCTGTCATATTTGTTCCCATCTATATTTTTGATTCATCCCAAATTAGCCCATGGCCCAATGTAGACTGCAACAGTCAAGGACTCAATTACAACTTCTGTTGCAATCAGGTCTGGGAACAAATTATTTCCGTTTTGTGGTGTTGATGGGAACTGTGCCCATGAAAACTTGAACCCGGAGAAAGCCAGATGGTCCCATCAGCTCCCTTGATGGGAGAGAGGAGCAGTGCTGGCAGCGCTGCTTTTGCACTGTTGTACTGGACTATTATGAGAGCAAATTTCTTTCTCCATCCTTTAACCCAAGCTCACATACACATTTTGCTGGGTGGCACATCTGGCTCTCAAACTTATTGTTTCTCTGACTGACAGTTGGCAGAGGTTGGTGGGTGATTTTCATGACAAAAAGGCTTTTGTTTGGCACTCCCTTCCAGCTAGCAGATGAGAAGCAAAGACACACAGCAATATTCAATGAACACAGAGCAGCACTTTCCAGGGATATTTTCTTTTTGAGCCTTTTCTGTAACAAAAATAGCTTTTCCACGGAAGTGCACACATTTCTGGAGAATGAATATATATATATATATATGTACACACACATTATTGGTGTTACTCCTCCAGAATAAACATAGATATGTTGTATTTTACAGCCTGTCTGCTGGGAAAACTACTCAGTCTGAACAGCCGCCCCAGAAGAATCTGAAAAATGAACTGAACAGATTGATCTCAAGTCTCAACCTCAGATTCCCCCGACCAGTCTAAGCAAATTCAGCTTGGGTCTGAATCTTATAAACCTGAACCAAACTTCCCCATACTGCTCTGAAATAGGGAATGACTGCCTGCATTATACAAAATATTATTTCAGTCTTGTACAGGAATCTGTTTGCCCAAAGTCACAAGAATATTCTGGCAGAGACAAGAATGAAAATCTTGATTTCTTGTCTCTCAATCTGCCCTTTGGGCAACTGAAACCAAGCAAGTACCCTGGGGAAGGAGATATGCAAGCACCATGCCAAATTGGGAATAGGAGGGGAAGAGAATTTGACATTGTGACAGGACAAATATTCTCTTCCTCATGGGAACTGTATCTCTAAGGCCCCTTCCAGCAGATGCTGGAGCTCAAAGAAAAGGCTGATCTTTGTTCTTGTACCTCGGAAACACTGGGATCCCACAGACAAGCCGTAAAACCAGAGCACCGGCATTTCCCATCCCTTCGCTGACATCCCAGGAGAGTTCACATCTGACACCAATTACTCCACGCACTCCAGATGGTTTTCAAATATGTATCAGCAAATATTTAAGGTGTGCTTTTCCTTTTTAGCAACCGCTTTTCTCTACAGCTTAAAGAAATGCCAATTAATGAATGGACAAGAGAGCAAATCAACAGAGGAGTGTATGGTTTGCTCCCACACCTCACTTCCCAAATCGCTTCAAGACTTTCACTGTGAAACGATTCTTCAGCACGTTAAAATGCACTAAAGCAAAGCTCAGTTCCCAGGCTTTAGTTACCCAGTGGTGTCCCCTCGTGTCTCCCAGACTGCCAACCCCAGCAGCTGGCACCCATCTCCCCGGGCTCTCCCATCACCTCTGGCTGGTGGCACTGCACTGACTCCCTGTGCCACCTTCCCTTCATTGCTGCTCGCACCACAGCCAGTGTGCCCCGCTGTGATACAGGCTGGTGCTAAAAAGGAGGCTGCATTCGTGAGAAAGGCCAGATGACCAGAAGAGGGACTTCCCACCTTTCAAACCCAGGGAGGCACACCATCCCCACAGCTGGCTCCACGCTTCTGTGACAACCCCACCATCAGCTACAGTCCATGAATCCTACTTTGCACTGGGGCCCTTGCACTGGGCTGACTCCACCGCCACGGCAGAGTCAGGAAGATTATTTTTTTTCACCTCCCTCTGAAAAAACCTCCATGAAACGACCCATTTGCACCTGGCTGGCGAATCTTAATAACTCTGTGCTCACCCAGAAGCACCCTTTGCCATAGGACTGATGGGCACTGACAGCAGACCGGTTTTTCAAGCCTGAATTTGGGAGGGGCTGAGGGTATGAAGTGGGAGGAAAAAAGCCTCTAAATGTGGAAAAGGCACACAAACTGTTAGACACCATGCTGTCAGGTGAGTAATCAAGACCATCCAGGGCTTGCCTAGATTAGCACTGTGTCAGCAGTGCCTAGAAACACTGGTCCCATGCTGAGCAACAAGGGTGCAAACACAGAACAAAAGCCGTCCTTATGCAAAGCGCTCAGTAGAGGATACTCTGACCCATGGCACCACCAAAGCCACTCCCCTCCAGTCACTGTCAGTACATTGGCTTGTTCAGGTTAGGGAAAAAATATATTTCCATCTGTAAAAACCTGTTGGGGCCTTTGAACAAGACCCAGAGCCACTCCTACGTGGCATCTGTAAGAAAAAAATAGGTTATGTTGCATTGGCCTCTGAGGATAAGTCCTCGCAATAAAGCCTGGGCCTGCTTAACTTAGCAGGCATTAATATTGACAAGAGTTCAGGGTTCATCAGTCAAGCTAATTTGTCGAACATTACCCTGCTGCTGCTTATCTGGGATAATCTTTCCCACTGGAGGAGGGCAGCGGCAGGGTAATGTGCTTGGTCCCCCTTCGCATGAACTAGTTTTTATCTTCTAGCCAGTGCTCCTGCTCTATCAGAGCATTTCTGTTTAAAGGTGGCCACAAAGAAGCAGAAATGTGTATCAATGTCCTTTTTGTTTCTATTTCATGATGTGCCAAGGAAGGCTTATAGCATTACAAATACTGCATCTGTGCAGTTTCATGATAGGGTAAAACAGAGGGTTTAGGAGCAGATCAGTTTTGAAAAGCCTCTGTGAAACTTGTTTTTGATAGCACTGGTTTTCATTTATTTCCCCAGGGCACTTGGGAGAAAAGGTTGTGTGGGAGATATACCTGCCTCTTCCATTGGGAGCTGAGAAAACTTTCACTCATCAATTCACTCGTGAAATTCTCCAGCAAAAACAACTGCCTGAAACCTTTCAAAAACACGGAACATGCAATATTAAAAGGAATCCGAAAATAACCCTTCCCTTGACAAAGCCTTCAATGAAGGCAGAATAAATAGCAAGACCAGGCCACTTCAGCAGGGAACCATCAATGGGAACGGCGCAGGGGAAGGGCTGAGGGACCGCGTGTTCACCGAAGCATATGGTTACCAATTTGCTGGACATATGTTGTATTCCCCACAGGGCACAGGAGGACTTTTGGATTAAAGGGTGTAAATCACTGGTTATCACCATAGAATTAAGTTCTATTCTAAATGTACAGAGTCTAAATATATACCTTTTTCTCCCCAGAGATCTCTTTCCCTAGTCGCAGCTCAAAAAACCCACCAGTCACAGCGTGCGCTGCTTTTAAGAAAGAAAATGAAAATAACTGTTCCCACAGACTTTCTTCCCTTTATAATAAAGGGAATTGTCCTCAAACCAGGACAATTATAATACTTTTCAGGGTGTGGGGAGGGACAGAAAAGGGCAGGGAAAAAGTAGAAAGATAGAAAAATATCTTTGAATATTTCATCCCATAATTTCCAGAGGGAGCCATTGATCACAGATGTGCTTTTACACCACAGCAGCACCTAATGTTTTTTCAAGACTGTTGCAATATATGTTTAGGAATCTCTGAATAATAGAACCATATGGTAACATTGTCAGAAAGAGAAAATAGGAACCCAGTAGGCTGGGGGAGGGAGAAGGCATTAAAAAGTGCTGGCTGTAAATAGAAAACAATTTGTCAAAGAATGAGGAAAAAGCAGGAATGTAAATTGTTGAAGATAAAGATTTTCTTCACATTCTTTGGAGAAGATTCCAAGAGCCTCATTCATTGTTTCCCAGCCTTTTTGCTACAGTTGTTCCCAGAACAGCTGTCCTGTGAGACTAGGTATGGTGCTGTCACAAAATTTTTGGAGGACTGAGCAAGAGCTTGGATAGTTACTTTACCAGGGAAGGAGACCTGGACATGCATGGGGAATTCTGGATGTGCCATCAGTTGTGTGAGGCCTGATGCCTCCGTGAAAGCTTCTCCTGGTTGTCCTGAAAGTTGCTACAGAAATATGGGAGGCTTCGCCATGGAAGCTTTTCACTTGGGTGAGCATCTGTCTGGACAGAGGTTGTCCAGGCAATCCTGGTGTCTCCAGCTTCACAACCATACAAACACAGACTTGAGGCACCCACACTCTTTCCTGAAGAGGTTAAGCCAGGACACACTGAAGGGTCCAGCTCTCAGAGGCACACTGAAAGAGCTGCTTTTAGGCCCAAGAACTTCCACTTCTGCCCAGAGCATCTCAGAGAGAAATAGATGTGTATGTGATGGATAACACAAACCTGGGGGGATAGTCAGATATGTTCACAATGGTGTCAACTCTATTTTACGTATATAGTAGTTATGGTTCAACCAGAGTCCACGCTTGCAACAGGGCTGTGAGATAGCCCAAAATCCCAAACAAATATCTAAAGTCCTCAAAATCCTCTTGGATAAAACGTTCACTTAGAAAAAAAAAGAGAGCTGCCTGAGGAAAACCCACGGACAAAAACTGGTGGGACCGTGCTGGAATGTTAGCACAGCTGAGCTCCCTTCCCCAACTCTATCTATATCCTTACTGCAAAGCAGGCAGGTCAGAGCTCAGCTTCAAAGGCAGCCTGGACTTCATCTGCCTCACCAGATGGACAAGAAAACACATGCTAAAAGTGTGTGCTCACCAGCATAAGGGCTCCTTGTCTAAATTGTTACAAGATTGGGAACTAAGGTAAGTTTCCAGGATAAACCTACAAGGCAGCACCAAACACAGGAGAGACATGCACACATGCAAGAAGAGGCTTTTTCCACTGCACAGCTTGAGGTTGAATGACTCCACACGCTACTCATCTGCGTGGGCACTGCAGCGCAGGAAATCCACCCGGCTGAAATCAAGGCATCAGAAAGGTGACTGGGGCTGTGCACAGCAGTGGAAGGAGCCTCTCCTGAACAAAAGGATGCCACCACAGTGATCACAATGTCCCCAGCGTGAGGCAGGGGCAGCCATAATTGTGCAAAGTGCTCTTCATTCATTACCCTTCACTGAAGTTGTGTTCTTGATTGTGCCTCTCAAAAAAAACTTCAGGGCCGCTTTTTTCTTGTCCTCAGCAAGATGCAATTTCCTCTCCTCCTGGAGAGTACATTTAATCATTCTGCAAGGGACCAACAAGTTTAATTGACCCAATGAGCTAATTTTAGATCTTCATTCCTGACTTCAGATTCACTTCAAATACACTTGATGAACAAGAAATATAAATGCGAACAATTTTAGGGTCACATTTTTCCAAGGGGCCCAGAAATCCTCACTGCAGCTATGTTCTTTTACATATATAAATAACTAAAGTCACAAATGATAATTGTTAATTATCTGCCTAATGTGCAGAGAGCATCAGGTAGCCAGATCTCCAGAGGGCATTCACTGCAACCACAGCTGATCGCAGGAACAAAATTGGAAACTGCTTCCCACACACAGGCCCATAATGTCACTGAAGGATTGGAAACGGGAAGGAAATATGAAGACCCATGTTCCTCCCCTCAAAAAGCCCCAAACCTAAAGAACCTGAAGAAAAGAGAACTAACTACCTAGCCTTTGACAAAACCAAAAATGACTACTCAGTCTATTCAAAAATAACTACAGATTATGTTAAGATACGTCACCATCATCCTTGGTAGAATAAGTTTCAAAGAAATAAGAAACAAATTCTTCATGCTTATTTCTTTTATTTTCTTTAGCTAGCTACAAAGGACGTAGTCTGGGCACAGGTCTTAATCTCCCTACACACCAGTAAACCCTCTACAGGCTGGTTTACTCTGCTAAGCCTCAGTTTATTGCTGATAATTGAAGCAGTGTAATGTTTTGCATTGACCTGTTGTTAATCTTGGCCCATGTGAACCCCTCTGGATTGCCACAGGTGCTGGCTGAGGAAGGCAGTGACCACGTGATAGCCAGGCCTAGACTCAACTTTTTCTCCCCATCAAGACCCAGACCCATCATTCTTCCAAACACTTTCCAATTTGACATTATCTTTCTACTATTTCTTACCATTGCCAGCTTGATCTCCCTGTCCCTTCTGGCTTTCTTTAGCAATTACCATTTCCTAGATTTTTCTTTTTCACGTGAGTTTTGGATTATTTTCTTCCTAGATTTAGAAGTCTGCCTCAACCAAACCCCAGTGTTGATTTCTGCCTAGGTTTTTAATCCTCCTAAATCAATTTGTATTGCCTTTTGTCAACATCGGTTGTCACAAAACCTATCCTATCTTGCTGTGATCAGCTTTTAAGTATTTTTTTAATCTTTTTAGCTCCGGACAGAAGAGGAACATTTTAAATTTCCAGCTTGGCACCAGAAGAGCCCAACACACTACTCAGGGGCAAGTGCATTGCACAGGAAATATGTTCCCCATAGACATTCCTAAATGACAGAGTGGAAGTTGCATGTGACAGACCAAACTCTGTTTTCTTAGTCATTCATAAAGGATTTGAATTTACAACAGGCACCCAATGTAACAATAATTACATGCCTAAATTCTTAACAAACTACACCACTGAGAGAGACTTCTCAGATGCATTTAACAGAAAAAGGTTCAAGCAATAATTTCTTCTGCTGCTGTGCTTATACATCTGACCTAGAGACACTGCTTCCATACTAAGAGCAGAGTTTCAGTTTTCAAGGCTTGTTTCACCATTGATTTATCACTTATTCTTTTATGAGGGGACCACAGCAAGTGCCAAGAAAGAGTGTACTTTCTGCAGATGTCCATGGGAACAAGCAAAAGACTCGGAGCATCCTATAAAAAAATAATATATGAATAGAGACACAATGGGACAATAAAAAACCAACACTGCAGACTAAAGTAGAGAAATTCATTGGGTACTTTGTCTTATTTAGGTTTCCCTAACTGCTTGCAGAGATAGCCCTGTTCTCTGAACAGCCAGTATACACAGGATGATTGCTTTAAACTGCACAGCTATAACACAGCCACCTTCGATAAAACGTAAAGCTCTCTGGATGGACAGCAGTCAGTCAGGGGAAGCCTCCTTAATGATTATATGAATCGAAAACTGTGAAGGTGACAAGTGGATTCAATCAATTCAGCCTGTGATCTTCTATTAGCTGCCTTTGGCCTACACTGGCTATCAAAATTTTCTGGGCAAGAATAGCCTCCATGGAGCTGAGGCCAGGGCCTTATACACCTTCCCTTGGGATGCTGATCTTGGAGTCCAACTGTCCCTGAACCTTTGTGTCCCAAGAAGATAATTGAGGCTCTGCTCTAAAAAATGGCCACATAAAACTCTGTAGATGGGATGTATTTTCAGTCTCTGCCATAATGCTAACACATAGTGGGTATGCAGCAATGGATTCATATTTCCGTCATGTCAGCTTTGCTTAGCGTCCTGTCACAGTTCTTTTTTGTCACACCACTGAGTAACATAACAGAGACTAATATGGCATGAAGTAAGGTAACATGATTGAAGAGCTTGAAAAATATTACACGAAATACATCACAATGAAATTTGTACCACTAACTGCTTTCCCTCCTTCCTCTTATTTCTTGAGAAGAATGCAGGTGGGGAGAAATGCTGTATTCAAAACCAGAAAGGGTCTTAAAAGCAAATCATGTGAATCCCTTGAAAATAAGACCAGAAAGTACTGGTCTTACTTTCAAGACCAGTAACTTGAAAGCTGGTCTTTATTTTGGAAAGCTTCCAGCAGTGCCAGTAAGCTGACAGAGTGGGGAAGAGAGGACCTTGGTCCTAACCAGGGCCTTTCCCGCACTGATGGTGTAGGGACTGCCACTGTTCAGTGGAGAATCCCTGCAGATGACTCAACGAGCTAGACAACACGTATTAGTTAGTCTTCGTTTTCTTCCCTTTATGCTAAAACTGAATCTGCTCTCTGCCCAGAACAAGGTCAGAGCTGGGTCCTTCTTTTCCTTTCATTTCCTCCCTGACACCTATTTTGAATATTGCTGTTAAAGTATGATGGCCTGAAAAGTTCTCTTCATTTGTACCCTGTACTATATTCCTGAAAGAAAGAAACAAGACACAGACAGGACAGAAAGAAAAAAAAAAATTCAAACAACTTGTTTAGTATTACCACCAAGATGTACTTCAAAACTACAGAAATGTTAAACTCCTACACCAAATCCTACCTACGATTAACCAGAACAGACCTATTCTGTAGCATTATTAATGACAGTAAGGGGTAAATTTACAATCACGTTTCCACGGATTCCACAGTACTGCAGGTCCATTACATTGATATCTTAGTAAAGAAACATTAGACATCTATTTAAAAGTAATTTTTCCACAGAAATACTCTTATGAAATGTCCATAGAAATAATTAAGACAAGAGTGATACCGATACTTTTTTTTCTTTCATAGAAATGGGGTCTACAATGTCTGTTGGGACACAGAAAACATCAGATTTTACAGCAAGCAAACCTTTTCATTTTTGTCTCTTTATGAAGTGATTTTCTAACTCAAGCTAACTTAATATCTTTCTACTTTTTGCCTTTTCTTTTTAGTTTGATTAATGTTCTCACACGTGCCTTTAACTTTCTGACTTACTCTGGTCTTTACATTCCTTTTTTAAGGTTTCATTTCAACCTACTTTCTCACTCCCGATGCTTCAGACTCTTTCCATAGTGTAAAAATACATCTTTTTTTCACGTTAGCCATTCAGATAATCTTCTGGTATTCATATTGTTCATCCACCTCTTTCAGTGTTGACTCATCTTTGTGACGTCCACTATTATCTGTCCTGTCATTACTAATTCATGCCTTACAGCATTATGATGCATTTTCTCTTCCACACTGATGGACAGATATGGTTTGAAAGGGAGAAGTGACAGAAAATAAAGGGCTTTCCTACTGATCTCATGTCAGCTGGGTTACTCCACAATGACACATTTTTCATCAGAACCCCCACCAAAACCAGAGGAGACCTTTGTTCCCCCAAAATATCAGCCTTTCTTTAGCTGGAGGCCCTTAATCACCATTTGTTCATTTGCTACATTCCCACTCAGTCCTGTTCCATGCATATTTTTGTACTTGTTTAACTTCAGCAGTTAAAACGGAGCCGTTTCTCTATGAAATGCCTATAAAACACAAGCTTTAAGAAGGTGAGCATGTGTCAGAAATAAGTCTTACTGACGTAAGGACCTCTGTTCCCATTCAGATGCACCAGTTACCAGAAGGCTCACACCATGCAGATACACCCACGTGTACATGGGTCTCACCACAATGGCACAGATGCTGCATAAACTGGGCACAAATGTATGGCACGCACCATTTCTGGCCCTTGAACCCTCCTGCGACAGGGTCACTGAGGGTGGTTTTCACCCCTCAGAGCTGCAGGCTTTAAGGGTAATTAACCTAATCAAAGAACACAATAAATGGCTACACTGAGATGTTTGACTGAACCTACCCGCACCAGTCATTGTCCTTGGTGGTTTCACGGTTTTTGACAGAAATCATGTGAATACCCATTCTTACGTGGCTATTACCAGAAACCAGACTAACCCAATAGGTTCTGCCTCAAGGAACAGCAATGTGCTAACACAAGGAGTTCCTTTACAGACAGATGAGTGGATAACAGAGTGGTACTTAACAGACCTGAAATGAGTAGCAAGAGAGTAGGATGTGATAAAAAGGCATTATTTAGGGAAACAGAAGAGAGACAAATCAAATCATCGACAACAGCAACCTGAGTACAGATATCCTGCCCAGGAAATAACAACAGGAAAACAACATTTTGTCACCTACTCATGTCCTGCAATTGCCTTATGGCTTCATCTCACTGCCATCAGCAGTGACCTGTGCAGCTATTAGCACTGATGGTACCTCAGCACTCTGCCCCCTGACTTCCAGCTTCCACACAACAAGTACTGCATGCTCTGACCATAACTCAGCAAGGACGTACGTTGCTCCCACCGACACTTCTGATGGAGAAGTCTTTCACAGTTCTCCTGGATATATCTGTGAAAGATATCCTAGATATCATACCCACGGATATAATATTGGAAGAATTCCTGAAAAAAATCAAGTAAAAATCGTGGTGACCTACAAAGTAAGCCTGAAGGCAGCACACTCACTCCTCACTGGCCTACAACACTGGGAAGGTAAATTAGTGAATTATTGCAAACAAACATCACGTTTGGCTCTGAACCTCCTGTGAACAGCTGCGGCAGCCTCCCAAAGCTAGGGACAACAGCAGAGAGGAAGACTGGCAGCACCCAGTCCACTCTCCTGTGGGCTGCAGACCCCTACGAGAGCAGGTCTGTGACGGGGGGAGTTTCTCACCTCCTGTCTCGCTCACCCTATGGTCAGTGAGCACCACCACACAGCCTGCCTTCTCCTCAGCTTGAGGCGAATTGAGATTTCAGCCTCACGATTGTGTTCTGCTCCAGGTCTGGCAAGATGCTTGCTGTTTTGGAAATTTGAGGGCCAGAGAACCAGGCACTTTTGGAGACTGGTCAGCAAGATTGATTCATGCACTCAGACAACTGGAGTGATCCAAGACGGACCATGTTTGGGAAAGGGAAAGCTGCAGGGAATCGGTTTTGCTCAGCAGCAGGTGATGTAACGTCTCTGGAAAGCAAGATGGGCAGAGAGCTCTGATGCATCCTCTATCACAAGAGCTGGGGATGGAGGATATTCATTCAAATGTGGGAAAAAGCAGAACAGAGGGAGGAAGGAACAAGCAGACGGGGAGGAGGAGGTGCTGAAAAGCGGCAGGGGAACAGCTCTTTCTGGGAGAGAGTAGAAAGGATTTTGCGTTGAGGAAAGCTGTCGGCAGTTATTTTTGTACAGATTTTAAAGTTCACCGAACCCAGCTCTGGAAGTTGCATGTTGTGTTTTTGGCTGGCAATATCAACATGCCATATGGAGAAGCCTCCATTTGAGCTTTACAATATTGTTTGGATTTGATATTGACGTATTTTTATTACTGAACCTGCCTTGAATAGTATGTTCTTTTCATGTATGATGGGTGAAACAAACCCAGAAAATAAAGAAGCAAAACCTAGAAACACAAAAGAAATGCACAGGGAAATTCCTGTATTTTGAAACAGACCTGAAATTCATTGACTTTAGCACCCGGTCTTTAACAGCATCTACCAGACACGGTAGATTCCAGACAAGAGGAAGAGGCAAGAAATACTATACTACTGTAGATATCATGGATGCTGTTTCTCCATCTGTTTGTCCCGTTATTATTGGACTGCTTCCCTGCTTTAGGGATTTGCTAAACTAGTAAGGTAAAGATAGTCCTTACTTTTACTGGTATAATAAGAAATTAAGGGCAAAGCTCCCACCTTCTACGCTCTGAGAAGATCCCTAGCAGAAAATAATCTGGAACAAAAACTTGGAATGGATGAAAGCATAGATGCTGACAGGAGTGAAACGTACAGGGAACAGAAGAACCGGAGGTCCTAGAGACACGGAAGCTGAAACCACTTCCTAGTTTTTCTACTTGTACAGCTTTTCTCCTGTAACATTTTATTCTTCTGCTGAAATTGTGCTGTATGTACTTAAAGCTCAGGGCTTTTGTCACCTCAGACCACTGATCACAGCTGCCAAAGGCAAGACTGTCAGGTAATTAAATGCCCCGCAGGTTAGCTGCAGACCTGATCACAGCATTTGGCACTGGAGCCCGGGGACCCAATCTAAGGCAAGGGGAACAACCATGGCCTTCCAGGTCAGCCCAGCTAATGCCTGAATGGGGCTGCTGAGGAGTCTCCAGCCATGTCCAGAGGGAAGGGCAGCTCACTTTGCAGAGCCCGCACACTGTAAGGACGTCAGTTAATTGCATGGACTATTATCCACAGGGAATATGAGAATCCCAAGAAGCAATCTCTGACCTGCACAGAGGAGATTCTAGAATACAGAGGAAGCCCAAGGGAGGCCAGTTTCATGAGGCCAAAACCAGCATTTGTGTATCTGAACAGGGTTTTGGGTTTCTTTTTTTAATAATATATTAAGACTGCAAACCTTTTAGAATGTGAATACTGTTTACTACATTTTTGTTGTGCTTAACACCTTGTGTCCTCATCCTGGATAGGTTCTCTCATTGCTACTGTAATATGAAATCCAATGGTCAACAGCATCGAGCAAACTCCCCAGGCTAGATTTGAACTCAAGAGCCATGCAGCGAAAGATTTTGCATTTTGTAAACCTCTCCTCAGCCAGCCACTATCCCTAGTTGATACTTTTTGCTACAACCTGCATTTTAAAAAGCTATACTTTCCTCTGCTAATTACCACCAACAGTACGAAATCAAGCAGTAGTAAAAGACCCTCCTACACATCTCTTCCTCCTCCTTGCAGCCCACGCCACACCAAACCACATATTTGCATTTTCAGAGACTGCTTGCCTGAAGTGTAATTGAAGACATACAGATCATCTGTTTACAGTAACAAATTACAGTAATTTCAGTGAGGCTTTCGTGACAATTTCACTCCTAATGTGGGTATTTTTGATATGCAGTTAAAACACAAGAAAGATGATGGTGAGATGATCAGAAGGTTTGCAAAGACATTAGATGAAGAGGGAATACTGTAATAATCTTTGCTATAGATGTAAAAAAAAGCTTTACTCAAAAGAGAACCTCTTTTCCCTTCCTGGAACTCCAGATGAGGAAATGACAAGTAGAGCCAGAAACATGAGAACCTTTTTCACTGGTCTCCTGTCACCACAACTTGCAGAAAATGTGGTGTTGATAAAGATTCAGAAAGAAGCATGGACAGCAAAGAGAGTTGTTCCACTGTGGCTGGAATCAAAGGATCCCTGGAGAAACAGCTTGTTTGTGACACTGGGCACTGTCAGACAAACTTAGATACCGGTGACCAATGCAGAACGGGTCTCTGATCTCCCTGTAGGTATTCACTACAGGGAAACACGCCATTGGATTCAATAGTTTTCAGGCTTTTCCTGTACAAGTGGGAAAAAAAAGGGAAGGGAAAAGGCATAGATTCATTTTTAGTTTGCACTAAAGGTCATGATTAAAAACTGAAACTACTCCTTAGAGGAAAAAAAAGAAGAAAAAAAAAAAAGGAGAAAGAAACACTGCCCTTGGTAACATCATTGCTATCACTTACTTAGAGTCTAGTTGATGTGACTGATATCCCACTTGCCTGCCTACTTGCTGCTCAGTTCCTAACACTCTGCTGCTGGTGCTTCTGAAAAATGTTTCCACCTCTGCTTGGCTGGAGTTGGAGCACTGGGACGGAAAGAGGGGATAAAAACAAAACACGCTGCTGAAAACTCAAAACTATCACTGTGCCCTCATTTCTACTTGTAAGAGCGTTTATGCAACACTAAGCCAAGCTCTTATCATCTCATAACCTTTAAAGGTATTCACTGTCACAAGCACTGCCAAGGTAGGAAACGGTCATATTGTCCCCACTGCAGACTGAACTGCTGAGGGATCAGATGATTTGTCCAAAGACACCCGAGACAACTCAGGTCTGCCAAGCCAAGGCACAGTGCCACCTTCCAACGGGCTCAGCTGATCTCTGTTCCTCTCTATTTTCTCCCATGCTTTCAGAATACACACCAGTTTATTCTCAGTTTTAGAAGGAATTAGAAAAAAATGTTCTTTGTGCAAATAATTGTTTGTTTTATCAGAAATCACAGCTGAGTATCTTAAATCTTGAAAATATTAAAAGCCATTCTGGAACCCTGAATTTCACCAAATGCTTGGTTAAAGTTCTTCAAAATGAACCATAGTCCAATTCCTATTATTAGATTACTGCTGTTAGCAAAATTCTTTCTTTTCATCACATGAGGAAGAATATTAATCTACATAATTTCATTAATGCTTCATAAGATATGGCAAGTATTACTCAACTACTTTAACCCCATCAAAGTGACCCAGTTATTTTTACCAAGCTATTGATCAAGCGGAGACAGCTGGAAAACACCGTTGACATTGAACACAAATGACTTTTGCATGCCTAACTATTGATTAATTTAAGAGATTAAATGTACATACAAATTAGTATTTTTGCAGGGATGCAGCTATAATGAACTGCAAAAGTTTCTGTATAAAAGAAACAGTAACCTGACAGGGTAGATAGACAGCATCTTCTAGGCAGAAGACCATTCTGGAGAAAAATACTAAGTTCTCACACCTGTATCAGAAAGATTAGGCTTCACATCTTTTACTCTTCAAGCAAAAAACAGGTTATATGCAGGTGAGATATAAATAGAAAGTTTCTAGCAAAAGCCTGGAATTGTCCCATTTATAAGGCAGGTGAATTGAAACAGGGGAAATTCAGGTCAGCAAAAGAGTAAAGCAGCTTTGCAAAACTGACTTTTTAATTTTCCGATTGGTAGATTTCAGTTATATTTTTGAACTTCTTTTCCCCATCTCTGCCCTTCTGAAATGAAGGGGTGATCTTTATGAGAAACAGACAAGTCAATCCCCCTGCACTTATCTGAGGCCAGTCAGCACACGGGAGGAAGGATGGTTCAGTGGTTAAGCCAACCAGGAGTCATATTCTGTTCCTGGCTTCCTCTGTGACTGTGGGTGCCTAAAATTATAAATCATTCCCTTGATAAAAAAGAGGCTACAGAGGAATTGCATTCATCAGCATGTGTGAGCATTGGATACTGGCACATTAGCATGTGACAAAGCCTGTATGAGCAAAACATCTGCATGGTACAACTACCACCCCATAGAATTTGTGCCAGATCTCAGACACTCCTCATACTCAAGTACGCTGCTGCAAAGGCAGGGTCAACGGACATAAAGGGATACAACATGGATTGTACTGTTCTGCCACAATCAGTCCCAAAGTTTTCACTCGGCCCTCATACAGGATTTTACTTAAAAATAACTAAATAAAAATCACTGAAGCAAAAAGAGCATCAAATAGAGTTCCCAGGCTGGCAAGACAAGCCAACAATGCCCATTACAAACACAGGAAGCAAGAGGCTGTGAAGCATATATTTCTTCAACTGTATTTTTCCCTGTATTGCTTACAGGTATTTCAGTTTCCCATTTCTCACCTATTTATTGTGTGCCTACAAGACTACGTGAGCTAGTGGTGAGCTCTGCTATCTGTTCTGCTGAAGTTGAAAGAAGAATCAGAGATTCTTCCACAACAAGTAAATTGAGGTAGATAAATCCTTAAGGTGAGCCAGCACCTGACAGACAGAGCCAGAGAACTCCCCTTTCTCCACCTCTATTTCTGTAGCACACCTTTAAAGAGACAGCTCTGTTCCAGTCCACTGCAGAGTTCATTAGGAAGACACTGCCTAATGCATCAGATATAGGTGTGCGTGGGAAGCAAAGTTCATAGTTTCACAAAGCATTTTGCAAATGCTTTTCTAAGCTTGTGTAGTATCATTTGCCTCAGCTGTTTAAACCCTTGCACTCAGAGCTCTGCTCACTAGAGTACTTCAAGCTACACAAGAAAAATTTAATTAAAGCTTCATAAATATTTCTGTAAAGAAAGCTAAATGAATTCTGGGTGAGTAAAAGGAACCAGACTGACTGACATCTCTATGAGCTGAATTCCCTTGTTTACTTACAAAGCAGTCCAAGGGCAAACACAAAGCCAGTTTTCCTCCCACACAATATACATCAACCTGAGGAACCTTCTAGGAAAGAATGCATCCATTCATTCATTTTCTGCTCTGAGACCACCAGCTAAAGAGATATAGCTGGGGAGGGGGAAGGAAAATAAAAACTCTGTGTGAGGCATACACCTGCCTATTACAGGGGACTCAATAAAGGCCACTAAATTATTTCAGATGATCTTTAAAAACCAAAACAACCAAAAAGAGAAACAACCAGGAGGTATTCAAAAGCAGGCTTTCTAATAGGGTAAGGATACACACACCTACCTATCCTGCCCTTAGATGCTTCCTTCACGAAAAGAGATATAGAACAGAACAAAGAAAACTTACATTGCTGCTAGAGCCACATGAACCTTTTCAGTAGCAAGAGTACTTCAACCTCCAGATAGGGAGGGAAGTGACATTTATAGCCCTATTGAAAACAGAAATAAAGACAAGCAATGAAGAGACCAGTTGTTTCCCCTGTCTTCCTTCCTCTCTTGCCTCCCCCTAACTTATATACCCTCCAGGAAGAAAGATTTGTCTCTCCTTTGACTTTTCAGAACAGCTGGTCTGTCTCTAACAAATGAGATACCCAGCAGAGGAAGTTTAGGAGTGATTGAGCTCCTGAAGAGACCCAGCTGACCTCAGGGCATCTCCTCCCCTCTATTGGAGAAACTCAACCCTTCCTAAATGCCAAAGTTGAGGCATTTCCCCACAGCAGTTCAGGGAAATCTCTGTTTTGTGGGATGTATGCTGCTAATAATCATCATCATTGCTCAAATCCTGCTCCCCGTTCCATTTAAGGAATGCAGGGACAACCCAGCTGATGCTGTTTTGACCATTACACCACTGACAATGGCTGTGAGGCTTATGCACAAGGGGCTATAATTTTAGGTAGAAATTTTAGAGTTATTTCTAACAAGAAGTGTTTTCTTTCTTCTTTAGAGATGTGTCATTTGCTTTGTAATTTAAGTGGTGTTAGATTTCCCCTAAGCAAAGGGAAGCAAGAATTTCAGATCAGAACGAAAGCTGATGTATTTCAAGCCAGATTCATAAAAATGCTTTCATGTCAAGTGTGGCATCGAGTGGGGAGAGGGCCACCATTCTGCACAGCCAAGAAAGACTTTTGGAGTTAATAGAGAGTGCAATACTGGTGGCAGTCTATCCACATCATTGTTCCACATTAGCAATAGTGCAAAATGAGTGCTATGAAAAATGCCAGGGCAAGCAGAGGAACATTGTGTTCATTAAGGGCTGCAGAGGGTAGTTAAAACTCATCAGCAAAATGCTCTGTACGTTCCTTACACAGCTCAGTTCAAACAGCAAACACAAAACTCTACAGGAATCACACATTCCTCAAGCCATTTCCAAAGCACTGGCCTCAGCTAAGATCAGGGGACCAAAAGACCAAAAGCTACTCATGAATGAGAAGATGGGTCTTTGAGTGACGCTCTACACTCAGTACCAAAGGTGGTATAGGGTCTGCAGCAATACTTGTCAGAAACATTGTCCAGCAGACTGAATGATAAAGGGGAATCCTTTAATTATTATTGACAGCAGCTACTTTTTGTAAGCGCTCCTAGGTTTCTTGAAATTGTACCCAAAGCCCATAGCTAGTCCAAAGAAGTCACTCTTTGAAATGCCTCATGAAGCTCCCAGCCATACATCTGCCATGACTGTCCCTGCATACAGTTGCACAACTGAGACATCATTACATCAAATCACTGAGCTCTATACCCAGCTCCTATTAAAGATAAGCTTGAAGTGGCAAATTTAGGTTTTCATGCTGCTATAAACTGGCAGATATTCCAATGCAAGATCTGAGCCCTGTCTCCTATTTCCAGCACATGTGTGAAAAAGCCAGCTTGAAAGAGAGAGTTAAGCGGTGGCAGTCTTTAGTTCAAGCATGTGCTGCCATAACATAGCATGAAATTATTATCTAGCAATGACTTAATCTGTGACCTGAAAAGTATCCCCTTCCCCAGGAGGGAGAAGCAATACTGTCCAATCAAAGGCCATCACTCACCAAGTGTAATTAGCCAGAGGCATGTTGCTACTGATAATAACTATAATGAATCCCAAGCAGAGACACCTTCCCTGGCAGGCTGCTGTTTGGGCTTGAAAAACAGTTTCAGAATAAATAAAACAAAAACAGAAGCCATCACATTAGCTACTGATTTTTCACCTCCTACTCAAGCACTCCACAGAGATCCACTCTGGGCTCTGTCAAAAGCAAGCAATTACTCTCAATCAGAGATATCTGGCATGGAAGGAGTGACTTAGTGCATTCCTTGGGGTGGGTGGGTATTTTTATACTAATTCAGATAATGGAGCTGGCTTGCCGAGTGGGAGAGGACTACTCATTTCCAAGACTACCTCCTAGCCCCCCTTCCACTCCATTCCTTGATTTTTAACATCCTCCCACTGCTTTATGACTGGTGCATTACACATAACAAGCTCCTGAGGTAACTGCTCCTCAGTAATAGGAGAGAATTGCTCACATTCCAATGTCGGGTGAGTTGTTTTTTTTTTTTAGTTTTTTTTTTTTTGGTATTGTATATAACAACATGTATATTACATTGCACTGCAGCAAACTCACATTTTTTTCTCCCACCTCCCCTCAAACCACACAATTTAGAAAGGTAACTGAGAATGCCAGGAACAAAGAAATCAGTTGTTGCAGTGTTGCAGAAAGCTCTGCCCACAGCTTATGCTTAGTTTTGCACAGCTGGTCTCAGAAGATACCAGACCGGTGACCAGTTTTCTCAGCCAAAACTAGGAGAGGAAAAGAGCTGACGTCTGAATTCAGGCTGACATTTCTGACATCTCTGGCCAGGGCCTCCAAGCTGGTATCCTGCACTGATAGCTCCTCTGGGCACATACTTACTTCTCCCCATTTTGCTAAGCCAGCGTTTGTGTTTCTGGTCCCTTTCACTTGTCAGAGGAAAAAGTGAGTCAAGAGAAAGCCTGTGCTGGCAAGCCAGGACCACTGCAGGCATGTTCCAGGCATATTGCTGGTAGAGACAGCTTGTTCCAAAAAGCAGCCATGATCTAGAGCCCCCTTTCCATCTCCAGCTGCCTTAAATCCGTTACTCCCTGCTTGAATCCATTAAACCGTGTGTAAAGTGATGTTGTATCTCTACAGTCTTGCAAGAATTTCATGGTGGTTGTTTGTAAAAAGCTTTTTTGTTATAAAGGACTAAAGAGTAGTGTTGTACAATGTAACTTATTTTGCTAATAAGTTCTTTTTGTAATCTTTTTAGTACAATCCGAGAAAAGAAGTGCAAGGGAAGTATTTTAACATTATTCCCTAATAATGCACTCCCCTGTTAAGCACAGTAGGTCGATTATGCCGCGTCATCAGTTATGCCATGTTATCAATGCCAGCTTCACAGCCTAGATGGTGTAGAGGTGCTTTCCTGGAAGAAAATTTACTAGATCTATTTTTGTTTAACCCAAAGGTTTCCCTTCCTTCCACTTCTGAGTACACATTCTCCAGAACAGAATTAAAGATGTTTTTACCCCAGATCATTGAATGACAGTAATAGTGAAAACTCCTTCTAGCTTTATCTGTGCTAGACAGCTGGCAACTGTGGATGTCTGTGGCATCCGGGTAGAGACGTTTTCAGGGGCTGTTGCTGGCAGTTCACTGCAGCACGAGAGCCTGCAACGTAACAGGGTTGTTTTTTTTAGTACAGAATATCTCCCTCATAAAAAAGCATGTCCCTTGCTAGCATAATGTTGCCTGCTGTACACCAACTGCATAAGAGCAAATAAATTACAGTGGCACATCCAAATCTCAGCATTCACTACAGGGGAACCCTGTCAGGAAATTTCCCCTATGGGGTACATAATATGGTCTTCAAATACATTATCACTAGCAGTAGACAGCTGGAAGTCAAACAGCAGCTATAAAACCCTTTGAGGTACGACAGTGGCACTTTACAAATGGGAATTGTTTAGCACCTGCTATCATTTCTACCATTTTATTTTCTCCCCCGTTATGAAAAACACTGGTTTCCCTGATAGAACACACACACCAAGCAGGGAAGGTCGCTGGCCAAAGAAAGCAAATCTTGCTCTGTATAATTGCACAATGAAGGTGATTAGTCACATCCTTGCTCTTATCATTTAAAACAGTGCAGAAGAAAGGAAAGACCTACCTACCACAGAAAGTTTATTTAGATTAAGATAGATGAGACTTAATAGTAATCTTTGAATAATTTGGTGTTCAAACTTAATCCAGAATAAAGGCAGGACTGCTGTGATTTACCTTCTTCAAAGCGTTGCCTTCCAAGCAAAAAGTTAAATTGATGGAGGAATTATTTCTCTAAAACATTAAATTATTATTAAATACTAAACCATTAAATTATCATGGAATACTGTGCAGACAAATCTTCAGATTTTCAGAAAACCCACAACTCTTTTCTATGAAAAAGGGAGGAACAGTTATTTCTGAGATAGCATGTTGGAACAAATATGCAAGAGCAGGAGAAGAGCAGGGAAATATAATGGAGAAGGAGAATAGCTTTTAAATTTGGCTATGTATAAGAAAACAAAAATTACTCACTTCTCTCAACCTAAACTGTGCTGAGTTTTTCTCTGTTATATAAATTTAGGCTTCCAATCCAGAGTCAGACCTACATTAGCATCACAACACTGAGTCACTCAGCTGACTGACGCAGACATACTGAGTTCTCCAGCTGAAGAACTTAAGCCTTTCCCTATTATAAACAGAAACAGTCTTCCTATCTTTTTCATTTTCTTTTTTTTTTAAAACATATTGTTCCTCTTAGGAATATCAATAGCTTTAAAATGGTGTAGTCTAAGTGCTGTAGCATAGAAGCTAAATTATCCTCTTGGACAATAACCAACCTGTAACCTGAAAACAAATGTTACCTTCTGTGACAGCCTGGTTCATTTAAAGTTTAAAACCCTTTTTGCCCCTTTGTTCAACTTCCCATGAGTAAAGTAGAAGCCTATCCCATGAACTATGGTCATGGGAAAAGCTGCTGCTAAAGTGCTATGATGCCTGACCCCTGCACATCAGTTTTAGTGTGAAAGATTAAGAAATAATCCCCATTGCACAAGTATTCCTGGAACCCTTGAAGCCTGAAAGTTAGTTAGCTGTGAAAGGCTAATGAATATTGAAGGTATTAACAAAAATGGTATTTTGTAACTCACTTCAAGAAGTTCTGACCACAGTAGTTGCTATAATGATGTCTCCTGTTACCATGTATTTCAAAGGAAGAGGATTTAGATGAAAAAATGCAACCCAATTGCGTATCTCACCACTGATTGACCCGCAGTTTGTCTTTTAAACCACTATTAATAAGCAAAGAGTACCTCTTTGTCATTCTAGCAGATGAGAGCACTTTTCCATTAAAAATTACTTGCCCATAAATCAGAGCTTATCAAAAGCAACGTTTGACGTGCTTGCAGGGGAGTAAGAGAGGAACTCAGCGAGCCAGCAGCAGGCTGAATGAGCGCACAGAAGCATGCTATATGCTGGACCAAATGTGCGTATCACACAGAGATTCAGCGCAGCTAATGACATCTTTTCTTGCCAGGCATTAAGATCCCATTAACTGGTGAATCATTCTACCATCTGCAAAAAGCAGGTCCTTCCTCCCCCCTCCCCTCACTCAGGACAAGTAAAGGGGAAGCTTGAAAACAACTTTCAGCTCTCTTAATTTGTCCTTATGAGCAGTTTTGTTGTCTCCCTTGGTGGTATCATTGGTGATATCTCCCATTGTCTCTCAATGAGATTTTACTACAGTGTAATGTAACACGCAGAGACCAGCAGGTTTTCAAACTGCATATACACCAACATTCAAAATGACAACCAAAGTTGACACCTTTGAAGACAGCTGCATAGACAAATAGATGGTTTCATGTTCATTGCCATTAAGCAAAGCAGCATTCATTTTAGGGAGCCAGGACTGAAGAAACGAAAAATATTACAACAGAGCATTAAGTTGGGAGACTAACAAATAACACTGAATCTACCTGCTGAGCCCCCATCCATCTTGCAACTTCCAGAAACCAGAGGAGTCTTCTGGCAGGTTGGATACAAAGGAGGACAGTTTTGTTTGCAGGTCAGTGCCTTGCCACACAAGTTTTAGTTGGTGGCTTGGTGCTCTGATGCCATACAAAAACCTAGAAAAAGAAGGACACCGGTCTATCTCAAGCTGCCAGTTGATAACCACAGGCCAAGAACAGCTTCTCTTCCCCGTTCCAAGGAAGCCACTCACCAGGATGGCCAGACTCAAGACCGTTAAAGTAGTGAGTTCCTGGTTCAAAAGTTACTGTGAATGTGGTTTCCTAAGAATTTCCTTGGTAGCAGTCCACATCCCACATCATTCCTACCAGAGGTGGCATGGGTCTCTGCACACCCACACTGGCAACCAGATCCAATAACTGATCCAGATGCAAAAGAAAGATATTTTTTGCTGAGCTAGCATCCTGGAAAACTTGCATGAAAGCTGGTCAACATGACTTCAGCAACATTGCTGTAAAAAGCAAAACCACGGCCAAATGATCTGTTTTAGCAAGGAAGTTGTTTGATTTTGTTGGGTTTTGGGTTTGTTTTTATTTTAAAGTTGATTTTCAAAATAGTTAAAACTGCAATTCAAACTCTTAGGCAGTATCTCCTCTGCCACCATCGTTGGGTTGTTTTTAACACCCATCTGGCTTCCAGATCAAAATGGAAGTGCCACTAATGGTCCTGAAATCAGCTTAGGGGAAAAAAAACAACCCACCAACAAACCCATTCAGATAGTCTAACTGATTTCACAGGCATTTAGAGAGACTTTTTCACTGCTGAGTTCAGACTTGCAAACAACAGCCCACAACTTGCTGTTGTCCCTTGAGTTACCTCTAAATCTCTAAAACCTAGGGCTGCTCCCTCCCCATGGATGGTCAAGAACAAGGGGGGATGGAGCCAGTCCAAACACCCTCCCGTCCTACTCTGTTATTCACACTCAGGCTTAAATTTCTATCAAAATAAAGAAGATACAGAGGTTGCACTAAATGACCTTTAAAGGTCCCTTCTAACCCAAACTATTCTATGATTCTACAAGAAGAACTTCGCAGTGCTTAACACCTACTTCTTCTAGTCATTTCCCTTCAGTCTCATACTTAAATAAATAAGAATTGAAACAGGAGAAGGGGGAGGCCTGGATTGCAGTTGCACCAGTTTCAAGAGCTTGACACTGAATTGAACATGACACTCGTAAAATTTTTGTTAGCTGCCTGGTGCACCTGAAGGATCATTGATATCTCAAGAATGACTTCTGCAGACCTTGTATTTTTGGGACTTGCTTTGGTTTTCTGCATAGAGACAACAACTAACTTAGCAAATGGTAGATACTGTTTAGCTAACATGCAAGCTTACCCATGCTTCATTATGGTATGAAGCGTCTAATCTCTTCTTCACTTTACATTACAAAAAATGCATCCATGTTTTTTTTTTTTTGTTTTTGCTTTAAAGAGAGCATCATTAAGTGCTGTGCCAAGAAACCTGATTAAGACACGATTTTAACTTGCAAGTTCTTCAAAAACAAACATTCAATTGACAGCTTTAAGTAGATGACAAATGAACTCCTTTAAAGAAATATCTTAAAATCAAAGAGGTAAACCAATTCTACCCTGCAAGAAGAAAAAATTACCGATTCATTAAGACTAGTTTGATATACATTCACCCAACAAAGAAATGCAGATTGTCATAGCTGTCTTAAGCAGCAATTACAAATGTGTTATTCAGAAGTACCATCCATTGCTTGAGAAGATTTATTCAAGTTATGTTGCTACCGTTGAGTACGACGGCACTGCACTGACAGTCTCATGATGGTTCCCCAGTGTCCCCAGCAGCTGTGGCAACTTTGCACCTTCTGACAGAAAACTCCTGAGAATGGGCAGTACTGGGGCACTGTGAGCTATGCACAGGGGAAAACAACATACTAAAAATTTACTGAAATCTCCATGAACCTGGGGTTTCTTTTTTTTTTTTTTTCTTCTTCCCAGGGATGTGGTTGAGGCACCATCCCTGGTGATATTTAAAAGTCGGGTTGACATAGTGCTTAGTGACATGGTTTAGAGATGGTTTTTTATCAGGGTTAGACTGATGGTTGGACTAGCTGATCTTAAAGGTCCTTTCCAATTTAGATAATTCTATGAGTCTATTTCGTAATCTTACTCTAAGATTCCACAAATAATCCATGAATAACTTATTCAGTGACTTAAGTTCCCTTTCTTGATCACCACTTCTGTATTCCATGAAGAGTGCTGCCAGTAGCAGCTGCTCAAGCAACTTAGATGATGTGGTTTGTGCTCTCCAATGGGATGAGTATCCCAGCACTGCACTTTATGGCAGTCATCACTAAAGAAGCCTCTGTGTCACTGGTGTGCCATGAACATCATCTCATCATAGGATTTCTCCTTCTCTCTGCCATGTTCTCAATTACCTTCAGCTTGTATGCTCACTCTTCCAGTTTCCAACCACTGTCCTCGCTGTGGCCATAACAGCAGATGGAGGAATCTGGGAGGGGAGCGAACATCTTACTATTCTCTCTGTGTGCTTCCCTCAAATCACTGTTTATTAACTGCTCGGCAGCTAAGCTAATGCCTCAGTATTAGACTCACGGGATATTAGAATTATACAGGGGGAAAAGGATATGACTAGCAAGAGGAAGTGTTAATACACCGTGTTGAAAGCTGGTCTTTCTGTCCTCTTGCATCAGGTAGCTGTAAGTAAGCCAACAAGATTTCTCATTTAAAAAGAAAAAAACTGCAAAAAACTTTTAAAAAAAAAAACAAACTGTAAAAACCATTGCAGGGAGCAAATAAACAACTTTTTGTGCATGTGTATGTGGCAGCTCTCCCTCTGGGAAAAGTTGTTATTCCTCTCTTCATGATTTATCCACTGCTCAAACCTCCACGTCCTCCTCACCCTTCAGCGGCTGCCAGTTCACATGGAGTTTTGCGACGTGATCGTTGCTGATGCATCTCATGAGGCTTTAAAATGCCACCTTCATTTTCCACTCTGACCAACTCTCTCCCCCTTAAACTTCCCACAGGGCAAGAATTTGAAAGAAACAAAAGAGGAGTCAGTCACCTAACTTCACGTTTGCAATGAGTGGCTGCAGCCCGAGCTGAATCAGAGCCTTTTGAAATTGAGTCATTTTGTCTAGTTTGCTCTAATGTGATAAGCTAGATGGGATAGAAATTCTATATATTATTGCATAGAATTATTTCAAAACATGGAGCTAAGATAAAAGCAGAGTCCAGGGAGGGCTAATCTGTGCCTGGCAGCCCACACTTTAATCACATGCCGATTACTCTGTTAGTCATCTCTTCATCAGTGCTCTCAACCCACTCCTGCTCCTCCTGCAGTAAACTTTAATTAACCAAAGAAACACTGGAGTTACTCACTGAGAAAAGAGAAGCAGAAAAATGGAGGAGCTGAATGCCTCTCATCATAGGTGAGAGTGAATCAGTTTGGAGGTCGAGGAAAGGTCAACTCTTTAACCTAAAGCAGCAGGAATACCTGTCTGGGAGCAAACATTTTGAAACAATCCAAAAAGAAGATTTTTGTACCATTGCATTTTCATGTTTTTTTCCCTGGCATAAGTTTTGGGATAACAGCTGGTCTTTTACAATAAATTAAACAGAAAAAAGCAAATAGAACAACACATGAGTCACCTGCGTGGAGAGTTCACTAAAATCACTGCTCTTCATCTGCTATGAATTATCCTTGCTCTGATGGGACAATTGTTAGCTAAAAGCCAAAACCAAGCAAGTCACATAATAGCAATGTTTGTACTTTCAGCTGAGCCTTCAGTTCTTTCTAATTTTAGTGAGCTAGCACCACCCCTACATGTCATGTCGATTACCACAACAGTAACAGCATCTGTCATGCCACCAGCAAGTAACATCTGAGGTGTTATGGTTTTGTTATGCTCTTAGGGATAATAAATAACCATTGATGGAAAGGAAACAACTACAGTAAAGGATGATCCCACTGTACAACTAGTTGAACAAGTTGTCATGACTTGCCAAAGAGAATCCATTGCAGAGCTAAGGTGTTACCCTCCTGGATTGCCATCCTTGCACCAGCACTAGCACTTTTCCCTGCCACATAAAGCCAGGCAGCATGAGATCTGGAACATGGTTAAAGGAAAATAAGGTTCTGGCTCTTCAGCTGGGCACATTTCCATATCAGTTCTGGAGTGTGAAGAACCTGCTAGAAGACCTTAGCTACTAGGTAAGTATCAGAGAAACAAAATAGTCTGGCAGGTCCCAGACTCTACCGTGTTTTACAATAGCAGCCAGTACTCTGAGTCACATGGAGGAGCTGTGCTTCAGACAAAAGCTGCCTATTAGCCTTGCATGCTCATAAAAGATTCTGCCTTGCATCCTGCACCCAGCATGCACCTGGCATATTTGCATAATTTGCAGTATTAGAGTAGAAAGAGGATTATGAAAACAATGACTGAGGCAATATTCAGCTCCAAATGGTTGTGCTGCTGTTACCCGGCCACAGTAGGCTGCTGACAAAACTAGCTTTAGATAGATTTGTCACTTCCTTGGCCTCATTGTCCATTCTTCTCAAAACCTCCGTATTACTCTATTAATGCCTTTCCCAAGTTCTCTTTCTTCCCACTTCTCACCACGATCTACATTTTGCCCATCCTTTGCACTCTGCCACCTCACCATTCTCTCGCTTTCTCCCACTCGTGGTGTGATGCCTCTCTTCATGCCAACATCTCTGTTTCAGCCACAACAGACCAAGATCGACTATACCAAGATTCTGCTTTTTTCACTAATTACTGGCAGATACCCGAGAAAGAGAGTAAGAATCAGCCTCTTTTTCCTCTACTTGTGGAGCCTCCCCGCTTCTTCTGCCCCTCACCTTGCTGTCATTCAGCATTTGCTCTCATGCCTGATCATGTGAGGATACAAAAGATTCTAATAACTAGGTTTGAGAGGAACAAGAGCAAAGCTTTGCAAGAGCTCACCATCTGGACAGTGTTCAGTATAGAGCTGTCACTCAGTGCCACATTCACATGCCAAGTCAGATCTATCATTACAGAGATGCCAGTATGCATGGGCTATATTCACAGCTGAAGCAGGGCAAATCTCAAAGAATGAATCTCCCTTTTTATACACACTATTTTATCTTGGGCAATGCTGTAGAAGCAGTGCCCCTGATCTGGCTACTTCCAGATGTTCCTGCTGCATCCCAAACAGCAAAACAAGCACCAAAGTTAACAAGGACTCGGTCCTCCCAAACACAATGTAAGAGGCAGGAGATTCTTTCTTACCATTAAGGCTCCTGTTCTCCTTAAATAATTTCAATTTTGCTGCAGCAAATTGCCATCTCCATCCCTGAATCAAAACCCCACAGTGGTAAGTGCACTTAGCCACCTCTGTATTCCACGGTTTAGAAAAGGGAGAATGACTGCTGTGTTGGCACAGGAAGGATATGCAGGCAGCCGTGCACAAACTTGCTGACCTGGCACAACATTCAGCTGTAACGCAGAACTATTTTCCCATGCAACTCATTGTTAGCGTTTAATTGCCAACACTGTAGAAAATGCTAAGGGATGTGGAGGGAGGTTACGGGAAGGAGAGCACAATCCGGATGCTGTTCTGCAGTCCAGAGAGCAGTTGGGGAAAGTCAGCAGAGGCTGCCTGGACAAATGGGGAAAGCTGAGGGAAAGTAGCACCGTGCAACAGCTTGTCTCCAAACAGAAATGAGACTGGATCACCACAGAAATCAGCTTCATAGTGTCTCTTGTGCCCACTACAAAAAGGGTGGCTTTGGAGCTGAAGAAGTCCACTTTGATTACTAACACTAGCACTCTTCTCTTTAGTTAGCATTCAAAAAGGAATGTTTTTGTTTTCCTAAATTTAAGATAGTTTAAATCACAGTATGATCTGTTATGGCAGAAATCTGCATGTAGACATTTGTACCTACCAGTTAGTAGAGAAGTTCCTCTAACATTATGTACAGCTAAAAACCAAAAAAAGTCTTAACTAAGCTTCACAGTCCTTTTATTATAAATAAACATCATGCTTCACTATACCATCTTACCCATCACAGTCCTCTTCCTTTCTGCTCAGTGGGATCCTCGAGTCCCTTCTGAGATCAAATTCCTGCCAGGAGCTGTATGTTATTATGTCACCCAGCTGTAACCCTGCTTAGGATATTAAAAAACAAAAATATATGCTTCTCAGTAGCACTCTCTTGATTACCTAATTGATTTTTAGAAATTAACAATAATAATGCTAAAACACCCAGCAGCCTAATTATCAGCCGCTTTTCATTTATACTCCCATTAAATTCACAGCTGCTTTGCAAAGTGACAGGCTGCTGTATGAAGACTGCCTTGCACGCTCTCACTCAAGCCCCTTCCATTTATTCCATAGAGAATGACGACACAAATAACTCAAAAGCCTGCTTGGTATTTGGCAGATGCCATTCACATATGACACACTATTCAAAAAGCAAACATCAAGAATGCCATGACGTTCTAAAGGAAAAACCAGGGCATTTTCTTCCTCTCGTGCTAACAGTTAATTTTCAAGCATCCACTAATCTCTTCACTACCCAAAGGAATTTTACTTTCAGCCAAATCTGCCAGCTTACCTGTCCTGTAAAAACATAGCTGAAGAGGGGGTAGGTGTGAATAGAGCAACTGCTGTTGAGGGGTGGGGGAAGAAGAACCCATCTGAAAGCAAGGTGTCTGCATGACTGGCAGACTCTAGACAGGACCCTGAGGTATCGAAGTACTGTCTTCCAAAACCCATCCAGCTGGGTTTCTTGGCAGGAACACCTCAAAAAGAAGAAAGAACCTGCAATTACATTTTGTTGGCGTTGGAACATGCTAAATTGACTGAATATGTGTCAACTTTATGCGGCGGGATGTTTCAGTATCTTTAAAATGTATTTGCAGGTGTATTTCTAATTTGCCAGGGCATTCTCACACCAAGCATGCGGGCACTTTAACTGACATTTACACCAAGAACAAATCTGCATCATCTCAGCTAGGAACTTGAGTAGTTTTGCTAGACAGAACTAGGTTGATTTCAGGCTGCATGTTATAAGGAAACAGAGAGGTGTGTTATAGCCATGCATTACATAGGAACAGCCTTGGTGTAACTCATCTGGCAATACTTTGGCCCCTGAATTTCTGCTGCCCATCAGGTGGTCCATTAAAACTGATGCAGTTTTTACACACACATTCCTGTCCACTAAGATGCAGGCTGGGACTTGCCTGCCTGTTTCAGGTTTAGCAAAAGGCTCCCATTGTAAAATTTTACCTACTATGTATTCCAGATGGAATCATCCAGATGACCTAAGGATAAATGTTATAAATAATGATCCGACGCCCTGGGGCATTTTGTTTTCCAGGATCAACTAATCATACTCTGCCTGATAGCTTAATTCAGTCTCCAACGAAAGTGAGAAAAACAACTGAGACATCTTCAAGTAATTACATTTTCACAGCAACCAATTTTATCACCATATAAAATGAAGTTATTTCTATCCATTCACACTACCCATAACGAAAGAACCAGGAAAAATACAGAACATGTGCAATACCATTTTTAGAGCAGCCATCAAAGGCCAAACACAACCTTCGGACTCAGCTGATGTTTGTCTATTCCTGATTTAAAACAGGGAGAAAATGGGATATTTGCGCTATTTGGTTTAAAAGTTTTCTTAAACAGACTCCTCCCTGCCAGTCACAGGACAGAGAACAAAACATGTAGCCTATAACGTTGAACATGTTCAATTTCTGAACACATTGTTTGTATTTAAAGAAGCGAAGTATGTCATGAATGAATGAACATGAATAAAAGGTGCTGGACTCAAGCAGAATATGAAGTAATATAAGAAAACAGTTTGGCAGTTGACATGTGAGGTGACAATCTCATACTTTAGTGGTTTAAGGGTTGTAAAAAAGCGTCCTCATTTAGGTCAGAGCCCCTGCACCAACAGCAATATTCCCTGTACGTTCATCTGGAGCAGAGGCTACTACATTTTGTGCACAGAGATCTTGGGACAGGTGCAGCTTATAAACCACAAAACCACCCCAAAGTACAAGATACAGCCTTAAATATCAGTTTGTAGTAAAGACCACAACCTAAGCTGAAAGGAGGGAGAAAGAAAATTTGCACTTTTTATTTTAGGGATTAACTCTGCCAAAAAGCCAACAAAAACACCCTGAAAAACCAATTTTTAAAAAAAAAATTTTTACTAACTCATTTTTGGCTTTTAAATGTTGTTTTCAAAGACAAATTAAAAACATGAAATAGTAAAATATGGAAAGGCATAATAAACCTAACAGCCTTGCAGAAATTTGTGATATGATCTGCATGCTTTGGTTCATGTTTTAGAATAAATCAGATGTCAAGTTTGGATTCAGCCTAGAATTTTGCAGGGTTTTTTTACTGTGGGGTAGCCAAAATATGAATAATGTACTTATTTTAAGTTCTGTTACCAAGTCCATCAAAAAAACTTGTGTGTCTTACACTATCTTCTAACTACCCTCAACCAACATACACAGCTTATTGATGATATAAACCTGATGAATTACAACTGGTTTCATCATCGTGTAGCTCATAAACCACAATACAGACCAAAAGCACGTTTTTACAAAATAATTTGGAGTCAGTCAGGTTTCAGAGTTTTAAGATTTGGTACTTGGAACCAGAGCAAGAATCAGGAGACAAACACATGTGAATTTAAAGCAAAGGGCATATTTACTATAAATGATGTTCCCTCTCTTGCACGACTATAAATATTTGGGTGGCTTATTTTTGAAGGGGTAAGGAACAGGCAACAAAATTAGTTTCAGTGATTCTGTTTGTTATAGAAAACAAGATGGTTTTATTTATTGGTTTATAACTGAGTGCTCTGGGACCTTTCCTGATAAATGCTTCACTGGCTGAGTCACAGTGTGCGCAGGATTAGTCATGGCTGTACAAGTGCCCCAAATTTTCATTTACAGCCATATTTACCTGATATATATTCATTTCTTCTGTAAGTTGAAACTCTCTGAAATTGTGTGCTTCAGAAGCTCCTGGGTCTGTCATCTCCGCCACGTCACCGCACACTCCACCTGCGCTGTTCGAACACGAGGGTCAGGCACGATAGCACGCAAGAAGGAAGGTGATTTCTGCTGGCCATGCTAGGGAAGAGGAACGGAGGGCTCACAGCTTGTACATCAACATATGTTATGTGGGCCACAGCAGAGCAGAGCATGCGTCATGCTGACTTGCTGCTATTTTAAGCAGCAATGGGTAAACTAAATGACTTAGACAAGCGACCAAGCACCCTCCTCTCATTATATGCGGAGGAGTCTGGGTGTCCAGCAGAACTTCTGTGCATGTTAGTTTCTACCCTGTGGTACTCCGACTCTGCAGGACAGGAGCTAAGTAACTGCCCAGGGTTAAACTGCAAATCCCTGGCAGAATAAAACCCCTATCAATACCTCAGGTCTCCAGGTTTTAAGTCACCTTCTCCATGTAATCCCTAAAAATCCTCTGCCTGGAAGATCCAATCTAGCAAAGCCTGGTTATTCCATGAGAGGTGTCAATGATTGCCTACATCGGATCACCAGACAAAGACCAGGCACTTTATCTCAGGTACCTTTCCTTACAAGCTTGAGCAGAATCTGTGCATGGGTGCATGCACAAGTCATCTGCACGTCCCCTGTTTTGAGAGGCTTGCGTAAAGCAAAAGGAAGATCAAACCTGATCACACGATCAACAGCACGAAACTAGAAATGTACGATTCCTAAATGGCTTAAGTGCATAGCCAGCCTTTGAAAACTTATGGCACCTGGCTTTTCTGCACCTTAGCTTTTACACATACTTTAAACACGGCACTATTTAGACATGGAGAGCCCTTCCGCTGATGCCCACATCCTTATGCTACCTGTGTCAATGACGCTGCTTTCTCAACAGGCAGTTCGCTTTCTGCCCAAGGGACACCTCTGACACTTGTCCCCCATGAAGTGAACTATAGACACACTTGAAGTTACCTCAAATGGAAGCCTATCTTAAAGGAAAAACATTTAAAAAACATTTTATTACAGGAATAGCTCCTACATAAACTTACAATCTCTGTTAAATAATTTTTTACACAAAAGCAAATCATGGTGAAGCAGACAGGGAAGTCTAACTGATGGCATTTTGCTGCTCTGTGCTGGCTTACATTGTTTACAGCTTTGAAGAAGGATACAGAGGCCAATTTGCCTAATGCAAACATATAGCTCCACTAGACTAGTCTGTTTCTCGTGAGGTGAATATACATGTTATTCACTTTACCACGTCCATGTGGTATGCACTATACGTTGACTCAATTTTGCGTTTCTTCCTGCAGCAGAACACGAATTATTAACTCTCATCTGTAGGTTAAACCGCGCCTAACTTCCTTCCTTTTATTATTCTATATTCTCCTTCCCCTCTTCCTGTTTCTGTGCTAAAGGTACTGACATCTACTTATTACAACATTTTCTTCCTCACTTTCAACAATTTCTTCAATCAACAAATTGCTGTAGAAGGTTCTTAACTGGTCTAAGTAGATGCATGGAGTCCTTTAATACCATGTAAATGTAAATATAGTATCTGAAAGCTTGACTAGCTCCAAAAGATAAGTGAATCAATATCTACTGAACACTACATACTGAAATCACTTATTTTATTAATACAACAGATGATAGGACTAGTCCACAGAGACTTATCCAGTGATTTAGAATTTAAAAACCAATCGTATTTCCGCGCTCAGATCTATACAGATGCTCCAAAGAAATCTTGAGATATTTTTCCCAAGAGGTTTCACTAAAAAAAAAAAAAAAAAAGATTATCATAGCTGATCTAATTTCAGCCACTCTGCACCACAGTTCCTGACAACAGCTCCCTCAAGGTTAGCCTTAAAATTGTATCACAGCCTAATCTGGCCTTGTTTTACATTAGTCTGAAACCATGTCTATATTTTATTGAACTCTGATTTTGTTACTGGTTTTACATATTATCCAGATTAAATTTTTAAGATGGTTTTGTGGTTTAAAAAGCATCATCATCTACTGGTGGGAGTTTTTAGTGCAGCGGGAAATGGAATTAGGAAAGATCTACTGACTTGATTGAAGATGCCACTAAAAGCATTTGTGAACTGTAAATATCCTGCCCTTCTGATTTCAGCAGTCATCCTGGGAGGAAAGTGTGGAGCAAACTGCTCTCCATGCACAAAAGCAACTCTACTGTAGAGAAGTCTGTGATATAGAACAGGCCTGCCTATGTACTTCAGAGCCAGGGGTGGATTTACTGCCTGTAGACTGGTTAACACCAACATGATTTTCACATGTGCAATAATTTGATAAGATAATTGTGCTATGTTGTGCCTTATCTCCAGCTCCAAAGGTAACACCATCTCTGGAAGAAACACATAGTTCAACAGCACAAACCCCACTACCTTCTCCACTGCTACAACGTATATTCAAATCCCCCAAGTGACTAAAAAAAGGAGAAATGTACTATGAAAACTCATCTAGAGATATTGGTGTATCTTGGCTTGGCTTTTGATACCTTGACAAGGGACACAAAGAATAATAAGAAGGGCTACTACAGGTATGTCAGTCAGAAAAGGAAGGCCAAAGCAAGCGAACAAAGAAAGAGAACACCTCTCCTATGAGAACAGGCTGAGAGAGTTGGGGTTGTTCAGCCTGGAGAAGAGAAGGCTCCAGCAAGACCATATTGCAGCCTTCCAGTACTTAAAGGGGTTTTATAAGAAAGATGGGGACAAACTTTTTAGCAGGGCCTGTTGTGATAGGACAAGGGGTAATGTTTTTAAGCTAAAAGATGCTAGATTTATACTAGATAGAAGGAAGAAATTGTTTACAAAAAGGGTGGTGAAACACTGGCACTGGTTGCCCAGAGAGGTGGCAGATGCACCATCCCTGGAAACATTCAAGGTCAGGTTAGTTGGACAGGTCTCTGAGCAACCTGATCTGGTTGAAGATGCAGGCGGGGTGGACTAGATAACCTTTAAATGTCCCTTCCAAACCAAACTATTCTATGTTTCTGTGATTCTATATGCAAATGGTATTTTCTTTGCTCACTATTCGATTTACCAGGCAGTTACTGTCTTCATTCTGTTACAATTAAAAGGAGGTGGAGAGCCCAAATGAATGCCCTAAATCTAGATGTATTAACGCCATAAGTGTTAGTGAAAGAAGCCTGCTTGGAAATATCTCCAAAAAAATAGTCAGAAGATTAAAACTCTATGTTAGAGTTTTGCTACTATGTTCTATCCCCGTGGCTTAAGATATCAGTGTCATGAGTCACTCCGGGGATTGCATTGCTCCTCGGGTGACATGACCTCCTCATACCAGCTTTGTTCCTCATACTAGTACAAATTGGTCATCCATGAACACTGAATGAAGAAACTTCCTTATTAGTCATATCTGGATCTATAAAACCAATACCACAAAATTATGTTTAAACAAGCCCACTGCCACTTCAGGTATGTGGCCTTCCAACATTTCAAAGCTAAATAGTTTCATCAGGTGTGGGAGGGCGGGTAGAAAAAGGAAAGAAGTTAGACACATAAGATATCTGTTTTGTGCCTCTAGATAAAATCTACAGACCAGCACTGCTTGCAGCAGTTTGGATCCATATTTGGCTTTTCATGTTTATTTGCTTGATTGGCAAATCCTAGGGAGATTCTGAGACTGATGCTTAAAAAAAGCAAACTATAAAACTCACCAAGCTTTCAAACTCAGAAGTCTCAGCGCGTAGCTGCACTTTAGCTGATTAGCTGCCCATCCTTACTTATGCTGTAAAACAACATTCGTTCCATATTCAATTAAAAACTACACATCAAATGCTCCTGCCAAGCACAGGAAGAACAGATGTTTGCCTACACATGCTCCTCCCTGCACCTGTCCTGGAAAAGTTCAGAACATTGCTGACCTGGCATGAAACTAAAAAGTCAGAGAAAAGCAGGCTGCATCTCAATAATCAGTGTGATTATAGGCTCAGTTATTTAATTCAAAAGACAATGCAATAGTGTGAAATAATACCCCTTATAATGGTCATTGACAATAATCATCATCTTGCTCGCAGTGACATTGGTTGCTTTTTGTTTTAAGCTCTCTCTACTGATAACAGTACAGGGTCAAACGCCACTGGACAGCACATTTTACTTTCTCACCAAATTACACGAATAAGCTTGACCAAGATGAGGACTAACATTCTCATAATTTCAGGGGACCTAATCAGAAACCAGCACCTACCCCTGAGTCAACAAAGTACCAAGCTATGTTCTAAATGCTCCTGCAGCTCTAAAGCTCGGGAAAGATTTTGAATCTATAATTACACTGAAGAACTCAGACCTTCTCACAAAGCAAGCATAGCATGGGGAATGAAAATCCTCATGGAAAAAAAATCCAGGATATGAAACAGCACAACGTATCAATTATACTTTTTCTCCTTTTAAGTAAAGGATGTAGATAGCACTGCACTTGAGTAAGATGAAATTACTAAAAAATTGAAAGAAAAATTAAAAAAAACCCCAACCAACCAAAAACCTCACATAGATTGTTAGCCAATACACGAGGAAAAGTTATTCCATAGCCCAAACATGGTGTTGATACCTCTGTGTGAACAAGAATCATGCAGTTAGGCACCCAAATCTCCTATATCTTAGTATACTCTTGGTAACCTATCATCTTGGTTTCCCTGTCACATGAAGATGAATGCCACAATATTTTTTATATGAAATTTTGCTTTTAAAAAAATATCAACCAGTAGCTCCACATTTTTTTTCCTTCAAGTCACATATAAATAGAAACATTGGCAAGGAGAGTTCTAAGTGCCCATCTGATACACTATTCTTTTATTAGTAGCCTCTGTAAAGCACCATTTGTTGGCCAAGCATCCAAACTGACTTCATTTGAAGACAGCTGCAATGATAACAATTACTATAAGAGACATTTCAGTTTCATTTTCAGAGGAAACATCTGTAGAAGGACTTTCAGTTTCTCTGAGCGTTGGATCAGCTGTAGGAGGTGAGACAACACACTGATTACCAGGAACAGGATGCTAAACCACATGAAAGCAGTCTCGCTGCTCAAGTAGTGACTAACATGATGTAGAAGGGAACATTTAGCAAGTTCGTTCACGCAACAGGATGGGTGGTTGCCATCTCTCACTGCTACGTGCATACTCCAGAAATTCTCTCACTTCAGGAAAATGTGTCTGAAAGTCTGTCAGTAAAATGAAGGATGGAAAAGTTTGGAACAGTGATACGCATATTTTGCATTTTATGCAAATTGTATGTGTTGTTTACATTGGTAAAGAAAGCACATTAATGCATGTGAATTCTGCAGCTACTATAGCACAGTTAGTGTTTTTAAAGGTTCATGTAGATGGTAGTTAGCAAAAAAACCCTCATTATAGTTTAGCATTAAAAATGTCAACTATGGGCAACTTCTAGGTTCACAGGATGGAAGTAGAACATGGCATGGCAAAGTCAGACTTCGATAGTCCTTGATACTGCTCTGATGCCAGACATTCACAATTTGGTTCTACATCAGTGGAACTCACTATTTGCCATGCAGTCTTCAAATTCCATTTTAAAAATAGAATTATTCCTTTTCTTATTGGCTTTCATTTGATATTCATCAGTACTATGTTGGAGTCATTTTTAAGTATTAATTTCTACAACATAAGGTAGTTTTATTATCCCTTGTTCTACAGGAGAACAAAGAAACAGAGATATAGAGGTCCAAAGGTGTCCAGGTGACTAATTAAAGTTCCGATGTCATTAAACTTCAGAAGAGGCAGCAAATAATCAGAACCCTCTTTATAAATAAGTTTCACCATCTCAAATTGCTTCTTTCTATTTCACCCCCAAAAATTACTCATATGGCCTAAGTAACACTAATCAGGAGCGGCAGCTGTTCCAAGCCAAGATGCTATGATTTTTCAAAACCTAAGAATGTATGACAGTTCCTAAAAGTAATCTAACCATGCCCTGGTGACAACAAAATTGCCTCCAGCTGAATCAGAGCTTTTTTGGTCAGCTTCTATGACAAGTCCCATGGGGCAATTAGCTCTAGGTTTACACTCTGAGCTTTCTTTTTTCCATACCCAGATCTACCTCACTCATACTATGTAGATACTCCTACAGAGGAATAAAGCCAGATCTTTATAGTGGTATTCAGTGGTCCTCTTGCAAAGCTCTCTTCCTTTTCTTTCAGTGCCTTTAAAATTCAGCAAATGAAGGTACAGGACCTACAAACAACAGCTTATTTTTCGCTACACACCTTTGATTACTGTAAATCCTGTGTTCTGAACAGTGCTTAGACCAGAAGTGTGCAGCTCCCATGTGGGTGAGCCACCAAAGGCTGACTGCCAGCACTGAGCTGCAGCTGCGGGACACAGGAGAGGGGTTCAATCCACTCTCTGTGGGGCGCTGCTAACCGGTTGCCACAAACCCCGTACAGGGGAAAACACACACGGTCATCACTGCTGCCAACTGCATCTCACATCCCCTTCCCTCTCCTTTCACGTACTCATTACAAATTTACCTCTCCCCATGCATACAATGCCCTTCCTTCTGTCTACCCTCCCTACCTCAGGACTTAGGCCTCCTCTCCCCTATAGCAACCCCACAAACCATCACAGCAGCCCGCCTTGTTCTTTACTTACCAGGTCCCTCCCCACGCACAAACACAAAATACCCCTACGCTGTTTCCATATTAACCTCGAGTTCCTGCTTCCCAAACCTCCCACACACTGCTGGCTCGCTGCTCCAAGCTCTTCTCCTGATCCTCCCAGGCTCCTCTGGCCACTGCAGCGGCCCTTGTTCCCTACTTTCCAAACTCTCCTCATCTTCTCAACTTTCCTTCCATTCAAAACCCTTCTAGACATAAGGAGTCTCAGCAACAGACTTCCCAGCACACCAAGAGGAAGAACCAGTGTCTCCAGCTGCCTTCTTCTGAAGTCCCCAGGCTTCCAGCACTGACATGCTCCCTGACGCAGATGGCAGAGTGCCTCAGAGAAAGAAGTCGCACCTTGACTTGGCATATTGCTCCCAACTGAAGACTCGTGTTGAGCTGAAAATACCAACTGACAAACTGCAGGTTGTGTAGGCCTGGTTAGGACCCATCAAACGGACCTGCTGCTTCTGCCACTAAAGTAAATGATTGCACTGGCAGGCTGTCATTTCCCACGTAAGCTGTCATTTTGTCAGCTCTCGCAAGCCGTCAGTTGCAGGGGAACGGAAATCCAAGAGCCTCAGACCCTTCTGAAGCAGATGACGTCCTAATGGGCGCAAGCTTTCCATCCGTTCTTTCTAATTCTGACATTTTCTACTTATCCCCATGCTGACCCACCCTGGCTCTTATTCCTCATCCAGTTCTGATTCACTTTTCTCGTCGGTTTTAGTCACCGTGCCTCTTTTCACTGGTGGGGCGTAACTACTGCAATCATTCAGAGCACACAACATGTTTGAGCTCTCAGTTTCTTCACGTAGTACCACAATCCGTGTCAGCTACCGGGATCGTAGGGGGTTAAATTACGTTTGGAAATGTGTACACGCTTACCTAACTGACTTAGCTTCCACACAAACCTCTGCGTAAACAGGTATTTCAAAACCTTACTCTTAGGCCAAATTTCAGGAGAGTGGAACAGCAAAAAGCAAAGCCTTCAAACAAGCAGAGCTTCTCCCAAAGAACTTTCAAGCCATGCTATAAAATGAAGAGGCACATGAACCTCTCAACAGAATAGCTGTGTATTTTAATCATGTGCCTGGCCAATCAGCATTTCTTTCTATAACTTGATTTTACAAGTGTCAAACTGCTGAAGCTTTCCCAAGTTCAGCCAGAGCCAAACAGCCAGTGCAAAAAAAAATAAAAATGCAGTTCAGTGAAACAAATATTGCAGGAGCAACAACAAAAAAATGCCTCATAATGGGAAATATCACATAAGTGGACAAAGTTGACAGCTCTGCCCATGATGATTAATGGTAAAAAAACCAAACAAACCAAAAACCAGCCAATTTTGCTTAGAGTTACAGGTCAACTGAAAGAAAAAACCTCTCATCTTCAGGAAAACAACCCTCAAAATTTAAGCATTTATATGATATTTTCTTGGTGGTTTGATCCAAATGAATATATCAATGATCTTCAAGCCTGACATACTGCCCTACTGACAGGGCAATGCCTGCCGGCCAGGCAGCCTACCAGAAAAGACTAAAAAAAGCCAGTGTCTCCATTTTGGCCTAGATTTGGATTGCAATTTCTAGCATGAGGACAGACTGTTTTGTTTGCAGCTGGCAATTTTTTGCTAGTGACTAGGTTCCTGTGCTGAGCACAACAATCTATCCGTACAAAATTGAAAAACAAGGACATTAAACCACTTGGATAGAATTGTCTATATGGCATTAGTTGCTGCTGAGCACTTCAATCTCTGACCCTTAGCTGCTTCAGGATTTAACATTTAAGGAATGCAGAATATTGCTGATTTAAGTGTACTTCTTTAACTCATACACATTTCAAAAGGCTGTATAGTCCCAGCTATCCTCAAAAATAACTTCAGATATACGTTCCCATTAGCTCTAACTATAAAAATAACGCAGCAGGCTGTAAAAAGGAGACATAATTGTGGATCTACAACAGAATAAGTTTCCTGCGTGGGTAGTTAAACACGGCTGGTGACACAGACGTCTTGTGCAGCACCACTACCATCTCCTGGCCAAGCCAAGCATGGCTGCAGGAACCGCCAGCCTCTCTTCCAACTGTAAATTATAATTTGCCCTGAAGACAGCCCCTTCGTGAGCCCCAAGACATGCCCAGCTGTACTCACCTTCCCAACCAGCTGTGCCATTCTCTGCAGAGCATCACTGCTGCCACGACACCGACTGCTGCCCCACAGCACCAGCACGGCAGCAAAGTCTCCAGTAACACCAATTTTCCCTGGTTCTTCCCCAAGAACGGTCACGTCCATCAGACAGCTTCCCGCTAGGAATCACAGCAGAAAAGCCTCAATGCTAATGGAAACAGAGTTTGGCTTAGATAAAAGCTGATCAAGTTCCCTTATATTTCTGTTCCTAAGTTAGGGAAAAAAATTCTATGGCATCTGTGATGTAGTATCATCTTAAATTTACTTACCTTTACTTGGCAATAAACTACACTAAAATTCTATGTAAATTGTGATAAATTCCAGAAAAGTGCTATCAATTACTTTGTAATAATGTTATCACTGTGGTGTAACTTTATGGGCTGTAAAGAATATAGCTCAGTTCTATGAATACACTGTAATACGGCACTACAATGTATAAACACCTCATAAAAAGTATGGATTTATGACGAGATACAGTTCTGGCAGCTACTCTGTTGCCCACAAATAAAAGTGCTGGATGCAGTTATAAACATTCAGATACGACACAAACATACTTGAACTTGCTTTGTTCTCATAACAAATACAGAAAGAAGAAAATCTTGACAACTGGGTGTACATTGTTTTAAACAGCACTTTTAACGTGCTACTATGCCCATACCCCTCCAAGCACCAACCATTTCATGAATTGTAAAACACATTATTTAAAAATTGCAATCTGTAAGATAGCAGGAAGAAGTTCTGCTTACACTGTGTTTTTCCTCAATATATTATAAAAGAGCATAGTTACTCANGCGAGCGCGCGCTGGGCCTGTGCCCCGCCCCTTCCCCCCGGCCTAAGACGAAGGAGACGGGAGCGGCCGCGGCTTGACGGGACCCGGAGCGGCGACACCCGCTCGTCTCCCCCTCCCCGCCCGGCCCGGGCCCCGTACGCCCGCCGAGGTGAGAACCGGCGGCTGCCCGCCGCCCCCGCGCCTCCTCCTCTGCCGCCTGGCGGTCTCCTTCCCGCTTCGAGCGAGTCTGGGCCTAGGCCTCGCCTTAGGCCTGGGCCTGGGCCTGTCCGTCGGCGCGGGCCCTTCCTCGCGGGCCTGCCTTCCCCCCCCACCGGTTCCCTGAGTGGCCTGGCTGCGTCCGACAAAGAGTGGTTGGTCCTGGGCCGGGCTCGCTGCCCGAGGGTTGGCTTCCCGGAGCACCCTGGGAAGGGCCGGGTCCCCGGTGCGGCGGGGGATCTGCCGCTGTGACCGGGCAGGCTGTGGCTTGTGGGCACCGGAGGGGAAAAACTGGTGTGCGGCAATTTCCTAAAGATGCGGGTAATTTTGCGGCTGCTTAAAAATCCTGCTGCTTACCTACTCTAAGTTAGGCGTTCTCCCTGTGCACGCACACAGGCACGTGTTTAAGCTTTCTGTCTATTTAATTGCTTGGGAGTAGTTGAACGGTCCAAAAGATTAAGGTAAGTGGCTATGAGTAGTCAAATAGTGCGTTACTGAAACTGAGTTGTATTTTTAATAATTTAGTAATAGCTTTTCATGTTATTTATTTACCGACATCACTTTACTCGAACCACAAGTTGTGATTTTAAAGCAGCAACCCTGTTGTTTTGATGTGTTTGTGTGTGTGTATGTTTCTTGCAGATGTCAGAAGACCTTGCTAAGCAGTTGGCGAGCTACAAAGCTCAGCTTCAGCAAGTCGAGGCCGCCTTATCTGGCAATGCAGAAAATGAAGATTTACTAAAACTGAAGAAAGACTTACAGGTGAGAACTTGGGGGTATAAGAAGCTGAAAGTTTTAGGGTCTTTAATGGTGTTTCATCTTTCCTAAATAATTACGTTGCAACAAAAATATATACTTGGTGGATTTATTACTTTCTTTTGACATACTTTGAGACAATTATGGTAGGATTGGTTTGAAAAAACCCAGTGTGTCCTATTTTAAACCTGTCTTGTAGATCAGTAACAAAGGTGTGCTAATTTATGTAGTGAACTCTTCTGCTAAAAACTTTAGCCAGAGTGATGGAAGATATGCCAGTGCTGTCTTTACTGTCTCTTTTCCTTTATTTTTAAAAAAACATTTATTAGAAAATAATATTTTTTATGTTGCTTTTACTATGCTGAAGGGTGAGGACTAGGCTTAACATTACGCCTTTCTGCTTATTTTTGATTTGTCAAAATAATTTGATCCAGAATCTGTTTATTCATTGCATGCATTTGCAATGATAAAAGCTTTAGGGTGTACTTCAGTATTCCTTGTACATCTAAGCCTTGATTGTGTTAAGGTTTTCCTATAAGAAAGGAAAAGAATAATTTTCTTCATTTGCCCCTTGCATTTGTTAAGACATTTGAGAGCATTCACATTCTTAAGAGCTAAAAAACATTTCTAGTCCTGAGGGTATTTTTGACCACAGGCCTAATTGTAAGTTGATAAGTGGTCTTTTAGATTTTTGTGCATATAAAGACACATTGGCATATTAAAAAGAAACAACACCAGTGCTGTTAAAATTTATCAAGAGAGTGCAAGATGCTGCTTCATTTCTGTTGTGGATTGCTTTAGCTATCGGATCTAAAAATATATCAAATTACCTAGTACAAGATTCGGTGTGGAAATAACAGCAATAAAAATGGTGCTTCAACCAAAGTACAACCATGCCTCAAATCGGTGATGTTTAGAATTCCTTTTAAATTACAGAGGCTTTGTGCCCACAAGGCACTTTATAGATCATCTTAATGTCCTTCGTTGTACACTGTTAAAAGCATGTGTATATTTTTATATTTTTAAAATGCACAGCAAAACCCATATGGGATGATATTTCCGATACCAACACGACCTCGGCTTTGATATGCAGAGATCACTGATGTGAAAGGACAACTTGCACACTTTTTTATAAAAGCTTTCTGCACAGAATGGGGAAGATCTTTACACTTTCGTCCCCAAAAGGTTTGCTATCCATATGTTCCGCCTTGAAAATGACATAATGTTTTGTAGACTTAATATTATTGCCAACCTAACGACTGTAAAAATGGGTTCGATGCCTCAGTGTCCCAACTAAATAGCTTTTTGTCTGTTCAAAAAGATGGTTACTATGTAATTGAAACATTTATTTTTTTTTTAATCATAACTAATGGTGCACTAGTGCATTTGTTTTAGCTTATTCCTGGGTAACAAGGTTAAAATAAATATTAGAAGAAATCTTATAACTATTTAGCTTTTCACTTTGTTTCACTGAAGCAGTCCTAGGACTGTCCCTGCACCCAAGGACCAAACTTACCTTTTGTATCGAGTAGAATGGAGGGCAGCCGTCATCTTGTGTAATTGGAGATGATATCTGTGGGTGTCCTGTTCTGGAGTGCAGAGCTCTGACTGGCTTTGTAAAGACCAGTTGGTCAGGAAAAGTTCTTGGCAAACTCCTAACTAGTATTCTCTGCGAGTCACACCTTCGTGTCACAGGGATGTGGCAGCCAGCTATACTGATCAACCCATTTGGCTCTACTGAGCTGCTGGGGGAGTCAAACTTGTGCTCAGAAATTTTCTCTGAATGAGCTATTTTGCTTATTCAGCTGTCTCATGTATTGCAATAAAATTAAAATGTCTATCTTGTGTGCTTAGCACATGTGTGTGGATATTAGATGAAGATTTTTACCAAAAGTTTGCTATTTATAGCCTAGCGTGTAAGTGACTTCATCAAATTTAAAGAAACCTTGGTAGACTTGTCTGAAACTGTGCACGTTTGAGCTCTACAATAAGCCATCTATGAGTGTGGCAAGAATAATCACCAGTTTGGTATTACTGGTAGTCTGCATAGATGGAACACTCATATTCAGGCAGCTGGTGCCTGATGTATTTGTATTAGTATTTGCCCTACTGAGTTAAGATACCTACTTCAAAGCATGATGCCTCTTGGATTTGTAGAATATAGCTATCTGTATGTTGAGCATTTTGCATCTGAAAGGGAAAATTAGGTTAATGCTGTATGTTCTGCGGCGTGTTTTCAAATCAGGTATTTTGATAATCAAAATCTGTCCTAGTTCATCTGTAGTGTTAGGGAAAATGGAGACCAGAGCAGGTGGAAGTAGCAGTAAGCACGTTCCTGTGCTTACAGTTGCTACTGATTGTGCTTACTGTTGCACTTAGTAACTACCAGCTCCTCTAAAACAAAGAGCAGAACTTTTCTTAGGAAGGCGTTTGAAATTCAGACATTAACAGCTGCAACAGAAAGGAACTGTCAGGCCATTCGTGCCAGTTGCATAGTTTATCAGATAAAAAAGCATGTAAGTTTATATTGAATTAACTTCTTATTTGGGAACCACTTATGATCCTTTGGGTTCTTAACGAAGAACAGCTTTAGGATGGGAAACCGTGAGGAAAGTTCAGGCCTCGTTGAGCCTCAGTTTACCTGTAACCCTCCCCTAATTTAAATATTTACTGTTAGTTAGGAGAGTGAAGGTGGTTTATGCTGAGATACTCAAGGAACTGAAGATTTTTTCTCCTTTAAGGACTGCAGGGTTGCTTTGCCTTGTGCAGAAAGTTTAAATCATACTGGCTCCTTTTAAAAAGTTGTGAAAACCAGTGGTTTTGATTGCACAGAATAAGACTATAATATTCACAGGAAGCTGGGGAGGGACTTTTGCATGCTTCTGACTGGGAATGAATAATAATTAAAAGGACTGGAAAAAATTATTTTGTTATTTGCCTTGTTGTTGTATTAGCAAGGGAAGGCCTGGCCTGAAATCTTAAGGTCGGGGAATTCAGAGAAAAATAAATACTTACATCAAAAAGATTTAAGGAAATAAATTTCTTCATTATGCACCTGAGTGCTTTTGTAAATGAGAGGGCTTTACAGGGTGGCAGTCTGGGAGGGCACTCTTCCACCCTGGGTCTGGGTGCTTCAGTTCAGCTAATTCACATATTCAAGTAAACTGAAAAATGTTTTATCGCTTAAAAATGTTGCAATTATATTTGTAGTTGTTGTGTGTTTTAGAGATTCCTATATATAATATAGCCAGCCAGTCCCAAATGGGAAGGGATGGAAGACACTGCCAGCTAGAGAGAGAACAGAAGCGTTAACATCTCTTCACATTTTGTCTCCAGAGCACTGTCCTGCTGAATACTTGCTCTGCCACACGTTGTGTGATCTTTGGTCAATAACCAACATCACGTGTACAGTCACACTGTTGATTTTTTTTTTTTTCTTGAGACTGTCTGGCTGTGTCTTTGTGCCTATGGATAAACAATTAATCTAGGAAAAAAATGCTATCAAAATAATAGGCTTGGTCCACTTTACATCAGCTATGAATTTAACACAGTAACTTCAAAAAAAACCAAATCAATAAGCTTGGGGTAAAAATATGCATGTAACAGAGTTTGAAAAATTATCCTTTGTGGGTTTTTCATCTTTTATAGGAAGTCATAGAATTAACCAAAGATCTCCTTTCAACGCAACCTTCGGAAACTCTTGCAAGTTCGGACAGTTCTGCCTCTGCTCTGCCCAGCCACTCCTGGAAGGTTGGGGATAGGTGTATGGCCATATGGAGTGAGGATGGACAGTAAGTGTAGAAAACTTCTCTAACAGTTACATGAAATAGTTCAATGGTAAGAGACTTTCATTCAGTTTGAACTGCCCCTAGGGTGACCGAAAGCAAAAAGAAATCGGGAAATAAATATGATATTAGCTATTATTGTACTCCCTTTATTAAAGGTCAGTATTATAGATAGAAGGTGAAGAGATGTGGGGTCATTTTCTAGAAATGCCCTGTTTGTCACTAACCTTATAAAAGTAGGGTAGCTTTGGTAGATTACCATTTACTAATGTAATAAATGGTAGACTGACATGAATTGATCTGTCAGAGCAGCCTTTCCTAAAGGTTTCAGGATGTATAATTCATAATTTGTCATTGCATTCATACATAGATAATTGATTGCTATCAAGAAAAATCCTTGCTGTATCTCGGTTTATGCCATTAATTGAAAATTTATTTTTAATTGCGAATGCTGTTTTTTGGCTATGAAATAACTAGCATAACTAGTGTAACAATAGAATTAATCAACCTGTGACCAGTGTTTCATGAAGAGCTAGCCAGAAATTAATATTTTTCTCTCATGCAGTTTGGGTTTTCATGTATTTTCATTTAGCTCAACTCAAGATGCTGCTGGCCCACTAAAATCACACAAGAGATTAATTTAGTAAATGCTAACTGGAATACTGTCTATGAAAAGTCCCATTTTATTCCTCTATTTGCTTTAGATATATCATTTTACTCTGAATTTGGACTCAGTTATTTTAAATACTCTTGGCAATGTCACTTGTCTCTTTTCCTCTTTCCCATTATGAGGTCAGTTGGGTTGACCAAAATGTTTCATACACATGAGTATGAATTTTGATAAAGTATGAATTATGATTTCTGCTAAAATTTCAAAATCGCTATTTTGAAACCAATAAGAAAACTTTTAACTTTGTAAGTGTTGAAGGGGGAATATTTTGAAAGCTTCAGTTTTTCTTAATTCTTTTTCATATAGACAGAAATGGAACCAAAGCTTTGCTCTGTGAACTGACATTTTCCAAAACTTCAGTGAATTCAGTGAAGGTTGTGTTCTGTGAATGCAGTATTTTGTTTGGTCTTTTTTTTTTTTTTTTTTTTATAATCCCATGACCTGCCAGAAATAGAAACAAGATCAGGATTTCTGATTAGATTGGCCCCAGCATTAATCATTAGTCTTGATAACTGAGAGGCCATTGCTTCTGTATGCTAAAGGTCAGACACAGCAGATTCCAGTCTTTGTACTTGTGTCCCTTTGACCTTAAGAAAATAATCTCTTGGTTTGATTTGTCTGTTGTCCCTTCAAATGAAGGCCAATACTGGCAATTTTTTTACGCAATGCCGTTAGCTGGCTGACAGTTGTAGGTGTTGAAGGGCTGAGTATTAAAGCTTTACTCACATGCTTACAGCCATGATATCTTTACAGGTGTTATGAAGCTGAGATTGAAGAAATAGATGAGGAGAATGGAACAGCTGCGGTCACATTTGCTGGGTATGGCAATGCTGAAGTTACACCTCTCTTCAACCTCAAGCCTGTGGAAGAGGGAAGAAAAGCAAAAGAGGACAGTGGCAACAAACCCATGTCCAAGTAAGTAACACATGGGCAGAAGTCTGAAAGCTGCTTTGTTTTGGGTTTTTTCCCCACAGCTATAGAAAATGGTAATTAAATAGTATCTCTCTTTTTGGAAATTTTACATATCTTTAGTATCTTCACCTGTTTGCTTGAAAAAGTATCTTTAATCAGTCTAGCATGTAATGTTTGGTAGATTAATATGGCTGGTATGATGTGTGTTATGTATCCTGGCAAGATAAACATGATAGACTTTGTTTTTACTCAAATTATGCTATCTCAAGGTATCAAGTACGTAAGCAGTAGATTTATTTTTTTTAAAGAAAAAAAGTTATTACTCTTTGACATCCCAGATCTAGTGCAGGCTCTACTCAGACCTGGCTCACAACAGAGAATACTTACCAGCCCCACCCCAGTGTTAGGGTAGCTGTGTTGACCCCATTGCTGGCGAGACGTGCTTTACTCAGTATCCTGCTGTGTCTAACATAGAAACGTATTTTTAACATGAAGCATTTTTTTGGGGAGGGATAAAAGGCAGTACAATTTCAGAGTTTGTTATAGGCAATGATCCCTTCCCCCTAAGAGATCGTTCTGAGGGGTGCTGCATTGTGGCATAGATGGCATTAACTCCTTGAACTTCTGTATCTGTAGCGAGGTAACTTGTCTTTGTTCTTGTCCTTCCATCCCTGTCCAATGCTTTGTAGCATGAGAGTCCTGCAAATGTCCAGAAAAGTTTGGAGTTTTCACTCGAATGGGCTATTTAAATTTTCCAAGCCCTAGATCTTTCTGAAATACAGAAATGCTCACGGGTACATTTTCATTTTCAGAAATAAATTACACGCAGTCCTGTTGGGTGCTACGTTTGGCATAGTCCTCATCAGGTGGCAGTGGTGGTTGTTATGCACAAATATACAAATAGGCATGGAAAGTTTTGATTATTTTTTTTCCTAGAAGTGGAGAGTATTTACAAGCTTTGTTTTCTGTCATTCACTTATGGAGCAAAGCTATTGTTCTTGTCTGACTTAAAGGGGTTTTAGTTTCTTACATGAAAAGGCACAAACATAAAATGTCTTTTTTCCTTCTTTCCAGAAAAGAGATGATAGCTCAGCAACGAGAGTATAAAAAGAAGAAAGCTTTGAAAAAAGCTCAGAGAATTAAAGAACTTGAACAGGAACGAGAGGACCAGAAAGTCAAGTGGCAACAGTTTAACAACAGAGCCTATTCTAAAAACAAAAAAGGCCAGGTTTGTTTGCTTTTGTCAGTACGTGAATAACAACAGGGCATGGAATTCTGTGCAGTGCTTTGGGAGAGAGGAGGAAGTGGTTTTTGAAGGGGGTTCATCTTTGGGATTCTGCAGTATGCAGTTTGGTGCATTTTACACTTAAAAGGCCTGGGTTTGTACTTGATGACTTTAGGGCAGCGCTGCTCTCAAGAGGCTGAGCTCGAGCTTAGCGTGGAGAGCGGGGCCTGCTGGCACTTGCCAGGTTGTGTTTATTGGAGCTTGGAACCCGAGGGTCTGTCTAAACCTCCAGGCCTGACTTATTGCTGTGTTTATGACTTGGCAGACCCAGTGCTAATTAACTGCCCTGGAGTAGCAAGCACTGTGCAAAAAAGACAGCAAGGACACCTTAAAGCCTTATTTAATTTTTATCGTGGCTTGACCAAGTGGTAAAACTTCAATTGTAATAGAGATCATCTTATGAGAGATGAATTTTAATCATCATTGGCCTGACCCAAGATGCTGAGTACCATGATCACATCTAGTTCTGAGGTACCAAGAGGTTCCCAGCTGTTATCTCACCTGCAGATAACGGCATGGATGAGCTTGTCTTTAGAAAGGGTGCCTGTCTAGAGAGTAAGAAGTTGAGGATATTGGTTTTTTTTCAAAGAGCCAGTTAATAATTATTCAGAAATGGTGTTTTCTGTTTCATTTGCAGGTAAAGAGGAGTATTTTTGCTTCCCCTGAGAGCGTAACTGGCAAGGTTGGAGTTGGAACATGCGGAATTGCAGACAAACCTATGACACAGTATCAAGATACCTCTAAATATAATGTCAGGCATTTGATGCCTCAGTAACAGGGGAAAAGGGTGGAACTTCATCTCTGCAGGGCTTTACACTTATCTTTTTATCATTATATTTTTCTAAAAGTAAATTATTTGTTGGCACATAGCGAATAGTCCATTTGTCACCATTACTTTGGCTTCAACTGATACGAGCCTTAAATCTCCAGCTCTTGATTTGACCCCCCCCAATCATTAAACTTTTTGTAGTTGCATTAAAATACATTCTGCAGGTAAATGCTTTCATGAACTGCTGTTACCTGTTACTCTGAAAGCAGCAGTTTTCTGCCGCTTTCACCTCTGGAATCTTCTATTCATACTAGTAGTGATTTTTTTTTTTTTTCCTTACAAAAAGTGGTGGTATAAAAATGGCACCTTAACAGCCCCCCTTGTTTCTGCGGTCACAGGGCTGTCTGCTGTGTCAGCATTACAGAGCTGCTGTAATAGGAGAGAGAGCTCAACTCTGTTGTGGCTTATACATCACATGGAATTGCTAAGGAAGTTGTAAATTACTCCCTTACAAATCCCCTGCAGATCGATTTGTGCAGCTGTAACTGAGGGCAGAACAGGGCCGATAGGATCTTTATTACTAATGATGATTCATGTGCTAGAAACAATGAATCTGACTTAAAGTCCAGTCTGAATTTCCTGCACTAGAAGTTAAGCAGAGGAGATACTGGTGTGTTTTTTTCTTTTTAAATACTCATCAAATTTTAATAGGAAGTTACTGAAATGTAACCAGAAAAAAAAAAAACATAGGACAAGGTATTTAGATCCTGCTTTCAAAGTAGAGTACTGTACTTAAAAATACCCCCCCTGCCCTCCCCAAGGATCAGAGAGCTGGAGAAGGTGAGTTGTTGTGCTTTAGACAGGAGCCATCAGCTCCCCTGTGGTGGGTCCTGTAGGAATGATGGTGTGGTCACAGGCAGGAACAGCTTGTGCCTGGTTCTGTCTGTCCCATCCAGGCCAGTGGAACTGCAGCACAGCAGGTCCTGTTTACTTAGTTGTGAGGGAGTAAAGGCGAGGCTGAAATTTCTGTCCTTAATGAACTGCCTGGCCCTCGTGTTCATTGTCACTTCAGCTGTATTACAGTGCTGCTGAGCCCCTTCAGTCTCGGTCAGGAAACCACGTGTAAAAGCTCTTGCTTTCTTGTGTTTTCTATGTGATTTGCTTTCCTCTGTTACTTGTCTCTCACTTATGGTAGTGGTGCCATCTCTGAACCCGTAATGTGTTTAAAGAAGTTAATGGGTAGCCCTGTATACAATGTAGATATTATTTTTGTAAAATCTAGGGCTGAGTTAATGGACAAGAGTACATCAGCTGTTTCCCCCATTAAATAATTAAAGGGTGTTTCTTGTCCATTAACCCTGACCATTATTTCCCTGTATATTATGTTAATGTAGCTCATTTTGTAATTTGTTAACTAGATCAGGTCACGTCAGCGATTGTTGATGCACTGATTGGTGGAAATGTCCATCAGTTACCTGAGTCACAACTCAAGCTAAACTCTACAAGCGGTAGTTTAGAATCCATACATAGAAAAAAGTTCTCCCTATAATGGGAGAATGTGATTTTTATGAATACAAAGTGTGTTAATTTCAGTTTTGTATGTTTAACTTTTATTAAATAAAGTGTTTAAAATCTGCTGGATATATTTGACCAAGTGAAAGTATATGGGGGGGAAGGGGCAGTAAATGAGTGTGAAAGGGGGAAGTATGTTACATTCTGCCCAGCAGATTCTAATCAAAAGTACTGCACACTCACTGCAAGGTGAAGTAGGTGTTACTATTTCCTCATCTTCACTGGTGGCAGGCAGAGCAAATTCTCTTTTGCATAGAAAAACTCTTAATTTACCATAAAATAATCTCATAGAAGACCTCACTGCTTCTTAGAAAGGGAGTTTGTACTACAGCCATCACAGTTGATAGTCCTGTGACAGTGACAGGCAACTGCTGAGGAAGGTGGGTGGCTGTGACACAGAGGTACTCTGGCCCTTTCACTAACCAAAAACAGCAGAAATGTTAGAACAGAAACAAACTGGGCAGAACTGGAATTTTCAGGAAGCCATGTGAGCCTTTCCCTAAGCACCTGATCAAACTCTTTAAAGGTTTTGAAGAAAAAGGCTTAAATCATACCTGATGTGGACTTGCTTGCTCAACTTTTGGTGTAATAAATACAATAAATGTTTGTCACAGGACTGTTACTTGCTCATCCTGAAGAGAACTTGGTACTTTTACATCAGAATGCAATGGGTGAAGAAGGGATAGTCCAGCCCATGTTATAACTAGCTGGTCTCATGCTGAGCCTTTAAAGAAAAATATAAATTAGTAAAACTAGTACAGGATTGTACTGCCTTTATGTAAGAAAAGCACTGTTTCCTTTGAGTAACTTATTTGTTTGTCACCTGTTACAATCTGGGCTGCCTGATAAACCCAGCTGTGCTGCCAAAAGGAACCTTTGATAGGCTTTTTTCCTTAAACCCCCTTACCTGGAGCAGTCGGTGACAGTGATGCCACTGGGGCTGGGGTGGGCTGAGCCACGGGGGAGAGAAGAGTTTGAAGACAATTTGTTTAAATTAAAAAAAAATTCACTAAAACTGCAATCTGGGCCACACAACCATTCCTGCTGGTGCTTGATTTTTATTTTTTTATTGATGCTATTTTCTCCTCTGCAGGACGGGGCCAGTCGGTGCTGCCTCAGTAAAGCATCTTGAGAAATTCAGATAGGAAAAATAAATATGATTTAAGCAACACTGGTAATTGCCAAAACAAACAAACAAACTTACTTTCTTATTTTACAAATGCTGAAGCGTCCCAAAATGAAAGTGTTTTCATATTGGTTTGTTGGGGTTTTTTTAAATATAATTTATTTCCCAGATTCATTAGCTGCTCTAAACAGTAAGAAACCTGATTTTTCAGAACATGAGTTCTGCATTGGCGGCTGGGCCTCTGAGGAAGCAGAGCAAGTACCTCCCCCAGGGCTAGCGATTGGGACTTAGAAATACTGAAGGGACAGAGGGGAAGCTGAAGTGTCAAAGTGTGTAAAGTGTGCAAACCCACTAAGTTGGAGACATTATGGAAAGGATATTGGTTGGAGAACACAGATTTGTTCCTGTGTCACAGCCTGGGACCCACCTTTCCTCCTAAACGTAAGCTCCTACAGGAAACAGTTTGTGTAGCTCAGCCTCAGCCTTGTGCCAACTGTAACCTCCTGGGGAAATCAAAACAGCACAAATCTGACACACACATCTGGGACCGGCTCAGTTTAAATATTTAGAACAGTCTTAAGAGTAGCAACTTAAAGTTTTCATGGTCGTGGCAATCCATTTCTCTTTTGCTTTCCCTGATACCAGAGTGAAAGTGTCTCAGTAGGTACAAAAAAGGACATTACCTTAGAAGACTGCAGTTCCACACCGGAGACGTTCAGAAAACAAAACCAATAGCAAACTCCTGTACTTCCACTGATGTTCCACTCGCTGGCATCAGCACAGAGGCAGTACTTTGTGAAACCATCACCACTTGAAGGTCTCAATGTTTATGCTCAGCCAGGGATTACAGAAAACGTTCCTGGGCCAGGCCCAAGAGAAGCATCACTCCCTGCCTTGCTGCTGGTGCCGCTCTTTGCACAGCTGCTTGTCCAATCTTTATCTGCGCTCTAAAAACCTTCACTTAGATTGCAAAATAAGGAGGGATGTTTGCACCAGGACTATGGTAAACATCCATACCATATACCCAAGCTACCTGTTAAAATACGACCTGATAAAACAACTTCAGTGACACATCAAACCTCTGGCGATGAGGGGACACCTTCACCTCGCCACCCTCAGACCGAAATCCTGGGTTTTATCATTCTCTTCCAGGAAGTGACCCGGTTTCTCCTTCCAATGACATGTGGCTGGTGCCAGAAAATATGCATCAAAAGCTTACCAAAGGGAAATAAAAAACCAAACCAAACCAAAACAACTATCTCTATTTAGTGGACATGAGTGATCCCACCTCCACTGAAGCCAAATGTTCCCCCATTTCAACCAGGCAACACGGAAACACAGGCTACAAACGGGGAGCAGCAGCTAAAAGAGAAGAGGGAGCAGCAAAGCATGAGGCTGGAGCTCAGAGGCCGCAATCAGAAGGTAGAGACAAACCAACAAAAAGGAAAATACAACCAGAAAACCTGGAAAATGATAGCTCTGTACACTTAACCCCATTTCTATTGACCCACGGATTTCTTGAGACAGACGGACTTGAGACCACCTTCATCACTGACGTGCCTCTAATGGAATGGACATTAAAACGACCTTCAGGTGACAACTCACCACAGGATAACCATGACAAATGCAGCCAGATAGTCATCTCCACCTTGTCCCCAGCCATGAGATGACACACTGTAATACACTTGTGTCAAAAGGAGGAAAATGCTGGATGGTTGTTTTAATGGGTTTTTGTCTGTAGCAAAAGGACCCACCGGGATCTAATTTACAGGGGAAGGACTTGACAGAGTGAGCGTACGAGGGAGCTGAGAGCATCCATGTGGGTCTGCTGGGTGGGAGCTGCTGAAGGGAAGTACACCCAGTTCTGGTTTTACAGGAGATGCCACCTTGTAAAATTAAGCAGAGAGAACAATAATAATGATAAATAAACAAATCAGGCCTTGCTAGAGCTAAAGTTTCCCACTTTTCACCACTCAGAAGACTTTCTCAAACCTTGTGTCATCCAGAGATTATATGGACCCCAAACATAAATCCAAGCCACATTTCTCCTTCGAAAACCCTCGGGCCCCATTTGTTAACCTAGAGCTCAACTCGGTGTGTGGCAGACTCCTGCTCCTGCCAGGTCACCTCCCAGAAGGAAGAGGAACAGATGTACTGAGCCTCTGCATTACACACACACAAGTGAAAACAGATTTAACAACCACAACCTGATCCAGACTTAGCAAACAAATTAATCTAAAAAACCCAAACCAAACAGAAATCCTTCATTTCAGCCATGGAAAGATTATTGTGTGCTGTGACTCTTGCAGGGATGACACATTTTGGCGGAGAGTGGGGGAAACATTCCATATTTCAAACACAGGCAACTTAAAATGCAAAAGTCTCCAGCACTTGCTCAGGATCATCTCATCGCAAGATCGAAGGGCACAAAGAAGAAGGGAACCGGCTGAAGTGATACGAATGACCAAGATGGAAGAACACGACTCATTTCAGATACAGAAATGTTTAATGGCGTTAAAGTGCTACTTTAATGGGGACCATATGCTAACATTTAAACACAATTCCACTGCACTGCTAAACATGGTTGTCTTTTATTTTTTTTTTATTTTATTTTACCTCTTTTTGCCCAACCCTACCTAAAACAATAAAATAAAATCTAAAGGACTGAAATTAACAACCCATTCAAATCAGCAATAAGTTATGAATTTTATAAAGCATTTTTTCCTCTTTTTTTTTTTTCTTAGTAATGAGGGGTAGTTAAATTACTTAAGGATATACAAAGTTTCAAACAATGCCATAGGTGAGGACTCTATTAAGGTTTTTAAAACTTGGAAAACAAAATAATCCTGGCCATTAAAAAGACAAAAATAATAAAAAAAAAAAAAGCAAAGCCCTCAAAGTGCAGGTTAGAATGCTCGTCTCTGAGAAAATTAGAAAACATTCGCTATAATAGCTCTTAACAGCACCTGCACAGGTAAGATGGCAAGGCCCTTGGGAACAGGACGTGCAGTCAAAACGTTACATTAACATGAGAGACGTGCTGAGCTTAACTAGGTTAACTACCAGACTGGAACTTCAAAAGTCAGCAAAGGGAATGATTCTAAAAAGAAAACCGAAGAAACCCCCACCAAACCTGGCCTTCTCCAGCTAGCACAGCCTTCATCTGTTGTGTGCACAGCAAAAAGCATCTTTGCATTTCATTGGGTCAAGTGCTTCATCAAAACAGAGATCTTTTCATGGCATAAATTCATATAAAAGACATCTAAGATTTCATATGGACAAGCTCTAAAAAGACGCATCAGACTTGGGGTGTTTTCCCTCCCAACACATTTACAAATGTTTATCAAAAAATCTCTTCAAATAAAAAGGTCATAGTGGCTCAGTATCTGGGCATGACTTTCTGGCACATCACCTCTGGTATGTGCTGGTTTCTCTCTGTCCCCAGCCAGTTGAGTGCCTGCGTATGAGCACCCACCTACTGGGAGATCTGCTGTCGGTGCCACAGCCCACGATGTGCTGGTAAGATTACAAGTGAATACCTCTCGCTTTAGCCAGGCATCAGAGGTACTTGCTTTTTAAATGATGTCCAAAAGAAAGCTGAGCTGAATGGCGTTCTCTCCTGAACATCTCTCTTGGCTGCCCCTCTCTTTCTCTGGGCACAGAATGAGACCTTAATCATTATTGTCATTGTTATTCCTAGGCTATGTAAGCCTGCTTAGATTTCCTAGATTACGACAGCATTGGATTGTGATAAACTGTAGGACACGGTCCTTTTAGGACCAGAAAAGCTCTTCAGAAGGGCCTAAACTAGGTTGTTCAACCTGAATGCAATATAAGAAATTCTGACATTTCTCAGATCTCATGACAGAAAGAGAGGGATGAGTCTCTAGTATCCTCTTTCAAACAAATAAATTCAAAACAAAGTGTTTCAACACTAAGGTCTAGATCCAGGTCCCACAGAAACAAATGGATTTCACTGACTTCAAAGGGACTAGTGTTTGGCCTAACTTTTTGCCAGCAGGAACTGAGATTGGTAACGTGACCAAGTGAACACATGTGGGTTTCTGTGGAGGCTTCCTTTATCCGAAAAGCTTTATATACAGGTCTCTCCAGGACTACCTGTCAATACGACATTTCTGAAAGAGGATACTGGCATCTAAGACCCAGTTTATTAACCTCAGTTAATCACTCGCCCTGCACTGTTGTCTCACTTGGTTCTAGGAAGCAAACGAGAGCTTGACACTGGCGCTGGAGTAACCCTCGTCACTCCCGATACTCTGCAAGCTGCTGTGATCATCAATGTCACTGATGCTGGTTGTGCTGATATTGTCCACTTCTCCATGGGAGAACTCTGTGCTTTCAACATCCACTTCAATCTCTTCTAAAAAGGAAAAAGAGAGAAATGCATACAGGTTAGAACCACAGACCCAGCCGCTCCCTTCAAGCCAGCGAGCTGCTGGGACTCCCCCAGCCAGGAATGAAGCAGCTGTCTGGCAGGAAGACTTTCCATGTTCTCCCTTGGAGCAGGATGGGCTTTGGATATGGTTTATAAAAAGACTAGATAGCAGCTTGGAGTTTTTCCTTGGGACTCAGCAAAGGGATTGGACTCCCCCAGCCTGCAGGCCACATATCAGCATAGGTGGGCCTGAACTTGTTCTGCAACCTCTTTCTTTGGAGCTCTGCTACCCCAGTGTTGGGAACAAGAAGAAAGAGATAAACCAGAGGGCAACAGAGAAAAAGGAGCATGAAGTTCCTCTGAAACGTGCTACTTGCTTGATACCACATTGCCAATGCTGGTACCGCTAATATGGGCATTACAATGGACTACCATGGGGGTCTGGGTTACTCTCAGAGATGCTCTGTGGATTTTAGGACATAAATCTTATCTTTAAGAAGGACTTAGAAAGCAGAGATCTAGTTAACCAGTCATCTTGATTCCCATACCATTTAGGATTTTCCAAAGGAGGTGTTGTTCTTTTTTTTTAAAACTACAGACTCACACCCAAACTATACAGCATCTTTGGGTCTGATAATAAGTATCAAACCATCTATTGTGCCTAAACATCTTCCCACAGCTGAGACTTTAAAAAAACAACACTAAGTTATCTGGATTCAGTTAGCTATTCAGATCATCTCTGTCTAGTTTTAACTAAGGAGAGGAGCATTATGAGAAGCTTAGGGGGAAAAAAAGAAGGGGTGTGTAGAATGACTTCATGAATTTTAAGAGGCAATTTGCCTGGTTCTATTTACTTGGTTATACCACAGCCTAAATACAGAATGAGAAGCTGGTTGCTGCTTTGCAACATCTGTTCCAGTCCCACTAATATCTTCTTAGGTTTTCCTCTTTGTGCTGCTGAGAGACTCAACAGACCAAAGAGCACAATGTATATCTCAACTTTACCATCAGGTATTTAGCCACCATCTTGGGCTCGTGTTATTTTTCCTAACTAGTGGTTCAGCACTTTAAAGTGCTTTTCAGATAAACGGGTCACTTTAAATGCCACAGAAATCAGCTCAAGTCGACAATAACAACACTTCTTCCAGACTTAATTAGAATTCATGCAAAATCCTAAACTCTTCATATATATATGTGTATGTGTGTGTGTGTATGTGTCTGTGCACGTGTGGGAGCATAATCAATAGCCTAAACACCAAAGGCCGTAAGAAGGGGTTGGCTGAGAGATGAGAAATGGATGAATCTCATGCCCTTGTTTCACAGAGTCCTGGGGATTCAGTGCTCGTTCAGCGACACCCACCTCGCTCCGAGTCTGAGCGATCCGAGGAAATGGTAGATCCAATGCTGTCCATTCGTATTCGCTCTATCTCCTGAGGACCCTGTAGTTGTTCCAGTCTTCTCTTTAGGAATCTGTGTTCTCTTTCCAGGTTCTCAAGCTGGTGTTGGCTTCTCCTGTCAGTTTCTTCAAGTTTCTGACATGATCAAATATGACTCAATAATTAGTTCCATCCTTTTCTCTTTCCCTCCCACCTCCACTGCCCAGCCACCTGCTTTGCTCAGACATTCCCAGGTCCCAGAAGGATTGAAGCTGCAGAAGAGCCCTGAACCAAGCTGCCTTGCAGTCCCCAAGAACAATCCTATCTCCTCACACCTTTTCCACCTCCCAAGCGCTGACAAATCATACACATTAGTATAAAGTGTCTCTGAGGACAGAGCTTCTCCAGGGGAGATGACTTGAATTGCAGCAGTTTGTGGGTCATTCCACGTGGGTTCAGCCACTTGCATTACCAAATGTGTCCACGAAGGGGCCTCGATTCCCTTAACCAAAGCAATTCAGGGTTTGTTATGATCCACTGTAACATTAAAACGTGCCCTGGGAGTTCTGTGTTCCTTGCTGCATGGGTTAGTAGGATTTCTCAGAAACAGTTTTCTATTCAGTAAGCGATTTACATAACCTACTACAGATTTCTTTGATCACAGCTGGGAAATCTACCAGGGCACTGTTCTTTGTTTCCTTCCACAAGCACATTGCATAAGGAGGAGTCATTTCAGGCTAACTCTGTCCCTTCGGCAGTGCTTTTTCTCCTTCACCACCCAGCCTCCCGCCCGCTACCCTGACCTGCGACAAAGCATTTCAGCCTCTTCCAGATACTAACAGTGCTGCATTTTCTTTTCATGCTTTGCTTTGCTTTGCCAAAAGCAAATCTAAAAGAGCGCTGGGCTGGCTGGCTGGCTGGCAGGTTCACACACGAAACCCCAGCAAGCCAACCCCATCTCACACTCTTGTGGTTTGTGCTAATGCTTCGGCAGTGGAAACTCACTAGCACATCAGAACAAAACCAAAACAAAACAAAAGCTGCATTTCCCATCAGAATGCAGTCACTCAACAGTAGGTATGTTTTCCTTTAAAGAGATGCAGCTGTCAACAAACGGTCACAATACAGAACAAGACCCCTGGCTCTCCAAATCAATCATTTCCGTAGTTAACGGAGTTCATTAAGGACTCGTCTAATAATGTGGCTTGTGGCAATGATAAATGATTAACCAAGGGCGCAAGGTTTGTGTGCTTTTTTACGTTTTTAAAAAGGTGTTAGTCTCCTTCAACAGAGTTACATCTAGGCAGCAAGAGTGAGCGACTGAATTGTGCTTCCCAACATCCTGGACTGAGAGCAGCTGGGAAAAGCAGCTCTTACCTTGATATGTGCTTTGGCTTTGTTGAGCAGCCCAAGCGTTGTGTGCCTGGTGCAGTCTGGTCCCAGTGGTATCAGAACTTTTAAGCGTTCTAGACACAGGCGGAGGTGAGCTCGGCTGCAAGGGGAGAAGAGGAGAATCAGAGCTATGGCTTCAGAAAGGGAATATCATTTCCTTCTCTGCTTCCCTCCTACGAGGCAGTTTTCACGTTTCCCTCTTCCCACACATCACGAGTTTCCCCACAGGTACCAGGACAGACTGCCACTAAACTATTTACACTGCAAACATCAGCTGCTCACCAATACTTGCATTATTGCTAACCCCTGACAGACACTATTTATTTTCTTGCTGCCTAAAGTGATAATCTGACTCATCTGGATGAACTTTGTGCAGGGGCAAGGCTCACAGGCAAATGGCACAAGTATCTCCTGGGTTTCCTCTCTCTCTCTCAGCTATTTGCTGTCTGTTCTGCTGAGAACTTTTGTGAAAGCAGTTTCGAATGACCGCTACCCCTGCACACTTGTGCATTGCTGGCTCAGGGACATTTCCTATGAACTGATCTGAGCACTGTCTTTTTGCACCAAATTAAGAAGATTAATGAGAAAAATTGTCAGCCCAAAACACCCAGAGAATCCCTGCTGCCAGTTAAAGGAGCTAAAGCGACGGTAGTTCCCAAGCACTGTGCTCTCTCGCTCCTTTTCCTGGGCCCAGGTCTGAAATGCTGCTGGGGCTGCAAGGTCTGTGGGAACAAGAGAACCCAAGACCTTCCCCTGGGCAGTCTCCTGACCTTGGCTCATGTCTACAAAGACAGGCCCAAGCACGACAGCGTTGCTGATGATATAAACCATTTTCTGCAGAATACAGAAACATGTTCTGGGGAAAATGGTCCAGGTAGCAGTAGCAAAGCACATCGTCCTCGGGCTGCCCAGGAAAACTGTTCCTGCTGTTTCCTCTTCTGTATCACGTATGCAGGAATGAACAGCAGATTTATGGAAAACTATCAAGTACGGGTTGCCTTTTTCCCCTCCTTCTCTCTTTCTCAGACATTAATGATTTATGTCCAAACTTGTCATCCCAATCAATAACACAATGACATCAGCTCCACCATTCACATGCAAGAAACACCGGTGCAAAAGAGTCCTGAAAGCCTATCCCTGCCCCTGCTCATGCACAAAGAAACTGAATCTTCGCCTGATCCATCTCAATGCAGGGGAAGGAAAAAAAAAAGGGGGGAAAAAAAAAAAAGAAAAAAGAAAAAAAGAGCATGGACAGTTCATTTCCATTTGTTTTTCAAATTCACTATTGCCCCCAGTTTGAAAGGGGTGGGGGAGAGGAGTCTGTAATCAGGCAATTATGTCAGTGACAAGCAAGGATGATTAAGGGTGGAAGGGTCAGGGGTTTTGCTGATGAACTGTCAGCACAGGGGACTGTTCTCTCGCGGTGCTGGAGCTGTGAGCTCCTCACTGTTTCGATTATAAATCTCTTTACAAAGGGTCCATCATTCTGTCTCAAGAACAGCCACAGGGCTGCGTGTGACCAGTAAGGGCCTTGAAGAACATGTGTTTTTCATTAAATATTAACAACCAGAGGGGTGGGAAAAGGGAGCTCATAATCCAAAAATCAAACTGAAAAAATAGTAATCACATCAATCTCATCTTTTACTTCTCAGCTTGCTCTAGGGCAAACCCCACTGACATTAAACCCATATGGCTGACACAGGAATTATTTTCTCTACTTGGAAGCCCGTTTTCAACGTAGAGCTTGACCAACAGGAGTTGTGTGCACCCACTACAGGCATTTGCCCAATGTCTTATGATGATTTGTAGGGTCAGCAATGAAAAAGCATCACTGGTTCTCCCTGGCACTATAGCTCCTGTCATCCCATGGTAGATCAGACACTGATTTCTTGCAGCTAGAGAAAGGAGGAGGAGGAAGATGATGATACTGTGGTTAAATACATTCTGGGTATTGAACTCACTTTTGGCTATGCCACAGATCTCCTGAATGGCCATAAAAGCCATCAAGTCAGAACTGCCAGAGCACAGCCATCAAGCTGCAGCAGAGCAGCACGTGTCTCTTCACAGCACGAGCACAAGCACCAGCCACACTTCAGTTTACAGGATCAGCCCAAGTTAAAAACGCAGCTGAAGTAGAACTAAAGATGTGTGCACAGGTCTGGGGGCTGAGGAACAGCTGGTTCCAACTAACAGGGGACTTGCTACAGAGCACCTGCTACAGGTAGGGACTGCAGACTCCCCCCTGCCCTGCTGGCAGCTCTTAGCCCAACATGAAAATGGAATTATTTGTGCAACAGAAAAGTTTGGGGAATCAACACCTAACCAGTGTCAAATGTATCACAGTCCACTCCTGAATGCAGAGAGAAACGGACAACACATTTACAGCCTGAACTTTGGGCTGAGTCTCAGCGCTGGAGGTTTTACCAGGAACTGGGCAAGGTGCTGCATCAAGAACGGTGATTCTTGGAACCATTTTGGGCAGGAGCAAGCACTGGCTGGATTGCTGAGACAGCAGTTAAAAGGACGGCACTGATCTGCTGTGTCAAAAACAAGGTTATGAGCAGACTCAATGAGATTGAGCAGACTCAATGAGATCAACCATGTGAAGCACCTGAATGCTATACACAAAGATCCAGCCATGTAACAGCACCCCAGGCACTGAAACTCTTCCTGGTGTGGCCCAGGACCGTGCTGGATTGAAGAAGGTTATGGTGTTCTGTAGGCCCTGGCAAGAGCAGGGAGAGGACAAAACAGTCAGAGTCTGTCCTCATGAGGACACTGGAAAAGCTGGCAGAGAGTTGCCTCCCCAGCACATGTGGCCCCAGAGGTGACATTCCCCCAGGTCTGGATCCCCACACTGGCCCTCAAAGCCCAGAAGACTGGCTCAAGCTCACACAGGAGGTTGTCAGAGAAGCCACTCCTGCCAGAGGCTCTGCTGGCTGGTCGCCAAAGGCTGTGGCCTGCAGCAGGGGTGATGGCCTCTGCCAGCACACCAGGCATCAGGAAGGGACACCTGCCTGTGACAGAGGGTGTGAGCATGAGCTGATAAGCTCGTGGTGGCACGTAGCACCACTCAGGCAATGAGCACACTGCAGGGGCGGGTGGTGTTGGCTGAGCTGAGGCAGGTTTGGAACAGGTTTGACCAAAGCAATCACTTCCGGGCTGCTGCCGCCGGATTTTCCCCTTATTTTTGCACCCAGAGCTGGGCCACACGGAGTTTTGACTCCACTGCAAACCTAAGTGCACTTGTGTCTCCAACCACAGCCTAACCAAGGGACGTGCACAGGGCTTTTCATCAGCAAGGAGCAGTGGGCCAGCCTCGGTGTGCAGACTGGGGACAGTCCCCGCAGTCACATCCCACTGCTGGGGATGACTCCTGGACAACTGGTGGAGCTGCTTAGGAGGTCCCTGGCCCAGTGCAGCTGGGACAGCAAAGAGCCACCCAGTCCTGGCACATGAGCTTGTTGGTTTCTTTCAGAGACATCAAATCAACCAGCTTCCCCACCTTTCTCCCCTCCACAGTGTGCAATACTTTGCCTATTTTTAAAGTCTAACCTGGTCACAGTCGCTGACCTCTCCCAGCTTCCAACAGCCCGGGTGGACCATGATGGGTTCGTAAAGCACAGAGCACACAGGCAAGGTCTGACACACTGATGGGTGGCTTCAGTAAAACCCAGAAATAAAACTCCAGAGCTCAAAAGCATCACAGTAAACTTAGCTAAAAGACCATTTGAGAGAGACAGCAATCACAAACCTATTAATCTTTCTTATCAAGTGCTGGAGCTGTACCTGGACAGCTGTAATCCCACAGGTGGGGCCATGACATGAATGTCTTTTCCCTTTGTTTACCTGGACTCTGTTGCAACGTGGCTTTGACAACGCTGCAGGCTCTTGTATTCAATGAAAATACCAGCATTGTGCAGGTTCCAGACAGAGCCAGACGGCTTTCCATGTAAAGCACTAGATTATGCCAATATTTGACGCATCTGCCAATATCTGGAAAAACAAGTCTAAATGCCCATATTGTTATATAACAGAGAAACAACACGGGCTTGGCGCGAAGGGCTGCTGCCTCTTGCTGCCTTCATCCCGGGGAAGACAGAGGATGACAGGAGAATTCCAGTTTCTGCTGAGGCCAAAGCCTTTGCACGCTAGCTGCAGGGGAGACGGGAGAAACTGGAGCCCTTTCTCCTGCTTAAGCGGCCTTGGAAAAATTCAGGCTCTCACAGAAGCATCCTGATCACAGGATAGAGGCTGGATGTGCTGAAGAAGGAATCCACCGAGGATTTGAAAGGAGGGGGCTCTCCTCTTTCCCAAGAGATCAGCCCGGTGCCACCCTCCTGCTCAGCCTGACGAGGGGGAAGACTCCTATTTGAGATTCCCACATGGGGCATTAGGGTGGCCAGGAAAGGAGCAAAGTATCTGAGAGGCTTAAGAAAACCAGAGCCTAACACATGCCTCTCTGTCCCAAAGAGCTGAGGACAACCTTTTACCCTGTTCCACCTTGTAATTCTGGCTGGGACAGAACTCTTCTGCCACTTCTTCCTCCCTGTGCAGTGCTAGGAGGGGCCTAGAAGTTAGTTTCTCTGGGATGTGGAGGGCAAGCAAAGCAAGGATGCCCTCTCTTTTCTGCCAGGAGCTGCTGTGGAAAAAGGTACATCAGCCCCTAAACAGATGGGCCAGGAGACTAAAGCAGAAGAGGGATGAGCAAGCCCAGCAGCCCCACGGCCCCCCACCAGCTGATCCACAGCAAGCTATAGGTGGCTGCAATAGAAGAAGGGGGTGCTGGCCCCTGAAATGGCAGCCCCACTTGGCACATGCTCTTCTCCCCCCTTTCACTTTGTGCCTGTGTGACAGCTTTTGACTATTTGGATTATCTACTTCTACCTCCCAGCTCCCCTCCAAGCCCAAGCCCCCAGGCCTTCTGCCCCTAGCTTCTATCCGAGAGGAGCCTGGTCCTTGCTCCCTGCAGCCCCTCCTTGCGCTGGCTCTGCCTGGCTGCAGAGGGCTGTAATTTCACAGCCTGCTCTCCTCTCATCTCATCTCCTCTCCGGTTCCCAATGACATCATCTGCTCTGATTATATAAAGCACGAGGAAGCCTTTATTTATGCGTGCTTTTTGCTCGCAGCTTCAGCTGTCTCACTCTACGACACGCACCCAAATCCCACTGCAGGAACCAGGCTCCCTTTCGCCTGGACCAAAACTGCAGTGCAGCAAAAGATGTGAGTGCAAAAAAAAAATAAATAGAAAAATTCCCCATTTTCTTCCCTCACTCCTCTGAAGACATTTTTGAGGGGTTTGGGTAGGAATCAACCTAACCCACCACTCTGCACCACAGCAAGCTGGGCACAAAGCCACCAGCCTCTTCTCTGGATGTGAGGTCCCCAGAGAGCTGAGGGACCTGTGGTGGCAGCTCCAAGCCCCGTGTCTGCTGGTCCCAAAGGGGCTACACAGTGACTACCTACCTACCTTCAACACCCAAGTAGCCCTCTGTGAGGGCCAGTCCAGGGCTGGAAGGGCACTGCTGCAGTGATGGCTGTGGGCATGACTGTCAGGGAGCCACCCCTGAACATAAACATCCCTGGAGAGACTGCAGCTTCTTTGCTAGGACAGGTTTTGGGTTTGTGGGGTTTTTTTTTTCAGCTTCCACCACAGGCAGAAGCTATGGAAACTGAGACAAGAAACTTTCTCTGCTGAGGAGCCAGTCAAACACACGTGCACACTTGGCTCCAAAGCAGCAGGTTTACCAGATTCAGCGCTATCCCCTTCTCGGACACTGCTGATGGACTTTGCTGAATCAAGGCCTGAACATCTGCAAAACACACACATGCTCACAGACACACACACACACACAAACAAACACACTCTTCCCATCTTTAAAAGATCAAGCCTCCCTCCCAGCAGGAAATGACCAACTCGCCTTCAGCAGCATTTCAAAATGCTGAATTCTGATTTTTGTATGTTGAAAGAAGGGAGCATCTGAGGGAAAAGCAAAGCATTTCCCAGATATTTTTGTACTATGCCTGCAGGTCTGTAGGGCTTGAATTCAACAGTGGATTTAAGCATGGGCTTAACATTAGGAATATGCTCAAGTCCCACTGAGGCTAAATCAGACACTTGATCTCCAAGAGATGTTAAAAAAACAGAACCAAACCAAACAAGAACCACCATAAGAACCAGCAGAAGGAAGATCCTAACATGGAAAAGGACATTATCACCCTGCCTCTCTGCCCTCCTCCTCCCTCTACACCTTTTCAAAGTCAAGTCTAATTTAACCCTGAAATTAGAAACTTTGTTTGGATTTCAGAGCTAATAGATTGCTTAAAAAATTCAGGAGGGATCACTGGTTAAAGAAAGCAATTCCTGGAGAAACGCAAGTGACCCCACATCAATAATTCATTGGATGAGAACGATTTTGAGATAAAAGTAACGAGAAACACATGCAAAAACCACAGGGCAGGGAAAAATGGGGAAAAAAAAAATATGGTTTCCTTCTAAGAGCAATTCACAGGTCAGGGCTGTGCTTGTCTCTAACAGCCATCGTATGATGGTGTTTTTTCCTTACTCTTGTCTCTAACCCCCAGCCTGGCCCTCGCTGCAACAGTACCTGCTCCCTGTGTTACTGAACACTTGTCTCCAGTGAAGGGAGAGAAGGTTTTGCCAACCACCAGGATGGGGACCGGCGACTCGGGCGGGCGCTGGGGCCGATCCCCTGCTTCCCCTGCTGCAGAGCATTATGCAATGGCTGGGAGCCCTCCAGCCACCCGCAGCAACGCCGCGGTGGCATCCAGCCAGCCCCCAATAAACACACTCACACCCGCTCACCCCAGTTCCACCAGGGACGAGAGACACGTGTGTTAGAAGGAAATCTGGCTCAGAAACAAGCGGTTAAAAGTTAACGATCTCCACCTGAGCTGTGAAATCATTCAGAGCAAGCCCTGGCTTTCCGATTTTAAAGCGGGTCTCTTCTCACCGTTATTTATTTTCCTGCATCTGCTCCCAATTGAAGGAGGTACTTGCTCATTTGCCTCTTTTGTTTCCAGTCAATTTCTAAGGATGGCTCCCTGGCATGTAGGAGTATTTGTACTGCAAATGCTAATAAAATGTACCATGAAAAAGTAATTGGAACAAAAGCTTTTAGATCTTTATGTTTTTTTAAGCCTTTCTATCATTTAAGAGAAACAACGGAATGAAAATTTAGGGCCGAGGATATAAAGACTTGACAACATATTATAAATAGGAGTTTAAAGGAACAAAAAAGTTCTATGGGCCACATTTTCAGCCTGTGGAAGCTATTTCTCTGTGGAAGTTAAAGATGAACATGCACCCAACTGTATTCTCAAATCAAGAGCAGATGAAAAACAAACCACAAATGAAGAGACCCATGATTAAACAAGTGTAAGAACAATAATAGTAACAAAAACAAAGAACCAAGGCAACATAGCTTTTCAAAGTCACAGAAATCAATGCACCTCTGGTGACAAGCTGCATACCAGGGAGATAACTGATGGTACACTGCTCAAGAAAGCAGCATTCCGATTCGAGCCCATAAGAAGAAACTAAATTCAAGGAGCAACGTATTGATGTATTGATGCAATCCATAACAGCAGCGTGCTGTCCAAAGGCCACCTCAATCACAAAACCAAGATAAGGTGCATTGGGAAAGGAAGCATCTTACCAAAGAACTGAAATATTTGGAAAAAACCTGGCCAGTTTTGTAGCTGACAAACCCTTCCTTGCATCTGAAATGGAAGGTACAAACCTTAAGGTAAGCATAAAGCAAGGATTTTAACTTAAAATACATCTTGTAAGCCTCAGAAGAGGTGGCTCTACAAACACTGCCTGGACTATCCCCCTGAGCCCAGCAGGGCCTTGCACCTCAGAGCTAGAATGTGGCCAAGTGCACACACAAATTACTCCTACCCCAACTCTTCTAGACAGGAAGACTCATCACTGAGTTCTACTTTGGAAAAGCTTCAGGCTCTTGGCAAACAGGAGCTGCAAGACCAACAAATCTTGTGCCAAGTGGTCTGTCACCACCACTGGTCCATTTCAACATGGGCCTTTCTAGCCTTCTACTGCAGTCTGGAGGGAGACATGCTCTCCTCACCTCTCTCTGTCACACAACTATCAGTCTCTCCCTTTCCTTAGGTCCTTCTAGGTATAAAACTGAACACTAATGAGAGGAATCTCCTTATTTTGTTACCATTTTGAAGGCATATTAATTCCTTCAAGGCTTTCCAAAATTAAAAAAGGGGAAGAGAGGGACACAGAGAGGGGAAATCAGGCAGTTTCCAACCCCTTGGTGAAATAATGGGGGATTCGGATACAAGATCTGGCTTTCCTGCAGGACAGGTGTCTCCTGGGCTGCAATACGGAGGGATGACAGACACTCAAAGCTGTATCTCCCAAAGGCTGATCAGTCTGTCCACACTGTGCAGACATTAGGAATAAATCATGTTGTTCAGTGGGTGCAGGGCTTGACCAATAAGCACCTCAAGTTACATGGACACTTCCAGGATTCAAGGCCACAGGACTGCTGACATAGCTGTGAAAATGACACTTTTGGAAGACTTGGGATCCTACTCTCACCTCGGAGGACACTTCAAAGAGTAGGATCGCTGTCATCTCACTCCAAGTCTCTGTTACCTTCCTTTTCACCCTGTCCTCTGACCAGCCCTGCAAAGGCTGGACTGTTTGCTCCACTCTGCTACCCGTAGCCATCATCCTTCAGCCCACCCAGGATTTTGTTTTGGTCTTCTTCTCCCAACAGTCTACTGGGTTGGAAACTCTTTGGAACAAGAATACAGTTGCCAAATGCTCTGACACCTAAACAGCATCCCATGACTGCACTCTGAAAGCCTAAATGAAGAAGATCCCAAACAATAAGACTAAAGCAATGTTATGATTCCAAAGCTGAAGTGATATATCTGGGGCTCTTCTTATTCAAACAACTTCTGGGCCTTTGGGTCCTATTTATTACATATCTTGAAGTTTTTCGCTTTGAACTAGAGGGCTAGAATATAGAAGCTTCATCTAAATGAATAAAATAATAATAATAATGATGAGACCATCTGTAATCTCATGACATCAAAAACTAGGATGTTTAAAGGAATGGCAAAAAAAATCAAATACTGATGCTCGCAGTAATAAAAATGATACCACTTTGGAAGGTGCCACCTCCAGAATGAACTCACAGCTGTTTGGTAACGTGACTGCTCATCCTTTCCTAACCCCTTTGATCCTCAGAGGCACCAAAATGAGACAGACTACTTCAACTCAGTAGAAGAAGATCAAATATAACAGCCTGTGCTTCACAATGAAAAGGTGATGAGAGCAGCATAGGTGGCCACCTGCCCAGCAAAGGAATGGAGTCAATCAATGCCTGGCATTTTCTCTCTCACCCCTTCGTTTTCATCCAGATCTAGCCCTGAGCTCTCTGTGCCCCTTCCTCAGTTCCTCTTCCTTCCCCCCAGCTCCTCTATGGCTTTCTGCCTTTTCTTTGAAAGCAATCTGAATAGTTGTTAAGAGATAGCAAATAGCAACAGATGCTCTGGAAAGGAATCCATTATTATTTACCAGGTTAATCCCTCCTAAAATTATATATTGAGGATCTACTATTATTGATCTTGGCCATTAGCCATAAAGTATTTTAATTCCTGGTGAATATAATTAAATGCACCTTACTGTAGCACAATACACCATGTTACCAGCTAAACCCCTTCAGGGCTAAGCTGTGCTTACAACAGTATGCTAAAACCTACAGCCTTCACAGGCCATGAATACTCTACGTGACATTCTCCTTCTGACCTAAAAACCTAGCCTAGCTGCTGCTGGCACGGTCACATCTAGGTACCTCTTGCACAGGACCATTCAGCAACAACTTTTCAATCCTGCTCACTGCTGACCATGCAGGTACCCCATTTTGTCACCCTGGCAGTAATTTCCATGTACAATCCTGCATTTGGCTATCAGTGACCATGCAAAGCAAGCTGTAAACACCAACATGCAACCCAGGAACGTTAATTATAAAGCCCTGACTAGCCCAGTCTAATAAAAACACCATCTTTGTTAAAAGGTAGTTAAAAATAAACCCGCTCTTTAAATAGCCAACGGTGTCCTGTGCCCTCGTTCTCACTAATACCATTGTAATTATCCTTCTAGGGACAGGCAGTGTGCTTACAGCCACAAAGTCTGGCAAGGCTGCTCCAAGCAGGGCAGTGTCCTCCTCCATGCCACCAACGCGCCTGCAAAGCAGCTGGGCCATTCATCAGAAACCTGCCTCGCTGGAGAGGAGGCAGTAACCTGCTTTGCTGCGACCTACGGATTTTCAGCTTTACTGCTAGAATTAGGTCACTGGCAAAGATAGCCAAGATTTTCCAAACTCGCCAGCTATTCTTGATTATTCTGTTCAGAGGTTTCCTGGCCGAGCACCATGCCTTTGAAAAGAAAGGAGGAGGTATTTCAGGCTCCTGCAAGGTTCCTGCTTCTCAGTGTCTGAGTGCAGAAATGCTCCCACCCCATAATCCTTGACAGCCTCTAAAACTGCCAGGCAACAGGAAGGGCTCTCCAGATCGGATCTACTACCACCACGTCCTCGTAGCCTCTCAAGGAGAAATCAAAGATGGTGCACACCAGAAAACAGACGAATTAGGAGGTATCTGTAGTGACTCTTGAAGGTCACTTGCCTGTACTGAGACAGGAAGAACCTGAGATATTAGGCAGCTCTGCACCTGGACTGCTCTCCTGGCTATACTGCAAAAGCTATTCAGGGTCCACAGAGTGTCACAGTAGTAAAGCCACAGACAGCACCTCAAATCAGAGCCTCTGATTCTTTGCAGTACTCCTGAAAGAGATCCCCGACCTTGGTGCCTACTAAACATAGTCAGCTTTTAAACTAGTAACACCACTAACTGCTTAAAAGAAACAAGCAGTTGCTTGGTAAGACAGACATTTGTCTATCAGTGAAAAAATAAAGGATGCTACCAACTTGTTATTTGGGAAAATGTATTTCCTTTTTACAAAATAATGAGCAGGGAATGTGCCAATATCAAGAATATATATTGTGACCTGGTACTAGAAGTTATTTTTGTCATTAACGCAATTTTTTTAATTATGCAGATAAGCTATTGCTACTAAAATGTATTTTTACTGTCCATTGAGATAGGACAGAGTTTTTCCACCCAACACATTTCTTTTCCAAAGCTATATTCCAGTTTCCTCATCTCATGGAAGAAAATCGTAATTTCTGATGAAAAAATATTCTAAGAATGTGACCGTTTGGAATAGTTGTTTACACAAAATCTTTTATGCCAGAAGGAGAGCATGTGCTCTTCATGTAATCCCTCTTCACACTGTCAGAAATATTTAAGGAGTCATCAAATATCTACTGTATCTTTCAGGTATAGAGGGCATGCATCTGGAACAGAGGAAGCAGTGCATGTAATTTCACCTTGTAAAATTATTTTAAATTTAACCTCAGACTTCCCAGGAAAAAAAAAAAAAAATTACCAGCCAAGGTCACTATTGGATATATGTTTGGAAAAAAAACATTACGAAGGAGAACTTAAGAGATCCTAGTGCTATTTTTCCTATGGGATATGGATTTTTGCACGTAAAGAACAGTAATACTGTATTTCAAAAGTCTAGGAGTTAGGTATGTTAAATGACAGCTTTAAGGGAAGTTAACTATGTATGTTACTGAAGAGAGAAGTGGAGCTCCCAGCACTATGACAGCAGATGCATCATGTCCTGATCTCATACACACAGAGGTACCAGGAAAGAAGAGTTTTTGAAAGGAGGTACCAGAGAGTGTGAAAGCACAACTTGCTTCTGCTTAACTGGTGTGATGTGCTAACAAACTCATTGTCAATACAGTTCTTCCAAAAAGGAGAAGGGTTTATCACTTAGAAAATTAAAACAATGTAAACTTCAGGGAAAAAAAAACCACCAACACAAACAACAAAACAACTGCCTTGTCTTGCCCTTTCCCTTTAACTACCCTTGACACCTTCCTTACATTTTCTTTTTCTTCTCTGGGCACGTGTGAAGGCCAAGAGATGGAAGAATGCTCAAACCTCAAACAGGGAAAAAGCATGAAGCCGGCTACTTGCAAACCATTTCCTTGGGCAGGAAGCAAGACAAAATGTATCCATAAGACATGAAAATTGCTTGACTTTTTTTCAGCTCAACTACAAAACTCCTAGTGCTTCCAAAAAGGCTCAAAAAATCATTACATTAAACACAAGACATTCTACCCAGTGAACTCTTGATCAGCTGGGGAGGATCGTTATGGCCCCTGCCTGGGTCAGCAATGCCACAAAGGGATACAACTCTAATTCCCCCAAACCAAGAACAGCTGTAGGTGAGTAAACTAACATTTGTGGGAGGATTAGCTGCCTCATGCTTTCTGGCCCTGTATTCTCCCAGCAGTAAAAGGGTTAGGATCCCACCTGGGAACAAATCAAACACTGAAAGGTTCATGGTTTGTTTTGGAGAGAGAAAGAAGAGAGAAAGAAGAGAGAAAGAAGAGAGAAAGAAGAGAGAAAGAAGAGAGAAAGAGAGAGAAGCTGGAACACCTAGTCCTCTAGTTTGGTGGAAACTGGTTTCCATTTGCTCAGCTCTCAGGACAATAATGAGAAACCACACGAGCTTACAGAAATACCTGCAGGAGCACTGCATTATAATCACAAACACACCCCTCCCTCCCTGTTATTCTGTAGTGCTCATGGCCCTCACAGGGCCTCCTGAATGTAGGCTAGTTAAATTACTGCTTCATGGTCAGATATTTTCTAGACAGCATCCCATCCTGGGAACACTCCTGGTTGGTTTCAAAAAACACTGATGTTAAAAATAATAAACACTCAAGAAAAACAACAAAAGAGAGAATTTTCACCACCAACAATTCACCCGGGGAGAGGCTGCGGTGGGTTTTGTCATCAGGAGAGCCACAGGGCAGACCAGAAGCACAGATTTCTTGACTTTCCTAGTGCCATGCTAGCCAGGAGCTCACACAGTTTGCATGGCACTTTCAGGACGGGCGAAGCAGCAACCAAAGGGAGCTGACATTTCAACTCCCCACAAGCAGGAAAGGGTTAGGCAGCAGGCAAGACCTTTAAGTGAGAGTCAGGAGACCTGTCTGCAGACAGCTTGCATGACCTCAGGTAAATCCCTTGAGGAACTGAAGCGCGCCCTGCTCATCCACAAAACGGAGCTAATCCTAATTCCTTCACGGAGCACCGCGCAGCTAAACCCACTCTTGGCTTCCAGGTGCTCATGTAGCTCAGCAATGAAACCAGCATGTGAAGTGCCCAGACAGCAGGACACGTCGGGAAACTAATTCATTCAGCTTTCTCTGCAAGTTAATAATGCCCAGAGTACCAGACACCCACGTTTTTCAAAATGGATCAATAACCCCTCACTGCTCCCCCTCAATAAATGCAGCAAAAACTATCTGATCTCTCCTCTTACCTGTCCCAAGAAATTCCCAAGATGGAATTTCGGCAAAGTTCAAAGGAGTTTAGTCAAAATCAGGACAAGATGAAGGCTGTATTGTTGACTTTGCAATTAAGCAGTCATAAAACTTTTTATTTCTTTAAAACATTTGGTTTCTGATGTCCTACTGTTAATCCAATGCATCTAAAAGATTATGATTTAGGCCCCATAAAAAATCCCAACAGAGTAGCTCAGACATCACATCATTTAAAAAAGCAAACTAAACACCTACACAGGGCGCTTCTTCTCCTGTTTTTTACATACATAGGTCCCACGGGCTCATACACTGGCTTTATGTGGGGGACAGAAAACATTTAACTCCAGGTGCTGGGACTTGAGAATCACAGAATACGACCAGAATTGTAGTGGAGATTACAAGAGCTGACAAGATTAACCATTTTCTTCCATTTTAAATATCAGAACAGTTTGAACAAATGCTCCTTTAAAAAGCGGAAGAAGGGGGAAAAAATAAAAAAGCTTGTAAGAAACTCATGCAATTTGCTTTCCCTGGATGGCTGAGGGGGAGTGCAAGGCAGCACTGTCTGCACAGACCTAAGGACCAGCTTGGAGGGCACACGGGAGTCCCCTACTTCTATACAACAGCTTCCTGCTCTGACCTCCGTTGGCCATTTACAATGGGTCCAACCCACAGCATAACCCTTTTCCCACTCTGCTCTTTCCCAACCATGTGGGGATCACTAAGAAAAAGCCCACAACTCAAAGAAACTCCAAGAGATGCTCAAGACTCCAGAAGGTCAATGCGTGCTTTCCTGAAGTATATGGCACCAGGTACAAGATTTCCCCTCTTTTCCTCCTCCTTTGAAATCCCTTCACTGAAATGCATCCCCATATGTGCTTTTTCCAGTGAACACCAAGCCTGTAAGCTGCTTTTCCAAGCCAAGAAAAGTTTAAAAGAGGTCACGCCACAGAAAACAGGCTCTGCGCATTTCCTAAGAGGGTCATATTACGTAGAATATCCAGCAGAGACAAAGTGTTCCCATCCGGTTTCCCACTTTTTTTTGGCATCAAAGTTGCTTTTCTGGGTAGGTGAAGTGGCAAACACACGTATTGGGAAAAGGGAAGATGAGTATTTTTCCCCCTCTATTCCCTTATCTCAACCAGAATTCCTCGGCATATTTCTAGGGTCTAGATTGATTCTTGCCATGAAAGCTGATTACTACTATTCAGTGTTTGGGACTCTCCCCTTCTCACACACAGGCACTCAACTTTGGATGGCTTTTTTGCTTCCCTAGAACAACGCTGAAGTAATTTTCTTATTAGTTAGACATTAGGAAAAACTTTCTAGTGGTAACAACAGTTAATGAGGGTAATAGGTTGCACTGCCTCCCCGGGCAATCCTGCTGTCCGAGGCTGTTAAGGCCATGCTGGATTGGCATCTGTCAGGAAAGGTTTAGATAGAGCTTATCCTGCCTTGGGGCGAGGGGACAGACCAAACAGGCCCCTCTCAGCCTCGTCTTTGACAGCTTCACAAAGCACCACGTAAGTCTGAAGAGTGGTGTTTCTTGCCCTCCTTTAGGCACTGGGGCCAAGCCCAGTTGCCCCAAGGCAGGGGCAGTGAGCTGAGTCTCTGGAAAGCGAAGGGGAATTTTGACTGTCTGAGTTTTGACCCTGGTGACAGAGCAAAAGATGTGCTCCAGAGTGGCAGTTGTAGCTGCTGCACACAGCTGGAAAAGAGCAGTAGTACCAGATGTAAAGAAGCAGGTAGGTAAAGTAAAAGAGAGGATCCAGAGGCATTTGCAAGGCAGAGTTTCCACTACCAGAATGAGACAATCCCCGGCCCTGCAGGCTGGCGAGGAAAGGACAGGAACAAAGCAAACAACAGGAGGGGCTGCAGGGAAGAGGAACCCCCCACCCCAAGCCACCCAAACCAGTTACACCCCAGTGAATCTTCTCTGTATGCAGTTATGCAGCTGCAAACACGGAAAAGAGCAGCCAGCTCTGAGGAGCACCAGGATCCAGGCTACGAGAAACACTGGAAACAAACACAGATCAAAGGGAAACACCAGGCTGTATACACAGCTGGGGCTGTCTTCCCCTGTTAAAATGAGATGGGCACGTAGATTTTTGAACTGCAAGCTCTTTGTGTGTGCCTGCACGTAACTCTGCACATCTGTGCAAATGTGAGTACTCACCCCACATTCGGCCTCTTGACATTCCAAAGTGTAGCTAACGACTGGCATTTTCCGAGCTGCGTGGAAGATTCCCACAGAGCTGGGCAAAATCTGACCGGGCAACCCACAACTCAACCCACCCCATGGAACAAGGTCAAACGGGTGGACATGAAAGACATGGGAAAGACAAAGCAACTTCTTTTTAACCTCTGATTTCCACAATAAACCTGCTACGCCGCTCCCCCTTTCAGAATAACTCATTTGAAGAATTTCACTGAGTTTTCAGGAGCCAAACGCTTCCCACCTAAGGGCTGGACTTTGGCTATGTGGAATTACCCCAACTGGTCAACAGGTTATGTCTTTAGATAGCATCGGAAAGTCCCTCCTGGGAAGAAAACTTGCAGGGGACATCAGCCAGAACTTCCTGGGAGGGCTGGAGCAACCCCTCCTGCACAATTCTGCTCTGGAGTGGAAAGGGCAGAGGAGCACACTACAGTAGGAGATGGAAATGCTGGCAGCTGCCTGTTCCTAGGTCCTGAGAACACTCTTGGCTGACCAGGCTCTTCTTAAAGGCTAGGGACAGCCACAGTGAGCTCTTGATGGCTGATCTCACCTCTGAACCCTCCTGTTCTATTCCTTTTCTCTCCAGGGCTGCCCACAGGGAGAGCCACCCATACACAAATAAGCAGCAAAATTGGGTTTGGCATCAACTTCCTTTTCCTTTCCATATGTCTCCTCTGATGGGTGTGTGGCTTTGCCAGACTTCACCCTTGCAGAAGGGTCCTTGCCCTTTCTCTACAAATACCCACATTCACTTATTCACACGAAGAGCAGCGTTTACCAAATACCCTCCTTTAATTCTTGCATTATTCACTATCCTGGACAGTACAGTGTTTGGTACAGGAACCCTTGGCACCACTCTTCAAATGACCAGGCACAACTACAGCACTGTAGAAACAAGGTGGGGAAGCACCATCTGCCCAAGTGAAGGAACAAGTATTCATTTGAGAGCCATTAAGAGCTGTGCTTCTACATGATTCAGATGCTTTTAGATATTCCACCCTAGCTCAGCAACCAGTCAAGTCAAGAGATAGCAGCCTGCACTTGACTTTATAAGCATGACTAAGTTTTGTGCAGCTGTTTACTATCTACCACGATAAAAACCACACCCTTATCATACGAGCCCTTATCAGCCTGGACCATGCGTGAACCCACTGGTACGATTCAGAGTCTATTTCTATGAAAGTAACGCTGCATTTCAAGTTCACGTCCTGTTTCCACTGGAGGTTTCAGTGCGTAAGCTTTTTTTTTTGGTATCAATTTCTGTTATGCCTCCTTCAGCCCTTCCTGGGCAGAAACCCTTGCACAGGCAGTCAGTTACAAGATCACTATGCAACTGCTACATCCCCTTTCCTGCCTCACCTTCTGTGAGCTGAACGCGCTCATTTGTGCAATCTCCCATTCAAGACAACCCCTTCTTCACCTTAAGTCTTAAGGCACTCTACTTAAACTCCTGGGCAAAAAAAAAAAAAGTAAGAGCCAAAAGGCATCCATCCTTTGCAGAAGCTTTTCATTTTTCCCCTAAATAAGTCATGTTGCCTTATGAATGCACTCTCAAAGGTAAATAATTAACAGGCAAGAGGGACTGAAAATCTTATTACACAGCTAATGGGATGTGATGCTCAGGCAGCAGTGTACACATAAAGGATACCTTCAAAAGACAGACCTCAATTTTTTTAATGGAACATCAGGCAGAAGACTTGACTCATCCCATTGCTCTGGGATCCAGGGATTCCTCAGTGTTCCTCTAGACTCAGAAATATCCAAAACCTTTATATGACATTCAGGCTGCATCTGACAGGCTCAAGTATCACCTTTGACTAAGGGGATACTCTAATTTTGCAAAGGCACTGTAAGGATGTACCAAAGAACACACACAGAGGCAAAGATGACCTCTATATCTACACAAATTCAAAGTCTAAAGACACACAGAAAGGGAGGCAGGTAGATGACACCATCTATGGCTATGTCCTGCCATGGCCCTGACTTAGCTCTGTCCACTTTACCCAATGGTTTCATGGAAGGAGAATTCCTGACCCTTGGTCCCATGCTGCCCATTTAATTTTTTTATGGTTGTTACATGCAGTGTCTGGGAGGAAACCTGCCTGGTTTGTTTGCCCACAGCTCTGCAAACTCCTCAGAGTGACCAGCACCATTTGCAGCCAGGTCACAATCACAGCAACTGCGAGATGAAGCCCTTTTCTTTCATTTCCCAGACAAGGCTATGAACGTGTTACACACTTGCACTGTCCACCACAGCACCAAAAACTGTGGGGTGATAGGACCATACTGTGCCAAACTCTCCCAGCTACCTACAGCAGCAAAGGTACCTTCACTTTGTGCCCCTCTTCACTCTTCAGATGGGAGAAGGCACTAGGGCAGCAAGACAGTGTCACGCAGCACCTCCTGGCAACGCTAAGAGGGAGGACACCGCGGGGGCCACAAGAAGTGAGGATGAGGTTTTGAAGGAAGCAAAGGTGGGACAGGCAAACTTTTGTGAAGGAGAGGAAAAGCAAGCAACTGACTGGAGACGTGGATCACCAAAGCAAAGGAGTGGGTCAATGCAAACTTGTTCCTGTGTGCCCATTACTCCCGGTGCTGGATCCATGACAGCTTCTGCTCCTCACCTGTTAAATGGGGGCATCTGACTCTTTCCACCCCCTTTTGGCACATCGGAAGGTTACAGGTTCTCAAAGTTGTGACACTTTAGTAAAAATGGGCCACACACAGAAAGGACAATGAGAAAGTTTCTTGCCTACATTTCCTATCCCACATTGAATTTCCTTTGGTTATCACAAGTCTGCATGGGCTATATTTCTATAGTACCCTCTACACGTGTAGCAGATATAGATCAGCAGACACAACTCCAGCTTCTGCCCCAAAAGTACAAATTCCTGAAACTTGTAGTTAGCAGGTAATCTGTCTCAAAAATTATATTCCTATTACCTCATCTTCTCTAACGCAGAAATTCCCCAAGTGGCTTTTAGCTAGTAATGCTTTCAAGCCCATGAGCAATGTTAGTAACTTGAACAACAAAAGGTGTTGCATCAGGATTTCTGGCTCTCAGCACTCCAACCAGCACCCCAGAAAAAAAAAAAAAAAGACAAAAAAGGTGGCTGCAAAGTCTTCAGAGATGTATTTGGGAGAAATACGGCAAGTACAGAGCCCTGACACGACTGGAAATTGAGCCAGCAAAGCTGACTGCTTGCCTTCCTACCTGGGGCCAGACTCTTCCCCGGTTCAAGCTCACTGGCTACACAGGGGATTTGCCCAGTTGATATTTTCCTTATGACAGCCATAAACACACAGAACTGGAGAGGGTTCAGCCTGAAAAAAAACAACTGTGGCAACACACCCAAGTAGAAATTTGAGGATGCAAGTTTGGCAAGAGATTCAAGAAGCAAAGCTAGCAATGATGCACTCCAAATCAGATACCATCTAAGTACACAGGACTGCTTTCATTACACACCCACAGCAGCTACCAGACCCCCTCCTGGCTCCCTGAAAGCAGTAAATAACCAGTAACCTAACATTCGATACCTCTTCTATTCAGTACTCTGGAAATCTTAACTACAGGATGCTGAATGCAGGAACTCGGGCCGTAAGTGGGGAGACCTGACTGCAGTTTCTTTCTAAGATGGGGGTTTCCTCTCAAGTCTCCCTTCTGTAATCATATTGAAACCAGAAATTCCAATATGAGCTGTACTAAAACATGGCCAACAAAACAAGGATCATTTTGCTTCCTTCAAATTTTGGCATGGAGACTAACTGTCCCTTTTCAGCAGCTTTACTCAGAGTTCAAAATGTTCTGCTGCCCAGCCAACGTGAAACAAAGCCTTTGCAGACTTTTGACTGTAAGGAAATCAAAATGCTGCTTCTGCACAAGGAGACACTTCGCATGAACAAGTGTGGTGGCCAGCCAAAGAGACCAATCCCAGTTTTACAGCATGTGACTGGTAAGTTCCCAGAGCAACGCAAANAAGAGACCAATCCCAGTTTTACAGCATGTGACTGGTAAGTTCCCAGAGCAACGCAAAGAAGTAACCACAATACAGAAAAAGGCAGACTGACACTAGACGATAACAGAGCCTAACAAAGCACATCTCTCCGACAGCCTTATTCCACAAACTACAGACCTCACTCTCTCCAGGTTGAGCAAAACCAGGCACAGCACTGTGATAAGCTATCCAGATCTCCTAAACTAGAGTAACATGCTTCAGCTCTCCTGAAAATTGTTAGTTGCAGCTGACAACAGAGGCACCTGTCATCCAAGTGACAGAGTCGAAGACAGCTTGCTACCTCCCACCCTTGGTCCATATTGGCCCCGGAGACAGGAGGGTTTGGTACAGTTCCCACAAGGAGCAAGCTGGATCAGTGCATGCTCTGACCTTTGGATGTGTCAAAGGAAGATGCGTGCTCAGCTCTGTCGGGCATGGTTTGACCACGCTGGAGGGAACATCCCAGGTTCCAAGTTTTATTAATGAGGAAAACAATATGTACTGTCAACATTTGCTACATGAAGTTAACATGAAAACAAAGCGCACTCCAGAGAACAAATGAAATTTACTGGATTAATTTCTTGTTCCAGCTCTCCTGATAAATAGCACTGAACTCAACACCACATTGATTAGTTGGTTCAAGACAAACACTGATCCAATTGCCTTGGCAAGTACATATAGCACTACAAAAGCACAACCATCCATGTCTATCCAGAGTAGCAAGGAGGCTTTCATTTCCCTTCCCTCTATCCTTCCCAGCCTAGACAGCATGTCTGCACTATTTAAATGCCCAACATTAAATGCTTTCCCCTCCTTCGCTTGCATTTTGCCAGAAGACACTTTCAAGCCCTTGTTCTACAGAAACAACCAAACAGCGATTGCTGCAGAGCCTCTGAAGGCCCCACGTTTCAGTGCAAGCTGACCCAGGTCATGGTTTTCTCCTAAACGTTCAGCAGGGTTTTTCCTTTATCTCATCTGCTACCTCAAATACGCAATCTAGAGTAACAGGCAGCTCGGCGTGAGAAACCGTTTTGGAGAAACACTCTGCAATAAAGTCCCTCATGGTAAAAAGAGAATGGGTGGGGAATCACTGAAGATAGATGGGGTATCCTGGTAAGAGTCAGAACAGCTAGAAAACACAGTGCTCGCTTATTGCTGTGTGTTTGTCTTCTTCACTTTGCTTCTGATCATCTCAAAAGATAATCAGAGAGACGGGAACTTACATCACTTCGTTTTGTGCTTTTACACTAAATACACCTCTTTAGCAACTTGGTTTAGAAGGAGTTTTGTCTCCTTTAGACTTCGCCCTTTTTCATTTTAAATGATGGATTTCTGCAGAGCCACAAATTCTAAGAGTTCTTCAGAAAATTCTCATTTCAGTGATTCTTCCCAAGGTCTCTTTCCCTCCTCGGCTCTAACTTTTGTTTGAACTAAATTATTGTTACCATAAGAAAAACCTGCCCTAATAACTTATTCTTTACCCCATTACTCAGCTTTGTTTTCCTTCCTTCTGCTGTATTACAATACAGTCATCACCAAAACCAAACAGATGTATCTAGGATATACAGAAAAACATATATATTATTTTTTTTTAATCTGATCAACACCTTTCCAGACATCTTTCTTGTTCTATCAGGGGTTGTAACTTTTCTGACAGACACCACCACCATGTTGGTCTACCAGAACTGCCACTTCACAGAGCAGCAAAGTCATCTCGGCTCCACGTCCCTTCTCTTAACACCACACTGACCACATCCTTCCAAAACCGGCGCGTGTCTAAAAATGCTCACAGACAAACAGCTAATTCTGCTATCTATATAACACACACCATTTAACTCAACGCTGAATTGTATTTATTAACCTTTTTTGAGAAAACATTACACTAGCAAAGTTCATCTTTCAGCCACTTGCTTTATAGTGTTTTCTTTTAGAAAATCATGGGGTGTTGCTTACTAATAATTTTTTTGGTAGGCGTGTTAAAGGACTAAAACTATTGTTTTAGTTACGCCTTGCAGCAGATGAGAAGCAGAATACTTGTTTCTTGTTTAAATGCAAGCTATGACTCATCCTGGGCAGAGATAAACTGAAATGCATACCCATTAAATAAAAAAAATACAAACAATTTTCCAACATGAGGATTAATGACAGATAATAACTATAAATTAGCTTTAATCTTTTATAAATCAAACAAAGCCCCCTATATAAATGTCACTGCAATCTCTTCAAATAAAAAAACCACCAAATCAAAGCAGAAAGAGAAATCACTTAAATATTAACTGTAATATTTGGTACCAGATCAAACGGCTCCTTAGCAGAACCACTAGATTGTTCATGAAATATTTCAAGACTAAGAAAAGGAGTGGAGCTTAAAAACATTGCTTTAATTTTTAAGTATTTTTTAGTTACTTTTCAACATCAAAGGGGGCACCAGATTCTTAATCCTGATGCATTGAAATATCATCAGCTTTGCAATACTGAGTCCAAGTTAAATCACATATTCAAAAAGGAGGAGGAGAGCATTTTGGTTTTCTACTATTCTCTTGCTACTGCTTGAAAGAAACTCTGTGTAATTTTTGAATGGGTTAAAACAAAATTTAAGTGAACATAAGAAGGCTGCTGTTCGCAGACAAGTGGGGAAAAACCAGAGTCAGAGACCTAATAGTGGACAATTTTGAAAATTATAGTGTGTGTCAATAACGGAGATAACAGTGAGATTCAAAAGGAATAATCTCAAATAATAGGGAAAATGAGCACCTGCCAGCCACAAAGCCATTAGTATCAGGGCTTTTATCTTTGCAACAGTTAAGTCTGTAGACACTGACAAACTCAATGACACAGCAAATAAAACGTGGTGAAAAATCTAACCAGGAAGCTATCCCCTCCACTCAAAAAACGCTGCTGTGGTGTTTGAAAATAAGTGCTTCCAGTCTGAAACTCACTGTCCAAATTGCTGGTAACAAGCACTGCAAACCCAGCATAGCCACTGTGGAGTCTCACTGGGTTTGCAGATGTGTGTGGCTGGTCAAGCCATAGCATCTGCATTCAGGGACAGACAATCCCAAACCAGAAGCAACGGGCTCCTGACCAAAGATCCCAGATACAGGAGTTCACCAGTACAGACCAGTACAGTGTGATCAACTGTGTGCCCTTCCCAGAAGGATGAAAACCAAGGGCTTGTAAAACCACGTCTGAGGCACAGACTTGGAATACAGTGCTTCAGGAATGGAAAGCCCTGGAGGAAAGACCATGCTGAGAAGGTTGATGGTTAGGAGTCTTCAACCTAGAGCAGCTAGAGACTAGGGAGCATAACTGAGATGGAAGAAGAGGTTGAGAGATGTATTACACCAACTGGGAATGCGAAGACAAATTCTGTAGCAAGCAAACAGCTTGTCAACATTCAGAAAAAGGTGGCATAAGGGGAAGCACAGGTAATAATATTCCTCTCACTAGTAACATATATAACAAAGTGCTGGACAGTAGTCAATCCTCATGATATCCCCACCCCAGGTAGTACTACTGTCCCCAGTTAAAGCCAGGGAATCCAGGCAAAAAGTTCCTCGACTCATACAGACAGCTGGTATCAGGCATATCCTAAACCCATCAGTACTTGCCAGTCCTCAGCTGGACAGCAAGTTTGTAACTCCAGCTGCTATGATTTTACCCACAGAGAGTGTGAAGCTTCATAGCCTGCTCCCAAAGCCTGACACTGGAAAAAAGACAGTCACATATCCATACAAACTTGGCCAATGTGAGAGGATCGGGTTGGTACAGGGAAAGATGGGGATTGCTCTGCTCGAAAGCTGAGGGCAAGCAGCATTTTCAGTAACAATCAAATATGCAAATAACCACACTGAAAATTAGTGACGGTTTACTGTTGTCATGGAGAGAAAAGCACCCTCTGTTCTGGGTCAGACCCAAACACTGCATTTTCTTTCCCTCATTCGTAAAAAAAAACGTAGAGAGCACTGGAAAACCTGGGAGCCAATGCTTCTCAACACAGCTCAACTTGGGAGTGGAAAGGCTGAGATTTGGGAATCAGTGTAACTCGAATGAAAAACCTCCCTGCATCACTCCACAAAGGCAGGACCATGACAACTCTGTAGACTCTCTAAGCTACCAGGAGGTAGAAGCACAGCCTGAAGAAAATGCCCATCCACCAGCAGATGTGGGGAAAACTGAAGGCAACATGATGCACGAGGTACCGAGCTCCGATTCCCTTGAAGCTACACGGGAAGATTCTTGTCTGAATGGAAGTACACCCTCGGCTTGAAGCCTCTGTGTCTCTTTGGCCACCCTTATAGTGCTCCCATCCCTTGTTAAATGATGGCTGCTAAGAGGGAAGAGGAGGCAATCAACCTACTTGGACTCAGCTTTCCCATCCTGGAGGTTTCTTCATAGAAGCAGCTGGCCAGAGCACTGCCTTTGTTCCAGCAGCCACAAAAAACACAGCCACCCCCCACTCAGCCCTCCTAAAATCCCACAGAAGAGCCAAGATAAGTTTATAATGGGAACCCTGACACAACCTTAACTACAGCATCCTGAATGGAAGGTGATAATCTGATCTGTGTGTGAACTAGCTCCCCTTGTCCCAATGGCATTTATCTTAACTCCAGTTACAAAAGGGTTGAGTCATATAGGCAGAGCTAGCCAAGTAACAAAACTGTAAGGCTTGCTAAAATTTCAGATTCAAGGATAAACAGGTGCAATCCTAAAACAGGTTAGAAGAGAGAGTCTCCACAGGAGCACGGGTAGCCAGATCTCTGAGGCTCTGGACAATGGTATTTTTTTCTGGGTGGCAGAGATTATCCCAGCCCGGTGGAGGGGTGGGAGGGAGAGGGTGTAGAGCACAGGGCTCTGCCCTTCGGTTCATGGTAACATGTCTTACCCAGGGCCCAAGAAACCTGATCCCGTAGCAACCTCATGTATGGAAAGTGCCCCAATCAGATTTCACTGTGTCAGGAGAAGAACACTATTTACTCTGCATACAGATTAGTCACAAAACTGGGTCACTTCTTGCTTTTCAGAGAGAGGGGGGAAAAAAAAAAAAAACCCAACCAAAACCAAGGCTGCTTTTTCCAGATTTTTTTTGTCTCTTACCCCCCCACACCCCGCTGACTTTTAAAACTCCGTGATGCCATGTGGTCATTCACAGCTGTCTAAGCTGATCAAACGGCATCTGCATGTGTGAGGTTAAAGCACATTACACTCACTAGGCTTGCATTTCTTAGAATTCAGCTCATTAGCTACTTACCGGTTCTTTTCTAGTTCATTGTGCGTAGACCTGGAAGACAAACAAAAATTTGGATTAGCCACCTTTGACCTCTCAGCACCAAAGTTCAATCGCTACAAGCTGTACACATCCCCAGCGGCATATTGTAGTGTAAAGCCAACCAAGCACATACATTAAAATCTATAGCTGTAACTTCAGCCTCCCTGCTGACAAGAGATTCCTCCCCTCCTAAGTCTGTATCTACCTCCTACGTGCAAAGCCGCTACCCTTATTGGTGCTACAGAAAGTGTTCCTTGGAGACTTCAATGCACACAAAATCTCAAAGAGAGGCAATGATTACAACAGGGGACCAGGGTCAGCCATTTCCAGGCCACTTCTGGCTCTGTCACCAACTCAGAACAGGGCTGCAGTTACATGCCTTTAGGCTTTAGTTTCTCCATCCACCCTGTAAAAATATTGCTATCATTTGCTAACACAGGAGCTCATCGAGTAGTAATTCCTGCACATCAAATACATGGGAACTTCCCAGAAGAATTGGTTCTGTAAGGACAGCCCCTGGAGCCCCTCAGCAGTCACGTGTCAGACTTAGCAAACTTAGTAGAACTCCAGATATGGCCAGCATTTGGGCACAGAACGGGGTGGCTGGTACTGCCATGTTTGCAAACATCAGCGGCGCTGAGCAGCACTTTTAGGATGCCTGGAAACCCCTTGGGGATTGAAACAGCACTGCCACAGCACTTGCTTGCAATGAAGCAAGTGACCCATAAAGTGGCACTGTGACCACTTGACAAAGGAGGGGGCTTTTGTCTTTATACCTGCCTGCCCCGCCAAGCAGGCTGCCAGCACTCCCTAATTCAGAGCTCGCAGCTTGAAAATGAGACCAACTAGAAACAAAAGGGAAGGGGGCAAGTTCATTCTCCTGGTCTCTGTGATGACAGCACAAGAGGGGAAAAAAAAAAAAAAAAAAAAAGAGCAAGCTTAAATCCTTTCAGGATTTCTAATTTAACGATGTTATTAGTAACCCAGGTAAGGTTGTTGAGGATAATTTAAAAAGGATAGCCATTTATCCAACATTTCTCTTTAACAGAAGGTCACCTTAAAATAAGAGTAAAAGGAGCCCAAGAGCTTAATAAAAAGGATCTATTTTCTGTAATTTGGCATCACATTTCTTCCGGAGCTCTGAGAAGATTATCCTCTATCCCCCATCTGGAGAATCCCACAGAGAATTCTACAATTAGGGAACTGAATGGAGGATGTGCTCAGAGGGAAACCCTGTCATAATTAAATGCTTCTCCAAAAAAAAGGGAGGAGGAGCCCTTAACAGGTGTTAGAACCTCATTGAAGATGATGAATAAGCCACGGATGTCTGAAAAAAAACCCCACCAAGGTAAATGAGTCTTAGTTATCCGTTGCTGAGAGCTGCGGGTGGCCAGAGGAAAAACAAAACTTTACTGTATGTCTGTGCAAGGTACTCTGTAAAACAGGACACGGGATATCCTAAAGGCAAGGAACACTACAGCCAAACTCCTAAAGTGGAGGAAAGCAAATCCTTCCCTCCCAAAAAGAGAAGAACCCTTAAGTCTGGTTGCCAGGAGTCAAGAATATATTCAGTCCAGAAAATCTCCCAAATCAACCCCACACTCCCCACGGAGTCTAAACCAGCAAAATCCATTTGTCCAGGCAACTCGAATGCAAATTAACCCACCAAGGCTGAGCTGATGCCCTATAAAACCACTGCCCGTATGTTCTTTGGAACACGCTTATTGTTCTTATTTACTGTACGTTCCTGCAGGAGACTTTGCACTCTTCTTGGCTATGACATTAGCAGTTATAAAGCCAGAGATATGCAATAGCTTGAATTCCTATATTATATCGAGCCAATTATCAAGGCCAGCACTGAAAGAACAAAGTTGGGCCCACTGCTGTGAACAAAATTAAAACAGCAGGTTCTCCCTACTCCTCTCACACAGGAGACTCTTTATTACCTATCTGCCTTCTGATGAACAAGACAACTGAGAGGGGTCACAGGCTTTTCACCAAGTCAGGAAATTTACGCTGTGACTTTTAACCATATCGGTGGCAAGGCAAAAAACAAGCCCTCCAACCTCCTCCCCCAACACTTTCCCACTGAAGCTGAATGCAAAAGAAAAAAAAATCTCAGCAATGCTGAATGAATCCTATGGGGATACTACTTCCCTTACCTGCCTATGCTTTGCTTAGTCTTACTGGGGACATTTGGAAAAGTTTTAATTTTTCCTTTCACCTAAACTTAGGGAAAAAAACTGAGTACCACTCCCCACTATCACCATTCACTAACTCTATTTTCTGTGCCAGTTCCTCTTTGCTTGGACAACAGATACAGGAAAAAAGAACGACTCTCTTCTGTTCATAATTCATTTCATTTTCTGTAGTTCCTGATCTAGAGATTAATTTTCTCTCCTCGTCTTTGGGCTGCACACGTTACTAAGATTTATTTGGAGTTAAACAAGGACAGTGCTGTCAGTGAAGCAGAAAAAAGTACAGGAACCTCTATCAATACTACACTCAGGAAAAAAATAATCTTTTAAACAGGTAGAGAAACAAATGTAACTGGACCTCTTTAACCAAACTGATCTTATCATCAACTGAGAACCCAGAGAGTATCACCAGACTGAAATCAAAACTCCATCTTTGTATGCCATTGCCAGATTTTTGATAGGTACAGGATGAACACTACAGCTGTAAACTATTGCAGCACTCAGGGAACAGGGTTACTTGTAACACTCTGCATTTACAGCAGCAAGGAACTGGTGCATTCAGTGTGATGGTGTTTTGCTGCTGCTGACAGCCAGTCACAGCCCACGTCACTCACTGAAACAAGGCCACTGTGTCGAGCACGGACCACAAACCAGAGGAGCTCACATCCCCACTGTCAGATGGACAGGGCAAGCAGGACCTTGCCCCCACCTACAAAGCTGAAACCACAGCCAAGCAGGTATGGACACGTTCAGAGAGGAAAACAAAAGCCCAAGCACGTGTACTGGCACTGCTCAAAACCACAGCTGCAATTTAAAAGTAGCTCGAGCGCAAACCGTCTGCAAGGTTCTCATTTAAAAGTCAGGTTTCTATAGCAGTCAGTTCTTTAACAATAAATTTAAAACATCCTAACTCATAACTACCCCTAAAAACTGAAGGATTGCTATATAAGGAGGAGGATCCTGCTGACTACATTTTGAAAACAGCTTGAGAAAAGATCAAGAAAGTGTTTTAGAAGCTTAACATAAAGAAGCCAAGCAAACAACAACAACAAAAAAGCAACAAAAAAGCAAAGCAGTCCCCACTATGATTCTGAACAACAGTAAGCTGGAAGAGGAGAAACTGAAGTTGATCCCTCTTTACCCCAGATACCTGGAACTGGGAAGCAGCAATTGTCAGTCACTCCAATTTTAGGTCAGATGCAACAACCTTTTCTGTACCAGTTACTATGATACTGCTTGCAACCCTGCTATCCAACACTGTAACAAGGTGCTGCTGAAACATTAAGCTACACACTGAATTCCCCCAGTGAAAGAGACATTGTAAATAATTTATTACTTTACCCCATTTTCTTTCTTTAAATAAAAACCCCTCCTACCATGGTAGAGGCAGCCAAACTTGCCCTCAGCACAGGTAAGCCAGCAAAACAAACTGTGTCAGGGAGGAACAAGCTCTAAAGAGCACTGAATTCATTTGTCATTGGTTTTTTTTTACTGTAATTAAAATCACAAAGCTGCCACATGACATTAAACACAGCTGACCTTTCTGGTTTACACATTTAATATTGATAAATAGCCCAACAAATGCATTTTGCAGCATGTCTGCATTTTGGTTTGACTTCTTAGTGAGGTAACTGTTTTCTAGTGGGAAAACACAGCACTCGAGTCCTTGTCCTACACCATACACAGGTAGCATTTAGAACCAATGACCCTGTCATCTCCTTGTAACTGGTCACCCTCCTGACTGTATCTAGCACCATCTCTTGTCCCCAGAGAAGCCCAGAACTCCAAGAGCTCCACCTGCATCCCAACAGAGATACTGGTGGCTCAGAAGATGCTGCTGGCCATAACTACTGACAGGTAAAGTGAGTGGGGGTAATAAAAATCACCCCTTCCAATACACGTCCTTAATACCAACACAGAGCCAGTGCCACAGAACCTCTGCTGCTTGTGCACCATCACACCTTGTACAATCTCAATCTTCTTCATTTTACAGACTTGTCCCGCCTTCTGGTTCTGTTGACACCCATTAATTTGGCCACCAAATTCCCCTGAAGGAAATGCCTCCTTCCATTCTCCAAGCCAAAATCACCCACCCCTAGGGAGCCAGTGAACTACATCACTGCTTTCTCTTTTATTCAAGTTCTTCCTCAGAAATCACTCCTATTGGAAACAGCCAAATGACAATACAAAACAAATGAAAAGGAAGAGTGACCAACAACTTTTTTTTATTATTTTAAATCCACCTGTGTCCACAAAACAAAACTTACTGGCTGAAGAACTCCAGTGTTTTGCCAGGATTTCAAGTTGCATTGGGTCAACACTGTAAGCAGTCTATGAAACCAACTGCACAAGCCATAGTCTGGGAAGCCTATGGAGAAGCTCCACCAGTAGCAGCAGGGTGAGGCTTTCAGCCCAACAGTAAGACTAACCATAGCCGCACAAGAGAGAAATCTTCCTGCCCAGATAGAGATGCTCAAGGGCTAAGTTTCTAAGGGAGCTGTGAACCCTGCTCACCTCTGGGAGGCCCAGGAGCCTGGCTCTTGGAGGGCTGCACAGGAGCCTCAGGAACACAGCAGCTTATGGCACTCAACACTGACAAGAGCTCCCTGGAGAGAAGCAGGATGCAGCTGAACAGGAGATGGCATAGCTGGAGCAGAAGTCCTTCTGCTGCCGTCCTTATGCCCTTTGCAAGCATCAGCCTCAAGTCCAACAAGAGCCTCACCTCAGCCTTACATATCAGCAAATCTAACAAAACACTCCCTTTTGAGCCAAAAGTTATCTTATCCATTACTATCCCGTGATCCCCCTACACCACCTGGCCTTGAGGTTCAGAATAAATGCTTCTCCATGAGGAACTAAAGTGAGGAGAGAGTACAGACTGTTTCACCTTCTCACTGACGTCAATGGAGATGCACCAGATTAACCTGGCCCCAAACTCTGGCTAGCTTTTCTGTCACTCTTAGATGGACACGGTATCAGATTCCTCCTCAGGCTCTGATCAAAGCTCTTTTGCCAGGATCAAGCCAGGCCCTTTCCAAAGTTCACATTCTCCAACTCCAACAGAGACAGGGATGCAGCCGTATTGGCAACTGTTCGTGTTTATTCATCTTTGGAAAAGGAGAAATGGCCCCACAGTCTCTTTTCAGCTCAAGAAGGGGAAGAGAGCTCCTTCGTCCAGCTCACAACTGCAGAAAGTCACCTACCCTGGGTTTCTGCAAAGTATCCTGAAAGCCTCCTGCAACACTCAGTCAGAAACAACTTTAAAAGGTACACTGCACACATTCCCTGAAGAAGTAAATGCCTTCAAAGCCACCTACAGAATTTATACGCCCCCTCCCAGTTTGGTACTGCTCCTCATAATCCCTGTTTGCAACACTTCAGAAATTAACTATTCCCTAATGCTTTTTATGCAGGGGGAAACACCACCAACACACAGAAATTCTAAGTGATTTTCCAAAAAGCCTGTGGCAGAGCAGGGTACCTGATTTGGGTTCCCTGAACCCCAGGATAATGCATGGATTGGTGGGTTGCTGTTCTCAGGCACCCCACAGAGATATCTAACAAGGACATTTGTGCCATCTGATTTTTGGGTAAAAGATGAAAAAAAAAAAGGCAAATGAAAGCTGCAAGTGGGAAAAGGGAGAAAAAAACCA
>JAHREE010000098.1:3691031-3713500 GCA_033628505.1 Tringa tobata
CGGGGACTGAGTTCATGAAACTGTCACCAGACACGGGGAGGGCAGGATTCTGTCTTTCCTGTAAACAGAAACAAAAGGCTGATTTGTGGAAAGACAATGAAAATAAACATTTGTCCAAGTCCTTAAAGACATTTCCCAGAGCCGGTATAGCTATAAAAACAACACTGCAACTTCTGCAGCCTCAGAGACTCCGAGGTATCCCCATATGCTGGCAGGGCACGACACAGATGTCTTCAAACAATTTTGCATTAAAGGCCTCTCTACAAAACCCCTTTGTTTTCATTAATAAAATAAAAGAAAAAAACCAAAGAAAGTTATTTCCCCAAGCTATTTCCCTGCTCTGTACTTACACAGCACTTAAACCACCCGAGTCTTGAGCCAGGGTATGTAAACCCACGCTGCAGAGCAGAAGACACAGATCAAGAAGATGGGGACGCGTGCCCCAGGAGCAGAAAGCCCCCAGCACAAACTCAGTCAGGGTTCAAAACAACTGCCTGACAATGCAGTGTATCTTACCATGGGCCTGTCCTCTTTCAGCTCCAGGATCTGCCACAAAGAAAACAACTGTTCTCTAATAGGATCAGACAATTTTCCTGTACTGCTTTTGGAACAAGCACAAGCAAGAAGCCATCTTCAGAATAAACTCTTGAGAAGTAACATGCATAATCAAGGCATCGTTTCTACAAGCAAGAGATCATAGAATAGCATGGTTAGAGTTGGAAAGGACCTTAAAGATCATTGAGTTCCAGCCCCCCTGCCATGGGCAGGGACTCTTCCAACTAGACCTGGTTGCACAAAGCCCCATCCAACCTGTCCTTGAACACCTCCAGGGATGGGGCATCCACAGCTTCTCTGGGCAACCTGTTCCAGGGTCTCACCACCCTCACAGCAAAGAATTTCTTTCTGGTATCTAATTCGAATCTACCTTTTTTCAGTTTAAAACCATTACCCCTCTTCCTATCACTACACTCCCTGACAAAGAGTCCCTCCCCATCTCTCCTGTAGCCCCTCCAGGCGCTGGAAGGCTGTTATAAGGTCTCCCTGAAGCCTTCTCATCTCCAGGATGAACAACCCCAACTCTCGCAGTTGAGCACTGCACAAAAAAAAGGCTGCTATACAAAATCCATCTATTTAAAATACTGTTTATTTGTGATTTAACATTAATTAGCATTACATCTATGAGCAATTTCAGATAACATTTATATATTTTCCACAGGACACAAGAGTTGGCTGGCTCATTCTTTCTGCCAAAGCAAGTAAATAGAGGCATTAGCAAAAGGTGCAAATAGTTCACGGTTGCATTTTAAAAAATATTTATGCACATTGCATTCATTTAGATATATTTTTTTAAAAAGTTATGAAAAGCGTAGTTCACAGGTTACTGTTTCTACATATGTTGTAATACAACACAAATAATGTAGAACATAAAAAACAAAGTAAGCAACTGAAAGTTTCCACTATGATTAAAAACACTGATTCCAGTATTTAGTGATAGCTAGAAAATTGTTTCCAGGATCCATTCCAACATTGCATTATCACACTGAACACGGTCAAAGCTAACCAGCCCCCGAACATGCTATAATCAACATTTTTGCATGCCAAACCACTCTCCAGCCATATTTAACAATTATATATGGTATAATATTTCAACCGGCAATTTGGGAATCACATGGATCTTAAAAATGTACGTTCTATTGCGATGACTGATTTACAGACAATTTGACACAGCGAAGAAAACCCTATGTTAATTTCTATGTTTAGTTTGTATTTACAATACAGTAAAAGTACTAAAATGACAATATCAGTAAAAATGAGTAAGTGGCAGTACCACCCCTACCCATGGCACTAGGCTCTGATTTGCTCTGGGTTCATCCAAAGGACAACACAGATTCATGAGACCCTTTTACAATTCAAATGAAAGTGAAGAAAAAAACCCAAAGTGTTGCACTCTGTATGAATCCATACAAATTATTTAAAACATCTAATATGGAAATGTGACTTTGCTGATTTAATAAAAATATCCCACAATCCATATCATATATTTAAAAAAAATAATCACCAGACTTTTACTTTCTTTGTCTCCTCCTATTTTCTTACTATTTCACTTTCCCTTTTAACAGTTTTGTTTCCTTCATTTGGTTATGTTAAGAGATTATTTTTCTTCATTCATTAGCAATACCATGAGAGAAAAAAACAACCCACAAGTAATTTTTAAACACGAATCCAGTTCAGTTTTATATGCTTTTATCTTTTGATTTCTAAGCCTCTGGATTCCTGAATTATATTTAAGTATACTCTAAACCAAGCATTCTTAAATACACTCTACTATTCAATGCTTGGTTCACATGCTTATAATACCTTTATACTGAATGGTATACAAACATTTGAACATATAAAATCTTCTTTTTGTTTTGCCAGTTAAACTAAATTATCAATGTTAAGTGTATAAAATCCCCTTTCTTGAAAAATAAGGGTTTCCCCCCCTCCCCCAACTGATAGAATAAAAAAGAAGTCTTCAAAAATTATATTTCACTAAAATGAAATATTTGGCAAAAAAGTTATTGAAGAATGGAATTCTTTAGACATTTTGTATAATTCCAAATAAACTTTCTCTTACACAGTTTTCCCCCTAATATTATGTGCCAGTGTATAATATTTCTATATGATCTAATCTTAAAAAAGATTTAAAGGTGTGCTGTTAATATGCACCCACTCAAACCGGGGTACAGAAACATAAAATATATGGTCAAAATCACAATACAAAAATGCATGATCCGGTTACCAAATGAGACAGCAGTTTTAAAAAATAGTATGATCACTCATCAGTAACTTTTAATAAAGACTTTAACTGTACTGAAAAGTTTAAGGTCTGCAAAATACTCCAAGCAGAACTTGCTGCTGCAGACTGTGGTGGTATTCGATCTTGCTATGACGGTAATGGAGCACCTGCCAGTGTAGTTCTACAGGAAACTAATGACTGTTTCCAACCCTCATAGCAATTTTGGACACAGTTAAGTGAGAGATGAATTAACTTTCAATTAAAATGAAAGGTTTTTTTGTTTGGTTGTTTGTTTTGTTTTTTTTTTTTTTTTTTTTTTAAAGCAAAACCTCTTCCAGTTCCTTTTTGTTTAGGTTAAGAGTCCAGTTACTGCACACCCCTAACACTACGCTGTTAATGGTCAACTTAAACGTTTTAAATGTGCAATGTCTCCTCCCATCACAACTGCACTTACGCTTCTACTTTCTCCTTCTTTTTACTCTTTTTCAGGAAAGATGGGGTGCGGAATTTCTTCTTCTTCTTCGACGGGGATTTGGAAGGTGACCCTTCAGGGGACAGGGCCTCTTCTATCTTTTCAGAGCTTTTAATTGTAATCTCTACACTCTCCACAGTACTAGTGGTTAACTGGCTGACCCTCTTGGTGAGATCTTCCTCCACGTCATGAGCGTCTTCCTTGCCGTTCACCACCACAACTGGCAACTCCACAGATATGAGATTAGCATTCTGGGTATAGAAATCTTCATGATTTTCTGAAAGAACAGACAATTCTGCAATTATTTAGGTACACTATAATGCACAAAGACCCATATTGAAACAAAGTCTGCGAGTCTGGACCACGATCCAAAGAATGAAACCCAAAGTGATTAGATGTGTCTTTTTTTCCCCCCTTTATCTACACTCTTACTTGTTGTAAGCAGAAAATACTGTGAAAGTGTCATTAAAGGAAAATGGGCTGAAAAAGCTAACCTTATCTCTGCCAGGTGTGTATACAGCTCAAGCTGTATACAGTCTATACAAAGACAGTCTGCACAGCTTATATGTATACTGTCTCAAGCACACTCAGAATTATGCTTTACCACAAGAGACAGATTTATGAAAGCACAGCCATTCCATACATAAGTCTTTGGAGAAGTAGCCTTTCAAAACGTCTTCTTAGACTCTGCTGGAAAAGTCTTAGGCAAAAAAAATCCTGATATTAACACTTCCAGTAAAATAAAAATATAATATCTATTTCTTCCACCTTATTAATATCTGAGTTTCAGTATGCCCTGTGCTGTTTTGTGGTTGAGAGAATTATGTATTAGAAACAATTGGGAAAAGCAGTTTTCTGGACAGAGTCCCACCCAGACTTGGCTCTTTTTGGCTCAGTTGACCTCACGCAAGTGTAAGAACGCAGCAGCAGAGCAGATGGCTCAGGTTTTCAGGGCCATTGGCATTGTACAGAAATTGCATGGAATACCTTCTAATTTGTCTGGGACATTTTGCGGGGATTGAGTTTGTGACTGAATTTGTGACACAGATGAACCGTCATCTGAGAACAATTCCTGTTCAGCATCTGCAGGACAAGACTGGAATTAGTAGCCAAGCAAAAGTCAAAATCAAGCAAGAATGTCAGTGCTCTAAGATTTACAGCTCTGTTAGCATTGCATTGCTCATGCTGACAACAGCAAGAAGTTACAATACACAGTTAAAACTCTACAGAATTATGTATTTACACATTTTATCTGCTAACAATCACTATATATTAGTTCTTTAATAGAAAGCATTAAAAAGGGTAGCAGAGTTGCATTCCAAATAGCACGCCCCATGGTTTTATCTAGCCATAAGTCACACAGTTTGCTGTCACAGTAAGCTATCACGCCCTGAATGTGGCACATCGTGAAATTATTTTATTACACAATACCAGTGAAGAAGAATGCATAGTAAGTGTTATTGTTAAAATAAAAAACATTTACTCTGAATTAGTAATTCCCTATGGAATAGTAGAATTGGAAGAAGATGCAAAAAGTGAAAGCAGATGAGTCTTGCACACTGGGAGAACAGAAGAAAAATTCGAGAAGCCAAGACCAAACATCTCATTAAACTTTTGCTCAGCTGGGCACAGACCTGAGCACCTCGGTCTGACTTTGATATCAACTTTGAGGAGGACTAAGATGACCTTCATGGGCTCTTCCAGCCTAAGTTATTCTATGATTCTGACAAACCCAGTCATTATGTTAGTGTGTTTTTGTCAACCCCATTTCTGCGCACACCTTTCATTGCTTTAATAATAACACAAACCAAAATGAAAAAACCCAAAACATTTAACAAAAAATTCTACTGTCTCAAGGAACGATTAGGTCTAAAGCAGTTGCCAACTGTATACGCTAGTAATTAACGTGCATACATTTTTTACAGTAGATATTTTCCTACTAATAATGAACTCATTATTAAAATGTAAACCCCAACATTCAAAAAGACACCACTGACCTTCCAACCCTTGCTGCTTGCGCTCAATTGTTTTCTTGTACTCTTCCAGTTCCTTTTCTGTGAGATGGCTGAAGGGGTTGGGTGGTGCCGGTGGTGCGTGTTCATCGTCTTCAAACTGCATTGGCTGGAAAAGAGAAAGCCACAAAATGTAACAGTTAAAAAAGAAGCAGGCAAGCAAGATACACATGTTTAATGTCTCTCTTTGGCCCAAAGTTTGGTGACACCAGATTGGCAGGGAACACAGAAGAAAAAGACAGATGCATCCAGATGAAAATGACCCCATTAAATAGGTGTTCACAGAGTAATGAACAGAGGTCCTACTCCATTAATACTAATGGCAGGGAAACTTGCCCTGCATATCTCCATTTGAAACTAACATTTTAAACCTCTGAAATAAAACATGAATAAAACGTATCACACATCCAAAATCTGGAATTAAAACAATCAGTTCTAACAAAGCATTTAGGAAGAAAATGACCCAAACTGGTGTTTGAAAGACAAATAACCCAAAGGTTTGTAAATGAATTAATAGTGTCCTACTCACTGGACTCGGCTTTTTATCCACAACAATCCCAGCGAGCAGCTGAGACTGTGGTCCTGCTGTCTTTAGGTCATATCTGTTTTGCTCCCTTATCTATATAGAGAAGATAAACCAGGTTAGAAACAGATATTTCTCTTTAACAAATCCTAAGCCCATTAGTGTTGCAAAGCCAGTAACGCAGGCAGCAGTGAATGCCTGGAGGATCAAGCTTATGCTACTGCACCTAAATATGAAGAACTCTCCTTCCAGCTCTGAATACACTGCATTTGTGGTTTAGCCCTTGGAGTACTCCTGAATACCCACCCTAGTCCTAGCTCCTGCACTTCACACAAGCCACTATTTACAAATAAGCTCCAAGGCATAGTATGTGTCTTAACCTGTCCTCTCCGTCCCCCCAAAATAAGTGTGAACACAAAGGTTGGTAAAGTTTTTCCTTCTGCAAATACCTCATTATTTTCCCCAAGCCAGCAGAGTGAGTTTCACAGGGCTTAAGAGACCAACAGATCAGATATAAGTATAAATACAAATCAGATTTAAAAAAAATCTACATAAACTATCTACTGAGATAGCAACATGCATGAATTTAAAAAATCATTGTGTGGGACTTGTATTATTAATCTCTAGATGATTAGAGGGTGCCTCTCCAGTTCTAAGGAAGGGAGTTGCTCCTTTTGACTCCAGTTCAGTCCCCATGGATACTGATATGGTGCTTTCCAAGAAAGAAAGAAAGAAAAAAAAAGTAATCAAATGGAAAGCGTCTTGAATATCTGTTAATATAGTTATGCCTAGGGTGGAGTATTTTGTCAGTCTGACAGTCAGTGCCTTATGTGCTGGAAGGGAAAAGCAGTGAGATATTTGTGTTTACAGAGAGGTCCAACAATAACCTCACTTTTTTTTTTTAAACAAAAAAAAAAAAAAGGAAGCAGAGCGGGCCAAAGAAACTACATCTTAATAAGTGCTAGGAGAATTAACAGAGAACCGAGTGAGATTACGGTCCAAGATTGAATCATGCTGTAGATGATGCACAGAAATTTGGTTCATGTTGACACCTCATCATCCACTAAGTAAAATGCTAAATAGCAGGGACTACCATTTCCAATCTATCGTTTCCAGAGTTAATACTCATCCTTCACCAAACTATTGCATTCAAAATTTATATATGCGTATATACATATATATATAAAATATGTATCTAGAGACTTCATGGATGTCATACATTCAAATACATGCTTTTTTGTGCCAAAAATCACATACACTTCAGGAAGCTCCTTAGTAAAATCAGAACATTAGAAAATGTAATTTTACTACTGTGTTAAATAATTACTTGAACATAGAATTTTATTTGGAAATGTTACAATTTTCATTTCATTACACTTCTTTTACCTTATTTCTCTTTTCCAACACTTCACTAGGGTTTGTGTTTAGAGGAACAAATTGGTTTGGATCTTCAATTTTGATTGGCGTTCCTCCACTGGTCTTGGAGGAGTCATCAGCTTTCATCCACTTGAAGGAAAAAATAAAAAGAAAAGAGGCTAAAACCCCGAGCCTGACTGGGAAGAACAATTCTCAGTGTTGTCTTACTGTTAAAGAGCAGATATAAACAATGGTCTTTCTGACTTTATTCTCAATTTCACATGACATGCACAAAATAATCCCAACTCCTTACAAATTTGTATGTTTTCCCAAGAGGATTCAAATTGCCTTGAACAAGTATCATCAAGATTACTTTCTGTAAATGCTGAAATGCATTCCTGAAAAATGCAGTATTAACTGTGTCATATTTAGTCATATTTAGAAAGGATCTAACTTCCTAGTAAGCGTATCGATCTACCAGCTCCAGAGCCCTTGTTCATGCCATCAGATTCCACCTCTGCTAACCACACATTTTGTCTGGAGTTTTTTTTTCCTTTGTAAATAAAGTTTTACATCAGTTCCTGAAGGTGTTCCTCCCAAATTTTAGAAACTCGATAGCCTGCCAGCAGGAGGAGCTGATGCATTTACAAGTTGTACTGTGCAACTGGGAGTAGTCCCATAGCAAATAGCACATTTCCTAGTCCTGGATGAGCCACCTCTCTCCAGGCTGGAAACACAGTGGAAGCATCTTAAAGATACGAAGGAGGAGGAAAAATCTTGATCATCATTCAAAGTAGTAAAATAAACAGACTCTTCGACATCTTTTTTTAACAGGCTCACGAACAGGGACAGTTAGAGATTAATTAGAGCTTGTGTCTCCCTTGTGCAGAGAACAAACCATGGGTTATTTTAAACTTTCTTATATTTGGTGGATAATTAACAGCATTAAAAGATATGGTAGAAAAACTGTTTTCTACTTCAGGAATCAGAAGAGCTAGTAACAACAAGGAAATCATTGCTAAATTTTATCATAAACTGTTACTCTTCCAAACAGTAATCCCCCCTCTGCCCCAAGCAGAGGGGACCCTTAGTACTAATGTCATTAAGTGTCCCTAAAACCTGTTTTTATTTGCTTGATAAAATTATTTGCTAATCCTGTTAAAGATTTCCTATGCACAATTTATTTTCTCTCAAGTGTTAAAACTAAGCCACTGCCTAGAGTATCCACCTACCGTGATCTTAGTCCTGGGACTGGTTTCCCCGTTCCAGGACTCCTCAGGCACATTGACTTTCAAGTATGTGTTTGGAGAATTCAGCCATCTTGTCTTTTCCCTCTGTTGCCTCTGCGCCAGGAATTTCAGGGGGGAAAGAGGGACTGTATCATCTTCAAACGAAAAGGCAGTCACAGTGGCTGGGATCTCAACGTCGCTTTTATGTCTGGGTTTTTCCCTGACTAACGGTTGCCTATAGGCATAGCCAGTTCTGTATCCCTATGGAGCAGGAAAAATAACAGAAAAATTGTTTCAAAAAAATTAAAAGAAAAAAAAAAGCAGAAAAAGGTATTCAAAAGGAGTCATGGAAGTTTTGTGCTGCTTTATGTGCATTAAACATGTCCACTGAGCTCTAGAGAGAATGAGCCAGTCATATCATTCATACTACTAATATTCAGGAACCCATTTAAAATGCCCTGCACAGTAGCAGTTGAACAGGACCCCACTCGCGCTTCACCTTCCTCCTGTGATGGTGAATGTCTGGCCAAATGACCTGCCTGAGCTGTGACCGAGGTAGCATTCCTGAGGACATTTATCTGACTTGCCCAACAGCACATCCTACTTCATGACACTCTCCCCTTCCTCACTCTATTTGTACTAAAGGCTGTTCCAGAATTCATACTACAGTGAAACAGACATTTCAAACAAATAGCTTACTATCATCTTCTTTCTCAATAGTAGAGTTGTTAATAAAATAGAGGTAATCTATGCCTATTTACTGGCGTTTGATTAAAATTTATTATTACTATGAGACCACTATAAAAGCAAGTATGTTTCTGAGATGGGTAGAACAAAATTTAAGTTCAAAACTTTATAAATTCTTACCAAGACAGAATACTACTGTCAGATAAGCTGACATAATAAAAACTAAACCAAGCAGAAGAGATTTCATATACAATAAAAGTTACTCCATTTTCAAACTCACAAAGAAACAAGGAAAAGAAAAATCATTTGCTTTACAGAAGCTAATCCTGCGCTCAGAAGTTGATAAAAGACTGTTGGGACAACGCCATCAAAGTGCTCTCACCAGGTTGTCCAGCATCCGCATGAGTGCTTCAAATTCTTGCTCCCCAACTTTCCACTTCTGTTGTGAAGCCATATTAACCCCACCTCCTCCCGTCGCTGCCACGGCGTGTGTGGAAGGCTTGAACTTCTGCAGATCCAGCAGTAGGAGATTGTCTATCCCACCCGCTCCAGCTAACGCGTGAACCTAGAGACATCAATGAGTGCATTTCATTTGTGAAAAGCTTTTGGATTCTTTTCTTTTCTGAATTCACAGGAGAAACACGCTTAAATACGTGCTACAGTTATTTCTCATGCTAGTTTTCTTCTGTGCTAAAATGTATTAAAATATATAGCAAGTGATTCTTATAGAAAGGATGATAATATCTGCTAATAATTACACTTTCAAAGGGATAGACTCAAACACCAGCTTTCAAGACTACCTTAAAAACATCCTTCTGCATCAGCAGACAAATTTTTTTTCATTTTTATACGTTTCAAAATGAATGAGTGATTGAACTCAAAATGAATGGCAGGTGAGGGAGGAGACTGTCATTTGCACCTCCAAACACCTATGTGGGAGGACAGGATCACTGGGGTACTAGTAAGAGCAAAGTTTCTGGGGACAAGTTTAGGAATTAAGGAAAGTGAGGACACTTTCAGCAGCCTCTCCCCTCAGACTATACCTAGATAACTAACTAGGCAGCTAAAGTTAGACAAAACGGAAACAACTCATTTTGGGACTCATTATTTTTAAATATGCTACCCCTCTACCATTGCTCCAAAGACCATATTTTGTTTATTTGGTTTTACAGCTCTTTGTGATCAGAGAGAAGCTTCTTTCCTTGCCACAACGTTCAGCTTTGATACTCGAGCTGGATGTGGAGAGATCTCAAGTCCCACCTCCACATGCAGCGAGCACTGCTGGATCCAGCATCTGACAGAGGCCCTGCCTGAAGCTCACTCTTCACAGCACGGAACAAAACCTGTACCCTTCGGAGTGTAACACCACCGGTACTCGCTCTAGGAAGACTGATACAGTATTTGTGCTGTCCCTTCTATGTTGTCCTGATTACTCCAGTTTCCCTGCCTTTGATCTGGCATATTATTACTGGATTCCACAATCCCAAATATTTTGTAATATGAGAGATCTGCCCATCTGGGACACAGCTTGTAACTCAGCGGCACAAGCGTTTGAAATTAAATACAGATAAATTCTCTCTCACCTGTGTTTCACAGGCCAGTTGCACATTGAAAATATAGTGGAATGCTTCTTCCAGTGTCTCCCCTAGTGCTACCACACCATGGTTTCTCAAGACTAATACCTAGAAAATGAAGACACTAATGTTAAATGGTAGAAACTGGCGCAGTACATGAAAAGTGTTTATGAAGAGCGTGAGTGAGGGTGAATACCTTGCAACTGGGTCCAAGAACTTTCTGAAGCTGAATTCTCTCTTCCTGTTCATCGAGAGATCCTTGGTAGTTGTAATAAGCAACATCTCCCAGGATCAGAGCTTCTTGTGATATGGGAAGGATGCCACATTTCATAGACGAAACCTGTTTCAAGAAAATGAAGTACTGATAATTAGGAAAGAACGAAATTCTTCAAAAACCCACATCTCAACCACCCAAGCCTTAGCAGGCTGTACCTTCTGTCTTTGCTAGAAGAGAGACAAACTCTCCCGAATGAAAGCTGAGAAACAATGCCTTTGGGTTTTTTCCTAGTCCAGTGTGCGATAGGGTGACAGAGCTGCTGCCACCCAACCTAGGGACATTATCCCAACTAAGTTGATTTTTGTGAATTTTATCCATGTTTAATTCTCAGCATAAGCCTACTTAATGGTTTTTCCTTCTTTCCCACATTTTTAACTTCAAAAAGCCAGTATAAAAAAAGGAATGCACATATATGCATTTATATGTAAAATAATATGATTTTATCTATTTAACATAAACCAATTCTTTCAAGTCTCCTTATATTTTTACCATTGTTATACAGACCATTTTTAACTTCTTTGCTAACTATGACTTTTTAATAGTGAGGTAAATCCAAACCGAACATTTAACTACTAATTAAGCCACTTAAAAACAGAGCTGCATAATGCAAATGCTGATGTACACAGCACATTATATGGCCCAAGATGCTATAAACCATATGCTTTATAGCCTGAGCCTCAACCTGAGCACAATTGTATCTGAGCATCAGTTTATTCTTACACATTTCACTGCAGCAGCCCAGCCCTCCTACTCTGCTTATTTGATAACCTCACACCTTTTTTTAGAGCTGATGTTAAAAATAAAAACAAAACTGCTGCATGCAGGGATTCAGATTCAGAAAGGTGATCTAAGTTCATAAAGTAAAGCTGTTTTTTTTTTTCCTCTTTAAGCTAGAAGGAGAGAGACTTACAGCTGCTGTTGCAGGGGTGTGTATGTGTATGACACATCTGACGTCGGGGCGCGTGGAGTAGATGGCCACATGTGGACTGAATCCTGCATTGTCAATACTTAGAGTTGTACTTCCCTGGTCGACTACATCTCCTAGGATGTTCACCTTAACCTGGAAAAGTCAAGCAAAGGAACAATATTCAAAAAGTTTGCGACAACTACATTATCTACAAAGTACCCTCCCTTGGTACCAAATTTTCCCCACATGTTTAGGGCTCAGAGTATGAAAAAAAAGTAGGAGAGCAGTCATGAATCTGTATGTCAATAAACTGTCCAAGCCCTTGAGAGCTGTTGGAAGTTCAGCTATGGAAGAAGTAAATACAAGACCCTGATACAACATATATTGCTCTTTGGTCTAGCTGAACTCTCCTCGTTTCTGACTTGCAAAAATATTTTTGTTGACATTTCCTACATTCTAAATACAAAGAAAATTCAGTCTATGAGAAATTTCCAATAAGAAATTAAATGCATAGGGATTTTTAAATTTCATGGGAACATTAAAACAATAATTGCAGGATCAACAAAAGACAACAGCAGGGTCATATCAGGTCTTGTTCTCATGTCTGTATTTTGGTTCTCTGTGTGCTGGTGTAATGTGATCAGTCTCAATCTGCTACCCCTTCCAACTAGATGTCGTTTCTTTACAGATACGTACTGACATGAAGAACATATGGCAGGTTCTGCATCAAAAATTGCGTGATTTAACAGCTACCATTGCCTAAATGCCAATCTGTAACTTCACCCAGCCCTTTTGTTAGGCCTGGGGAAGATTATTCAACTGGATTTCCCCACTTGTAAAGATAAGAGCTGACTCTACTAACACGACTCCTACAGAGTCATTTCATATGTATTACCATATTGTCAGGTTATAAAAGGTTGCTGTTACACTGTGGGTATTTGATGAGCTCCAGCAGACACGAAAACAAAACTTTGCTGCTCCACATTGAAGCTGAAGACAAAGCACCAGAAAGCAAAACTAAACCCAAAAAGAAATGCTGAGGACAAAGGATGCCAGTATCTAAATAGTTAATCAGCTTTTCATCTGGCGGGTAAACATTAAAAAACAAATAACACATGATTATAGTTCAGAAGTCCATTTTAGCAGCCACAAAAGTCTTTCAGAGAACAGGTTGCGCCTTGCTGGTTATTACAGCAGGTGAATCACCTACCAAATTAGAAGCTGAAGCTTCAGAAAAGGACAGACCTCTTGGAATGATTAGAATATGGTCATGTTCTTTGCTTACTCTTACCTGCAAAGGAGGAAGAAAATGGATTACTGATCTATTTGGGAATTTATATTATTCAGGGGGAAAATTAATTTGAACTAATAGGTACGATCCCAAATAAAAAAAAAAAAAATCTCTAAAATACTTACTGTGATATAGGCATTTGGCAAATGTGCCCACCCGAACACGTCAGCCAATCTATATAAACTGGCTAACTTGCAACGGGTAAGTTTTTCTCCCTTAACAAAGGAGGAGGTATCTATCCCAGGTAGATCATTGATGGGTGTAATCATTCCATGGCCTGAAAAACAGATAAAAAATTATGATGGCTAGTCAGACAATTAAATAACTTCTAGCTATGCTTGGATCTTCCAGAAGCAGTATATTTAAATTGTCAGCAGAGCAATAACAGCAATTATTAGACTGGAACTGCATTGCTAGGATTTCCAAGCACTTTCTTTACTGAAACTGCTGTTTAAGACAGTGGGAACCATACCCCAAATTTAAGTCTTCATCTCTCTCAAACATGAGAGAGGTGAAATACAGGTTTCCTTTGATGTACCACTCCGATTTTGAGCTCTCTCCTAATTCAAGGTCCTATATAGGACCGGAACTGCACTTTAAGACATTTGCCACTAATGAACTATTTTTACATGTTTGAAGATTACAGGAGAGCACATTCCTGCCAGACTTCCAACACCAGTAGAACTGAAGTCTCAATCTGAGCACTTTAATTTAGTCCTAACGAATAAATTAGGATTAGTGACAGAATTCTCAAACTGCTGGACAGAAGAGATCACCTCCTAACAAAGAAAGCACAAAGATCAATTTATCTCTTTGACTTGTGACTACACAAACACATGCCTCTCTCCTTCCTGCATGCCTGATATCCATTTGAGAGCTACAGCCTTTGCTTATAGGGAAGTTAAGACCAGAAGAGGTAAAATAGGTAAAAGTCATTTTGGTTTTCAACACAAAGAGTCTGCAGATTAGTTATCCTGTCACTGTACCTGGGCAAATGCAGTAGAGACAACAGTTGGACCCACTGTCTCCCTGCCCAGCCAGAGACGTGGAGATAAGATTATTTGGGCTCTCTGTTCTCTTCTTCCACTTGTTTTGTTAAATGGGCTCTGAAGAGCCATTTTCCCACCGATTCTCAAAAGATGCTGAATGCCAACAGCTGCCACTGTACTTCAGGCTTGTAAACTCCCATATGATGTCCACCCACATAACTCAAATTGACTTTAACATTTCAGTGCTTTATGACTTGGAAAGAAAAACTTGGGTGTTAACTTAAAGATCCTAGTGACATCTTCATAACTAGAGTGCATACTACAAGCTTTTTTTAACAGTGGGAGCTGTTTGTGTAACAATTCAGTTTGTTAGGCTATCCTACCCTCTTTTTAAACAATAATAATTTACTTGCAAGAGCAGAAAAATAAACAATCTAAATTGTTATGTATTTCACATCTCAGTTTAAGCCCATGTTAAAAAGCTAATAGTAACAGGGTGCAGCATTTTGTTCCCCAACTCAGTTAAACTTTTATTAGAAAATTCTAGAGTAAATGAATGTGAAAACTCCAAACATTTTGGATATCATTATATAAATCACAGAGTTTGAGAGAAAGGAGCCTAAAGAGGAAAGTTAAGGACAGCATCTGTACTACTTTACAGCTGAAGCAAGCTCTGACAGAATTTTTATTCAAAGAGGAGAACCCAGCATTGCTAAGCCCTGATAATAATAGAAAAAGAAAGGGAAAAAATGCAATTATACTCATAATTCACTTACTGAGTGAAGATGAGGAAAAACCTGCAAAAGAGCTTGCAGTAATGTATTCAGCAATCTGCTGTAATGCAAGCAGTCCAGAGGGGTTATTGCCCTTCTTCATCTGTTCTTGAATAAGGCATTCCAGATCTTCTCTAAAAGCCTGTAGAAACATTTGAGAATCATCAAGGAAACCTGGCTTTGATAGAAATAAGATTATTATAGGTGGGGCTGGTAGCTTTCCCTATTACTAATGTTACATGACACTTCCCCTTAGACCTTGTTTTTAGCTGCTTATAACTTTGCCAAACTTTAACCATTTGACCTAAACTTTGTACATTAAGTATTGGCAATTTGGGGGGCAGGAGGAAGGAGTCTAGTCACAGAAGGTTTACTATTTCCCGGAACAAAATAAGATAAAATGTATTTTTGTAAATACTACCAAAAAACCACTATTATCAATAATTAAAGAGTTCTCTGTATTTTGGAAGAGGTACTTGAAATTCAATCAGGATGTGCTGCTTTTACTGCTGGATATTTTCTAATTCTGTAATCACTCTGAAAATCCATCCAAATTTGATAGTTATAAACAACTGGAAAATTGGAGCTCATCCATTCCTAACTAGTACCACAGACATGCAAAAACTAGAGGAACGCCACAATGTCACCTCCTCTGTCTTTCTTCCCTTTTCTCCTGTATAAAATGTCTTCAACCCCAAGAGATAAACACTCGCAGAAAATATAATGAAATAGGTTTTCACAGTATCAAATTTAATATACTATGCACTGTGGACAAAATTTGTTCCTTCTAGATGACAGACAGATTAACCACTACCCACAACAAATGCCTGTCCAGGACTACTTCAATCTTGACATTTGTAGACTAAGTAAATTCTGTTCCTTCAAACTTCCCTTATAGGTTAAATTTTCTAAGCCTCTCATTATTTCTTGGCATCTTCCAGCTTTTGCCTGACCCAGCAGTACGCAAAGCTGCACACAACACGAGCTGAGGTGTGTTGTGAATGCTCGTGCTGGTTCATTCCAGAAAGACATTTGGTGTCTTTACCACGCAGCTGATTCCTATTATAACTCCGGGCTATTCCCTGTATGGAATTGTTCCTTTCAGTTTGCCTGCCTTAGTGGAGTGATTGCTTACAATTAAAAAAGAAAAAGAAAATAGTTCTGCATGCCAAATATAATTTCTTCACTGAATTTTAATTCAGTCCTCCAAAACACCCACTTTGTTGGGTAAAATCCATCTATCACAGTCTGTTTATCAACGATTTTGACTCTAAAAGAGAGTTGCGCTACCAGAACCCCAAAAAACATCCTTATGATTTCTACTTGAAATGGCCTTTCAGTTGGGCAGCTCAGCAGCCATAACTACACCTTGATTTCCAAGTTTTGAGACACCCACGCTCTCCCTTACAGTAATTTTGCCAGGATCACGTGTACCTGAGACTTGCCAGATTTCCACAGATAAAGCCTCTAAAAATTCTCATGGACTGACTACACAGATCTGTCACGTGAATCTCGGTACAGACCAGGCTACACATGCAACATCCCCCAAACAGCTGAATAACCTCTTCCCAGCCTGAAGATACATGGGCAAAGTCAGATTTTTCTCTTTAGTGGCTGCTGTAGGAAAGATCTGTGCAGCAGGGGAAGGGAGCAAATGGGGAAAAAGGAAGCAAGAGACAGGGAACTGAGTAAGGAAAGGAATCTGTCTGGGAGAAAAGAACCGGAGGTACGTGAGGTGGATCAGCACTAGGAGCCCATCAGGGAAACTGATGGGATGTAATTACGGGGAGGTAATTGCTAGAAAGGCAAACAAGGATTTGTGGAAAACCACAAGCGGTTGGAGAAAACATCCTGACTCTCATCCTTCGTCTCTGTTAAGATGACTGTGAAACCCACTCCTCCTGATGTCACTCACTCCAAGGATGGCCATGATCATCATGAATCCATGTTCCAATGGCAATGTGGGTGCCACCCTTACTGGAACCCGAATACGGCTGCAAGCCTGGACTGCTGGAAGCCAGACATACAGCTGATGTTTCTTTACCCCTCTGGCACACAGATAATAATCTTTAAGCATACCACAGTCATCTCGTCCCCATGCCTCATTTGGCACGGTGGCTAGTTCTCGCTAGACAAGAAATTCAGTACTTTTTCCTCTTCTCATGGCTCAGCACGTGGCCCTGCGCCCTTTGCGCATGCTACTCATGCTCTGGTGAGATGGTAATTATTATCTCACAAAATTTTCTCTGTGGAGATAATTTATTTAAATCCAAGTGCTTCACAACCATTAACTTACGAATGCCCTAAGCATGCCTTTAGGGTGCAGCAGGGCCCTGTCGTGGTTTCTACAGAACAGCAGCAAGGAGGTTGAGGTCAGATGCTTCTACCAATTTGGGCCATTCAGTTTGAGAGCCAAGAGCCCCACTTGCAAAGTCCTGGGCAGTGAGCAGCTTCTTACATGCTCAAAGCACAACTCTTGGTGAAAATTCAAGTGAAGCACTTGGAGTTTAATGTGCTGCTGTACCTCAGGGTAACAAGGGGGATACACAGAAAATCACAGTCTCAGAATCCAGGAAATGGGTGATTCAGCATCACCGACAGCCCAGATTGAATGCTTGAGGTTGGTTAGTACCTGAATCTGAGCATCTCTCACCACAACCAAAAGTGGTTTTGGATGAAGTTCAGATGCACATGATCTATACAATCATCGTGGAAGACATGATCATTTTTCATGTAACTAAAAGAAAACATCTTGGTGCTCAAACAGCTCACAAGCACATAGGAAAAATGAGCCAACTTCCAAACTTTATGTTCTATCAACCTGCTTGAAAGTGCAAAAGATGTAAAATAACAGAGGTACTTCCTTGGCCCTTTGCACATCATATCCCTCACATCATTGAGCAACCTGCTCTAGTGGGAGGGGTCCCTGCCCACGCCAGCAGGGGTGGAACTAGATAATATTTAAGGTTCCTTCCAACCCAAACCATTCTATGATTCTATGATTACAGAAGGCTTCCCTCACCATGCCGTAGACCTTCACCCCAAACACATAAAACAGACTTTTAAGCACCAGCCATCCCAGCGCCAGCTCACTTTTCTGCTACTGGTTCTCCAAGAGGCTATGGTTTTACGGCACTTTCTCGTTCTGTTACTACGATCTATTAGGGTTGCAGAGACAACAACTAGCCAATACATTTCATCAACAAACTTTACTAACACTCATTTTCAAATTCTGTCATTCCACGATATTAAATTACTTCTTAAATATTCCTGAAAGAGGCCCCCTGCAAGAGAGCTCTGCCATTTCACACTCTGCAAGGCTGAAATGTTTTTCCACTCGTGTTTACAATCTTTATATAAGGAAACTGCACATTTGTAGTCTCCTGGGAGCCATGCGGAAGACAGAATTCATGAAATTTATGGACGTATTTGCTTGGGAGGAGATGGAGAAAAACAGTTATCTGTATAACATTAAATCACTCTCACTTCAATTCAACAAGGACTATAAAAAGGATCTGCAAAAAACATTCCCAGTAAACTCTTCTTACTCATATTCAGACTTTTTTTTTTTTTAAAACCTGTACGAGTAATATTATTCCTATAGCAGAAAAAAAGGTAAAGTATTTTAGGAAATTTTTGATAGAAAGATTTTTTGGTTTCTTTCTTATCGTACATTGCGCTTTCTGATCATGCTATTTTCATTCTTCTGAGCTTAGTTTTGCTCTCTGATGCTAACAGTAGTATATTATATACTTGCTGAGGCTACTACAAATGAGGATTTAGTGTTAACCTGAACCACAAGCTTTCCTTAAAAATAATTTCAGAAATAACCGAAGATAGGAAAGAACCAGAGCAAGTAGCAAATATGGGAGTTCGGGATGAGCTGTAAAACAGAGGTGAGGGTATGGATGAAGTGCATAAAATAAAAATAAAATAAAGGTATGCAATTTATCCACATGCCAGTGCACAACAATGTTTTCCAGCAGATTGCAGCCTTCACTGTCATGCCCATGAGTCACGCACGTTCCTCCAGACATATTCATGAATATTTCAATACTTTTCATTCACTGCTACAGAACTTTAAAACTTGGACCTGTATGTCCTTAGATATCCATCCCTCATGCGCCAATACAACATTCCTACATTCCTGATGGGCTCATGTGAAGGGCATCACCTACTCTGGACAACAATTTACCTTAGATACTAGCCATTAAATGAATTATATTTATTGAAGCTTTCACTGTACAAGCACTGCTTTTTGTAAAACCACTACCATGCAGAGTTCCAATTTTGGGATCTGACCCACTCAGCAGCAGGAATCTGCTTCTGAAAAACCTCCCTGCAGCCTGAAGACCAAGTGGTTTGGTTTTCCTTTAATTCATGAGACTGTAATATATATATATATATGGCATTTACACTGCAACTGCCCACAAGTAAAAGCCATGCTTGAGAGAGATGTTTCCAAAAAGAAGACAAAGACTCTGCTCTGGCACAAAGCAGACATTTTTCAAGCAGAAAGGTCACTAGTAATTACAGATGTAGTATTTGACAAGAAAATGCTGACAAAGGAAAAACCATACTGTCAGATGAATGAAAAATTATGTTATTCAGCTGTACACTCAGCATTGCTCAATAAAGACAAAGTTTCAGCTCTGGGATTTGAAACAGCTCTTTGGGTACATGTGGATTTTTTGTTTTAAAACACTAAAACTTTGGAGATAAGATGGTACAATAAGAGCAGTGACTTTATACAGCCGGGTTCCGAGACCCAAAGCAAGAAGCAGAACACCTCATTGCTGCCTATCAACACAGTCACCCCATCAACATCTGCACCACCTCTGGACTCGTCCAGCCTACCTGTGCCCGCAACGGTGCTAGAGCAAGGCTGCTACCTGCATAACCCACCCCACCATACCTGGGAATCATCTCCTGTTTGCACAAGCATCCTTCTGCCTTCAGAGAGTTCATCTGCCCAGCCAAGCACCAGTGTCCCCCCTTGTTTGTGCTAGAACAGCACTTCGAGCATCCTGCTGAAAGTTTGCATAGGAAACAGCCCGTGGTATGAAAACAGAGCCCACGACAGCTATTGGTGAGGAGGTAGAGCAACACGTCAGACAAGATGCACAACTAGGAGGATGCTGAGTAGAGCTTTTATTCACCTGGCAGCAGACAGCCACCCAAGCGAATATCCTGACCTCGGTATGCAGCAGGCTTCAAACTTCCCTTCCATCACTGCCAGCTGAGCTTGTTCTCTTTAAACCTTCAGTGAGCTGAACTACACTAAGTTACACCAGAGGAAAACACACTTTTGTACATATGCTGTGAAGCAAAGCATCCCCTGCACTGCCAAGCCCGCCAGCTGCTGACCTGACTGCCCTGAGCTGGTGGTACCCAGCTGCTCCACCTTCATCTCACCCACCTTCTGAATGGCCACTCCACTACTTGCACTGAGACATGAATTTCCCCACAAGTCACCAGTAAAAACATACAGGGCAGTTCAGCTTGTCCCTAAAACTCCACTGTTTCTAAACTTTCTAACTGTTTCTAAAACTCCAGCCAGCTGTTTTACACCACCTTAGATTGCCTTACAACGTGCTGCAGCCTGCAGAAGAGATACAGCTTTTCTTGATAGAGCCATGAGTTGCATGATTAGGTCAAGGTCTTCCTAATCTCATAAAACTACCTCTCCAGAAATATCTGCAATCATCTTCCAAATACACATCATAAACTTGAGCAGTTTAGATGCAAATATCTTTAAACGTAGACCTGTAAGGTCTTTCTGAAACCCAGGAGTGAAGTTACAAGCCTCAGTTCTGACTCATTTACTTCCATTTTCTTTCAGAAGGAAGTCTAAGTGTGAGCTGACAGCGTGAATTGGGGCTTCTAAGAATCAAAGCAACATTTGCATGCACCAGTTGACAACTGGTATTTTTCAGTCAACATAAGCAGAAAAACTAGAATAACCAACTCACTAGAATAATCTATTTTACATGTATACACCTCTCTATATAGCACAGAATATCAATGTTGCTAGAAAATTTCGGTATTAATCTCTTCATTTTAGTAGGCAGCTCTCTGAGGATATTAAGAAGGATGCAGGCTCCTAAATATTTTGACTATCTTTCTATGCTGTTTCTTGTTTGTTGACCACTGTCAACAAACTCCATGTAATCCTTACCCACTCAAAAGAAGTAGAAATAAAATAACAAGATTTTTTTTTTCTCCTGTAAACAGAGAAAACAATGGTATACAGGTCATCTACAAACACCCCACGCCACCGCAAGCCTTTAAGAGGAGAAAGCACGTGCTCACATCAGGACTAATTACAGTAAGGTCCAAATAGTTTGATATGTCAGTCTACAGGAAAGTAGCTAAAAAACATATGTAAGGTCCGTACATTTAAGAGCAGCACCGCTGTTAGCCTAAGAGCTGAGGAACAACACAAGAAACCCCTTCACCCATTTTCACTTTTGCCCATTTTTGATGGGTTTATAGATCTTAAATCCATTTTTTAAAAGGGTCTAATTCAACATCTCTACATATAAACGTGCCCGGAAAGAGTCTTTAAGCCAAATCACCACCACTGAAGAAAAGTTTCAAAACTTAACTGGTATTTTGTTCTCGAGAGCGAAGAGACGTTAGTTTTAAGTCCTGTGCTGTAAACGCAGGTGCCTGCAGAGAGGAAGACCTTCACTGAAACAGCCGATACGGCTTCGTTACAGGCAGTTTCAAGACTGGAGTTTAGATACAAACAACTGGTGCCCTAAGTGGAAAAGGGTGGAGTTGGCCACAAAAAAAACCGCCAGTGAGTTAAGGCTGGCGGGGAGCAGATAAGTCACAGAAAGTGTTTGTTATAACACCGTGAAAAGAAAAAAACCCGGGGAGCTTCTGTGTTAAGACAGAAAGAAGTAGGCTGTGTATTAAATATGGGAAATTAGCTGAAGTTATAATTCTTCACTTGCAGTGAATTGTGTGGGTATCTGGGCTGAATTCAGCAACTCGACTGAGAGCAAGCTGGTCCCATAGCGAGCTCAGCCTGTGCCGGTTTTTCCAGCTCCTCTGACCTGGTACACACCAGCCTTCCTCCGCGAGCTGAAGCCGTGTGTTTACTCCTGCGATAAGCAGCCTCGAGATACCCTATGATTAAAGCAAAACCCGAAGCACTGAACTCCTTTGCAAAGCCCATCCTCTGCACACCCAGCTCCCAGAGTCCCAGAGCCAGCAACCCCCACGCTCACCCAACCTCTGCTGGGAGCAGGGGGTCTGGAGTCCTCCCTTGTGTTTTCTTGTGGGGTAAAGCCATGCTATACATCCTGCTAGGTGGAACATAACCACTGAAATGTAAAAAGCTGGAAGAAATCATCTTACAGTTTGTCACTGGTTTTACATGTTTCTGAGCATAATTAACTGTGTTTTCAGTAAGCAGAGGAGGAGGGGGGGTGGGAGCACACGTGGTGGAGATGCACCAGGATGGATGATGGGCAGAGCTCTTGCAGGGTCTTCTGGATGCATGCACTCCTGCAGCCAGGGAGAAAGTCATCAGTCCTGACTTTCCAGGCACTGTTAAAGCTTGTTCTAAACTAAAGGATTATTTAACAGG
>JAHREE010000098.1:3717469-3784297 GCA_033628505.1 Tringa tobata
GGGTTGCACAGGACTGAGGCTGCATCCACGGCAAATAGCTGAGTTTTAGCTTTTCTCCTCTTGTGTGTAATTGTATGAAAAGATTCTCACTGAAGCTCATTACATTAGGAAAAAAACAACCAACCCTTTCATGTCTAGGGAGAAAGCTATGCTTAAAACCTCATTAAAAAACCCGATAAGCATTTGTAAACACAAACAGAACTGGATCAAAAGCAAAAAAGCAGACACCTGAATTTTCATAGAAGGAATCAGGCTCAGAAACACACTCAGGAACAGTGTTCCTCCAACAGGTACTGAAGAGGGACATTTTCTCAGGTTTGAGGAACAAAGAGAAACAAGGTTTGAAGGAAGAGATAGCGTATTATGAAAATACATTTTACCATGCAAATATCTACACTCAATAATACATTTAATATAAAAATATTTGCATGCAAATGTATTTGGTATGTAAATAATTAACATCTTCAGAGAAAAAAAAAAGCCAAACATGAAGGAATGAGAGTTGTTGAGCAGTATCAAACAGCACAGTTTGACGTTCAGCGGTTTAAAGTGTCCTTGCTCCGTGGCACAGGGCACCCATCCCTCATTTGGGTCAGCGCAACTACTGCGTGAGGTATTCTGTGAACAGTGAATGGACATGGAGCATCTGAACTCCTCCATCTATAACCTCATGTATTTTCCAGATGAAACATCTGGGAGCCCTGTTAGAACCAGCTTCAGCCGCCCCAGCTCTCCTCCTGCCTGTGACAAGCCCTCTTGGTCCTCGTGCTGCACCCTCTGCTGCGCGGCCATGCGATGGACCAGGCTGGCAGAAGGAGGCAAATTGGTTTGCAGCCAGTTTCCCACACTGTCGCCCAAAGGGCTTTGCTGGCACACAAAGGGACAGCAGAAGGATGAAATCCTGGGGCACCTCAGCCCTGCCACCAAGTATGAACCTCCAGACAGAAAACGAGACAGACATTACCTACAGAGGCGGGAGAGCATTAGCAGATAAGGTACAGGAAAACCACATCTATTATTTTCTTCTATATTGCAGATCATGATAAAATTTAGGCTTGAGATGAAATACAACTAACACCCTTCTAAAAACAATCACTTCAAGTTGTTAATTGTTTTTGTTATTTATTTTTTTTTTCGGAGGGAGAAAACACGTTCTGGGATGCAACTTTATCCAGCTGCACACACAGAGCTTCCAGGAGGGACCTGGCAAACTGGATGAACGTACCACACTCTGGGACGTATAATTCGCACTCTGGAGGCAAGCTCCAGGAACTCTGCTGGCTTCGTTACAGAGGCTGTGGAAGCACACCTGTGAGTTTTACATCTGCTGCTCACCTACAGCCCAAGTTCATTCAGCTTTTACTGACTGACCACCGGGAAGCCTCCTACGTGCAGTCAGTGTGGAGAAGCTGGGGAGAAGGAGCTTGCATCAAGGAGGCGGGGGTTTGGGAAATGTCTGGAAGTATAAAAGGAGCTTAAATTTTTCTAAAGAATGAACTATTGTCTTTTCCAGCTGGGAGTATTGAGGCAGAAGGAACCTCTTGGGACAGTGTTTGGGGATATGATCACAGCTCAGCTTCCCTCTTTTCAGGCTAGAAGAGATACCTTTATAAACGTAACCATGTATTATGTCTCCCCTCTCCTCTCCCTCTACAAAAAATGGTGGGATTTAAGAAGCAAAGGAAAAAAAACATCATGAGCAGACTCAAGACCATAAGCCCACTCTCCAAATGTCACAAGGTATGAAAAGCTTGAGACCAGACCTTTCAACCATCACTGTTTTCCATCTGCATCAGGGTCAATACCTCCCTCTGAGTCAGACCAGATACCTCCCAGCACCTGCTGGTAACTAGAGCAGTCAAGAAACGTAGATGGCAAGAACCTTGCTTGCACCGTCAACCAGCTGTGACTCCTGCTCTTCGGTTACTTCTTCCCAGGAGTTCCCTTGTCCAACTATTTTTCCAAAAATGCTCCTGAATCCTGTTAACCCCAAGTGGCAAACTTACTCAGCTACTGATCCATTCAGTTGGAGCAACTACATGTCTGAACTTCAAAAAACCTTTATTGTTATTATTATAGGTTTAGAGAACATAATTAGTTCAAGTCCGTTACTTTACAATTCATTCTTACACTGACAGAAAAGTCCATTCATCTGTAAAAAGACACAAATGTGGCTGGCAATACCTAAAATCTACAAAAGAGATTTTTCTAATTGCTTCGGACTTCATTTTTTCCTCTTTCCTTTCAGGCTGGTTTCACCTCTGGCCATTACGATTACAACATTAAAGTCCTTGTACTACAGAACCCCCTCCATTACTGAACATAATACGGGTATTGGGTCCAGTTGTTCTTATGAGGTCTGGTTCAATGCCCGCTCTGTTGGGCCCAGGCTGACTCTCATATAACCCCTACTGCTCGGCTGGAACATTTTCAAACAAATCAGCCATTCTTTTATTATTTATTTGTATCTTACACTGATTTGTTTTTAAAAAAGGGACACTTGTTAAAAACGTGCTCAGCTTTTGGGGATCTAAAAATCTAGCTCCTTGTCAGCACAGGTCTGGCAATGACTTAGAAATAAGTATTTACAGAATGTCCAGATTTCAAAAGCTATGAATTGTGATAGAGGACTCTCTCCCTCTCACCATTTTTTGGTGAGATTCTTTTGCGTAAAAGAAAAATCAGCTTTGCCAGAAGGCTCCTTTTGGCTTCCACCACTTTCAGTGATGTCCATGAATTACAGAAAGTGAATGATCACCTTCCTGAGTGGTATCAGCTAATGTTTCTTATGCGTGCTATACTGACTAAGTATAAGTGGTTCCAGAGGAACAGGAGGAAATGAGAGACCATACGCCCCTATAGCAACAGGACAGTATATCTAGACTGGCCAGAAAGTACAAACACACACAGAGAAATCAAGCCTAAACTAGGATCTGATTTTGTCCTGGTGAGAGCCATTGCTCTTGCTCAGCTTAGACACACATTTTAGCCCATATTTTTGCCTAACATGCATATGCTGTCATGCCAAAAAGAGATTCAAAGTCTACAGAAGAGCAGTTTTCCCACCTATGGTTCAAGTACTCCAACGGGGGGCAAAAGAAACTAAGAAGGGCAAGTCAGCACATGTAAGTTTTTGTTATACAGAATCCCCATCTCTGCTGAAAATACTTTTAGGGATCTGGGAAACAAAGAAGCTCCAAAGCTTTTGCTACAGGGTAACTTGTTAATCTCATTCTGCTTCCCCCTGTCCAGTTATGTCCTCCTGGTTCATGCTGAACTGAACTCTGATACAGCTACAAAAGAAAACGGGTCATGTCCTCCAGTGCTTTGATGCCTTATATAGCTCATGGGTTTGGCCTCCATATCCTGTTCTGTATTTTATACTTGTAACTCGGCTACACAGAGAAAGTAGAGCAGTCCACCTCTGTGAGGAGGGTGCATCTCTCTACTTAGAAGTAAGTTTTATTTACCAAAAGCTTCCAATTTATTCCAGGAACTTGGAACCGTTGACTTCAGGCTGCAGCACCGAGTCCTGAGCATCCCCATCTGACACTTTGTAAAGTCTAAGTAACATGCTGTGCTGCTTTTGTGGGAATAACTGTTTTCAATGTCAAATCACAAAAGCAGCTCAAAAATAATAACAAGGTCAGAGAAACAAGGAGTACTGAAGGAAAAAAAAAAAAGAGCAAGACACCAAATGCAAGGAAAAATCATCTTGCCAAAGAACATCGCAGAAAACACTGACTTTGTATATTTATATCTTTCATAATATACACAATGTATATAAAAATAAATATCACCACAAGAGAAAAGCAGGGCAACAGAAAAGAGATAGAATCATTAGATCACCTAGCAATGAATCATTAACCTACCTTTTATGCTGATTTTTTATGGCTGGTTTCAGACATCCCCATTTTCTCTATGCAGTACAATCCATCTGTTTGAGAGTTTCCAGCACTGCAAACCAGCAGTGTGTGCACCACATCGTTACCTGGTACAGCTAATTGTAGCTCTGAGTGCTCAGGCTAGACCATACCGCATCCCAGCATTTCTTTCTTTTTTTTTTTTTAAGGAGCACGTTGTGTTATTCTGCTCTTGCGATTTCTTGCCTGCTTGTTTTTAAGGAACAGTCTGCTCCTCCTTCTCCCCATCCGGTTCCCTGTCTGCCAGGAGACTTGTTGGAAGCAAACTGGGTGTCTCTTGATCTCTGTTCCAGCCTCCCTGTGAAACAGGCAGGTTCCAGTTGGAATCAAAGCCCTGGCTTTATCCGACACCGTCAGCTACATAAATAAGCTGCCAGAAGGAAACAGGCTCAAGAAATATAAGGGAATGGTTAAGAGGGGCAGGAAAATATGGACTGAGAAGAGGGTCACCATTGCTGTCTTCTGGCATTAGAAAGTCAACTGTCCAGCCTCCCTCCTATAAATTTTAGTAATGACATATAATTGAGTAATCACATCTGTTCTAGGGCAAAAAAAAATTATTTGGATAAACACCTGAAAATTAAATATATATTTTTTTTTTAATTCTCCTGATCAGGACATCAAATACCATAAATATCTGTCAATGTGTTAGCAGATTTTTTTTTTATTTTTTTTTTAATGTTACAAGAGGTTTGGGTTTCATTTCTCAGTCTCACATGACAACACTGGTAAGATGAGTAAGTTCAGACATTAGCATTTTCTAAATACAATTTGTGGAGCTGAAAATACTTCGTTACGCTAGATAGGTAGCATTTGTTCAAGATCTATATGAAGTGATTTTCCCAACACACAGTGACGTACGCTAGCACTCAAGTCAAACTGTCAAACTACACCCTTAAGTTGACACAAGGTAGTATTTGCATTAGAAATAAAGCAATCACACCTTCTCCCAATGTTCCCAGCCATTCAGTCTTTCCCCCTGTGTCACCTCTTCAGATTCATGCCAGCAGATGTTTGTAAGGTCAGATGGGGGAATTGGGCAGGAGAAACTACTCTTCGGCTGAGCTGAAGTTTTTGTTTTGCTTTAACTTTAGGGTTTTTTAAATGGATTTATTTTGAGCCGTATCGGTTCCCCCAGCCAGTTAACTGCATATCTACACAAATGTTTGTTCTGAAACAAAGATGGTGATGATATGGGGGTGTCTATTACCCTTCTTCCAGTAGCAATGCAGGCATAAACAATTTGTCATACTACAGCCCAAACTGGTTACAAATCAAATATTCTAACCCAGCGCTGCTAATTTAATTTAAGTCCTTCTGCTTTAAACCGAGTAAGCTAATGAAATAATCATCACCTCCTTTCAGACACCACATTAGAGAGGCTGTGGCGACAGTATGTGTTTTTCCTAAGAAATAAGAACTTGAGTGCATTTGAACCTTGTTTTTGTGTTTCTGTGTTAAATCTAAAGCATTACTTTTGCCCATTTATATAGCTCAATATTAAACTCGACATAAATATTCAAGCTGTGTAACTCACACTTTACTCAGCGTAGACCAGAACTGAGCCAGCTACTTTGTACCGTCAAAAAGCGAGATACCGTAGTGGGTTGCTGACAGCCACCCAGAACACGAGGGCCATACCTTTACCTTTAACTGAAGATGTGACATCTTTTCTCTGTTAAGGAAGGCTCCCTATAATGCACCCAGCCTGTAGCAGGTGCCGTCTGCACCTCCACATTTACAGCCCTGCCTGCCAACATTTAGCAGCACAAGCAGTGGGGGGAAAAAAACCAACCCAAGCCTAGAACGATGGTTTGATGTATCCAATATGCTCTGCCACATGGCATAAATGCTATTTGCATGTGTTAAGTCACATAAATGAACTTGTATGCTTAACTCTGTAGACCCAAACTACTCGAATCATTCACGTTTTGGTATTCCTTCACTGTTGTGTGACAGTTTTTAATGATGGAGAGAACTCTGATGAGCGAGTTATCCAGTTGCTACCATGCGGTGACGCATTGATGGAAGACAAAACCACTCTCAAAAGCACAACATCTAGTTCAGATCCAAGGTCCATCTTGCCCAGTATCAAACCTCCTGCACTGAATAAAGGCTGTATTCCCTTAAAGCGTTTAGAACTTCTACAAAGAAAAAGGATGTGAATGCAGAAGACCTCTGGCAGAGGAGCCCGCACAGCAATGGCAGCAGCATTTGCCCGTGACCACCCTCAGCCAACTCACGGGCAGCACCGGGAGCACTCGACCTGCAAGAATTCAATCAAGTCTCCTCTGGAAGGGGTTTCTTTTGGCAAATCCAAATGAAAGTAAGAACATTGACTCTTTCCTGATGCCACCTCAAAGCTTAGACTGCTTCGATGCATAGAGATGTTTAGACTGCTTCGATGCACACAGAATAAACTATGCATCCAAATTTAATAACTTTAAAAAGTATAATAAGAATATACCTATTAAAATAATTGCTAAAGAGCAGTTGTAGATGCTGAAGGCACACAAACACGTGCGTAACTGCAGCGTGCCAGCACGCCACGGGACCACAGGGAGGTCCAGGCACCCCAGATCCCAGCAGCACAACCCTGATGGGCTCTCCCAGACTGGCAGGGACTTTGGTTCTCACTGACCCTGTTACTCTGTTCTGCAGATGACAGCATTTACCCACCCATGTCACACCCATTTGGACACTCGGAACAAAAGTTGTAAATATTATTAACAAGTATTTACATATTTCAAAGAATCCATCAGGGATCTCAGCACTTACTGGGCATTAATATCTTGTCTTTATCCATTCCCGACACTAACTGATACCCTGCAGAGTTAGTATCAGTATGGGATACAAGTAAACTACACTGGCAGAGAAAAAATCAGCTTATTTGTGTTTGACCTTACTTAAGTCAAGGAACTTAAACCCCAAATATGTATTTTGGTTTTATTTTAAAACCAGAAATGAAGACACAAGACATAAATATCAGTTTTCAATAGGAATAACTACTTGTCTTTTTTGGTTTTAAGGGTTCGGATGAAATGCAAATGCTACAGCACCAAAGCAACTTCAACTTTTGGTTTTTATGACCCAGCTTTTATTCATGGTACAAAGAGACAAGAGTAGAACTGAAGAGGGACAGGGGTACAGGATGGGACAGTATTTTGAATTCATCTAGTTTCAGAGATATTTGGGATGTTGCTAATGGAAAAGTAAGATAGTATTTTTCAAAATCTTGTAACTTTAAGACAATAAAAAGTGTTGGTTTAAAAAAAAAAAAAAAAGACTTATCTCTGCTTATCTACATAATCACTTGTGGCTAAGTTGCCTAAAAATATTTCACGAGTCATTAGACAACAGAGTGCTAAATTAAAAGATTACGTTCTGTTAGTACTTATCCGTATTAAGCCGTGAAAGTACGTAAACACCACCACCACCACCCCGCCACACACACACACTCAAGAGCAATGGCTGAAAAATCTCCCTAAATCCTTTGAAAAATATGAAACCTGGGTTCCTCTACAACATAAACCAAGAACTTATCTGTGAGAAAAAAACCCTCTAACTGGAAAAGCTGATTGCAGTCAAAATCTTTCACATTTTGCAACACTGTTTCTCTCCCTCTCTTCAACGTCAAGCCTCCCGCTTCCCCTGCTGACTTTTTTTCTTGGGCTTCCTCTGAACTGTACAGGTGCAGGGAAAAGGCAATTTCACTCTTTATGCAGACCTACATAGAGTTATGGACTAGAACTACCAAGTTTGTAATGAAATTCTTTTTTTAACTCCCACTGATTTACACCAACCTGCAAAGCAGCATTTGGAGTAACAAAGGCTACTCCCGGCAATCTGCAAGAGCCCTCCTCAGTCACTGGTACAATGTGTGACATGAGATAGCAGGGAAAACTCTGATTGATCCCAGGGCACATCAAAAGCCTTCCTGATTTATGGCAGTTTGATTATGCTGAGAAATGTCATGGTCAAAGCAGCTGCCTCCTGGGTCCTGCTGGAGGGTCAGAGTGTGTGATGGTGGACAACCCAGATGATCGACACGAGGCAACTGCTGGATTTTACAAATGTTTACACGAACAACCAATCTCATGTATGGCAGCACGCAGCCAGACCTTTTTATAGCCCAAACCCATCAAGTTCCTCCTCTTCACATCAAATCCTGACCTTTACCACCACCGACAACTCCGTGCAGACCCCGTTTAAGACCACGGCCACGCATTGACCATACAGAATTGCAGCTCAACGCCCTCCGTAACTTGTAAGCGAGGAACGGGGAACCTGGCCAGAGCTAATCTCAGAGGGGGGACATTGGTTATTGGAGACTTGAAGAAAAGATGAAATTGTGCCAGGTCTTCGATCATAAAGTCTTCAGGACAAATTGTATCTTCATTTGCATTATGCACCACACCCTGCACGATTCCCCCCAGTTCATCTTGGGATTTCTGAGTCACTCTACTATAAATTTTAAATAAGGAGCGATAACATAAATCACATTAAGACACTAGTATCAGCTTGACCACGTCAAAATAAATTGGCCAGCTTCTCAGAAAGGAATTTTAACATTTTACGGACATTACATTCTCACATTAAACAGAAAACAACAGCATTTCAAAAAAGCTGATTTATGATAGTTATCGTCAAAAACTAAGAATGCTTTAGACAACACAACAAAATTGCATATACTGATTTCACAGATGAAGAACAAGCACAGTAGGAATGTTATGGTTGTCTTAAGATTTTCAACTGTAATTTTAAAATAGTAATTTTAGGGATCAATGAAAGTGTGAGAGAAATGATGCCAGCTGAGCCCAGGCCTGACTGTGCAGCAGGCACATTGCCACTGACTGGCCACAAGAAGCGTGGAAGAAAACCTCAGCATCTCAAGAAAAAAACCTACACGTTTACTCTAGTAAATGCTCCAAAAAAGCAAGCTACAAATTGAGGTGTAGAGGAAAGACTCTGTCGCTAGGTCTTTTAACAGCATTTATCAGCCATGGGATGGCACAGAGGGCAAAAACCTGTAAATCCCTATTCCCAAATTATGCTGACAGTGTCTCTTCTCACCTCATTCAGTCTCCAAAGGATCTTGCTTTTTGCTGTGTTAGCAGAATTAGTTTTTCTTTAATATATGGGACAATTTTTCCCCTCCTTGGTCCATTTGCAAACATAAATGTTAACGTATGTTAAAACATAACATGAAAAAAGTTAACATGCAGAATTTGATCGAGGTTATGGTCACATGCCTAATACGTACAAAATTATCATCTTTAGAGGATTTAAGCACACCTTATGCCACAATTTTTCATGTTTTCCTGATTGGGTTGAGGCAACCCTTCCCCTCCCAACTCATGTTTCATCCCCCCACCTCTAAAATGCCATCCCCAGCTGTGCCAGTGCACCTCTCCATGAAGCTGGGGTCTAAACTGGATACACAAAGGGATCAGGGTTAAAAATAATCCATGGGAGGAGGGCAGGGGAAAGTGCAGAGCAGAGAAGGGCCACATGAAAGTTCAGGGGGCAGCCAGGGCCTCCTTCTTGAGAGTTTAAAAGGTAGCTACTTAATTAGCTGCTTTCAAAGCATGTTGCTTTAATTATCCTTTCCAATGAAAGCCTTAGGATTTTTGGTGGTGCAGTAACACTTATTCCTGTCTTTACCCACATCGTTAATATGGTCTTCAGCTTGCTTCAAAATAATGAAAAAACCCAACCAACTAGTTGGTATTTAACTAGTAAACACAAAAAGTTTCATTTGCAATCAAAGCTTAACCTACATAAATATGTACATTAATCTCAATTGACTTAACTTGCATTTGACCTGCTTCTCATCTCTGCCACCCTTTGCTCACGGTACTAGGAAGGCAAATTGAATTTAGAGAGCCAAAGGTCTTCTACACCTTCAGGAATGGAAAATTACTCCACTGAATTTCAAGCAAGTCAGTCTGAAGCTGGAGGGTCACTTTGAATTTAACCACAGCGTTGAACAGAGAACAGATGTGCCCAGAGCAGCAACCAGCGTGGCCCTGAACAAGCACTGAAAATTTACTAACAAAAGCTTTGGTAGGACACACAGCGACAAATATGCCGAGTCAGCATTAAGCACAGTAGAAAGATTAGTTTTTTAGCAGTCAAAAGCAGAATATATAAGTAGTATGCAATTAGCTTACTATTATTTTTCAGTGCAAGCAAGCAATTATCTACTTTTATCCCATAATTCTCCTTCTCCATCATCACTCATAAGCACTGAAAGTCTGGATAAAATAAAAGACATTCCACAACAGACTACTCCAGTATCATCCAGCACGGACGCATCCTGGCATACTGCACAAAATCCTGGGGACTTGCAAACATCTGCGATGGTTTTTTCTAGAATGCAAATCCAGCCTGACACTGAACACTTCTCCTTGAGATTTAAACTGTCCTCCCTTTTGTCCTGAGCAGTTGCATGAAGTGTGAATAAACTGGCAGACTTTGATGTCTAAAGAGGAGCCGGTTCAATGTACCAGGGACAGAATTTCCTAGCAGAAGCACCATCCACCACAGGCAGCTTCAGGAGATGCTTACCTTCTACTGAAGCGTTGTTTTGCAGTGAAGGAAAGCTTGGTTTCTCCTAGAGGAGAAACAAACTGGGCACTTGAATGAGTTTCAGCACCAGTGACTCAGAAGTCCAGTTGGGAAGACTTAGGTTACTATTTATTTTGATGACAGGCGCACCCTTTGATCAGCCACACATGTAGCATGAGAGACCCTCCCTCGAGTCTTTCCACAAACAGTTCTTCCATGTTTTACTTCTACTGCATTTTGTTGTTTGTGATTTCAAGAATATTCTGACACCAACAAATACATTAGATGCATCTATCTCTTAGATAAAACTATTTCAATATAATGTAGTATAACAAAAAATCATGAAATAACATAAAAGTTGTTTTATTTGAATTTCTAAAGATCATTTGTGAAACTCACCTGAAAATGACATTTGCGTGTTTTCAATTAAACCTGCTTATGTTTATACTGAATGCAAGTATGGGAGTGTTACCTGCTGAAGGATATTCCCCACGGGCTGAAGTTCAGAGTCTGAGTGCAGAGAGATGTGGGGGCAAATTTTTTGCTGAATTATGTCATTATGAATCAAAAGCAACCAATTTACAATTGCTGTAAAAATGACATTATGTTCTGAGCATTAGTGATGCTTACTTTTTTAATATTTTAATAACTCATGGAAATGATCATAGGTGAAGATAGTATTTCAATTTATACCACAAGAAAGTTACTGATAATACAAAAAAATATCTGAGGATATACAGATTACATCTGCTTGAGGAGTGAAAGTAAATCACATCTTTTCTATGGCTTTGTATGGTTATCTTGTTCACTTATGTGTTGGGGTATTTTTTTAAACATCTGTAAAAACCAAACACTATTCAAGGAATTAAAGATCTCTGTATTAATGTAAGAACATGCCAAAAAATACCACAAAACTTGATTAATAAAGTGCTGAATAATAGGTGATTAGACTCCTGCCAAAGGCTCATTCACAACAGTTTCCACCAAGATGCTGGAATGCTGCAGAGGACAACACTGACCCAGGGAAGCCAGAGCTCTGCATTAGCCACAGTGGGGACATGAATACACCCCATCTTTTTTGAACTCATTTTCTAATTCAAAAGGGAAAAAATGGATCTGCAGGACAAATCTGGTCTCAGGAGTCTGGTCTCAAAGGTTTCTGGAGGAACAGCAGTGGATGCTGCTTTTAGAGTTGGGCAGTACTTAATTATTTTTTTTCTTTAAGATGCATTATTCTGACTTGCTAATTTATTGCATTGTTTTGGGCAGGCAGATGGCTAGATTTCTATTTTTTTTATCTTAATTATTGAGTGATGGTTCCACAGTATGCACTGCAACAAGGATTTAAGATGTTATTCGTGGGTTGCTGGAGGTTTTTTGTTCTGTTCTTTTTAATTCTCTGGCAAATTGCTACGGGATTTTGATTTCTGCCTGCCTCATCAGTATTATGCTCTCTCTCTGTGATAATTTATCAAAGCTAATCAGAGTTTGTACTGCAAAGCAGTCAGGAAGAAGTGATGAAAGGCACGCAAAGTTTTGTGCTATATGAACAGTCTTTCCTGAGACTTCTGGCTTCAAATTCAGAAAGCTGGAATTCATAATGGAAACCACTCCTACCTGCTGCACAACCCCTGTCTCTCACAGAGCGCAATTATGAAACTTGAAGATAAGTTTTTGTTACGTCTATCCTGTGTTCATTTTCATGTTATATTCAAAGTGTTGTTTGTAATTGGGTGATATCAGACCAGGAGACTAGTGGTCTAGTGGAATGAGCAACTTGTACCTCTGTTCAACCTCAGCATCAAAATCCTACATCTTTCTCTTCTAGCCAGGTATCAATGTTTGTAACGCACAAGAGAATTATTTTTTACCTTTACCAATTTTGGCTTAAAGTAACCGATAGCTTCAAAAGCAAAGTGGCCGGAGCAAACATGTGCAAGGTGTGATCAGGTTGGATCTCACTTTCATAGAGCAGTAGGTGAACAATAAGCAGGTACCTCTCAGTGACATGCAGCATGAGCCCACCATGAATGCAGAGATGAGTTCAGTCATTTAAAAAAGCCTCCTATGACAATTAAGCTGAAGCTATGAACAAGCACTGTTTTGCAAACAAGGACAGTCAAAGGGGAACTCAGACAATCATATAAAGAGCCAATACTTCTCTTTCTTTTAACAATAAGTAGCATTTGTGCCCATGGTGGTCATACTTCCTGAAACATGAACAAACAAAACAACAGATATGTTTGGGAATTTAAATTTGCAGTATAAATTCAAAACCAGCATGAACTCTCAAAGCATACTCGAGGCTAGCCAATGCTGAAACTTGTACCTATAAATAGCATAGGCTCATACTTCTGAGAGGAGACAAGCATTCAAAATTCCCCAATAAGTGCCAGTGAACGACGACCTGAAAGAGTCAGTTCTACCTGAGCAATGAAAGCGATCAACAGAATTGGGAATTGTACTAGTAGGGGTAGAATAGCTTGAAATTTTAAATTTTTTTCCTTCATTCCCAGTTGTTCCATTTTCAATTGCATCATTATCACTAACAAAAAGATAAATCAATTCAAATAATGACATTCAAATGATTCTATGTAAAAAAAATAATAAAAATGAAACCCACGCTTTCATTGTTATTCTTGCAGCTCATCTGACCTCAGTACAACCGTGACAAATGCTTGGCCAAGGGAAAAAAAAATAATAATGCTCAAACCAAAACAAAAATCTGCACAAATTGTTACATAGGCTCAGAGTATAAGTTAAGAAATATAGCTGCTCTGAAACGTTTAATGAGAATACAAAAGGGCCTCTACAGTAGTATAACCTTTGCCTCTGTCTGCTAGCATCACAGTTTACACGGTTTCCATGGAAACCCTCTGCAAACATATGAATGTTCTTGTTGCGTTAGATGTCGAACAGAAAATCCTTTGTGGCAACTCTGGAGGGCCATGGCCAGTGCCAACCTCCCAGCGGAATAATGCCCTTCACTATGCCTTGCCCAGCAGGCTCATGACACACTTGCTCACATGGCACAGCTGCTGCCATCGCTTGTTTTCTCTTAAATAAAATAATAATAAGAAGAAACAGAGATGCACATCCTAACTTTTAAATATTTCTTCCCACACGGAGAGCCCGGTTTGCCCCCTGTCAAATTGATGGCAAAGTCTCCCAGTATTGGACCTTCGGATGCAACCCAAGGGCTGCAGAGTGAAGGCACTGACTGGGAGGCTTCCAGCAGGCTTCCAGTCAGGGTGCTGGGGAATACATTTGCATAATGAGTAGACAGCTATCCAGCAAGGGAATGCCACAATTCTTCATCATAATGTTTTTTTCTCAAAATTTATCAAAAAAAATCCCACAGATAAAATTCTCCAGATGTGACAGGTACACCAGTCCAGAAGAGAAAACTAGTTTCATCACTTTGTTGTTTCTTATAGTGGAACGATCAACCAATCTACAAATAACTCACATACTGGATGGGCTCCTCCTCCAGCCACGGAGGCAGGAAAACTCTACCCAAACAGTCCTAAATGTCATCAGGAGGGCTGGTTTCTTTTGCTGTTGTTGAGGAGCTACTGGCAAATACCTGAACATCATGTCCCTTCTGACTTTCCTCAAAATGCATGTCCACTCTTCAGCTCTCCGTATTTTACCAGCATTGAAATGAGTGTGTCTAATGAAAACGCACCTTCAAGACTAATGGCACATGCAGCTGGAGCACACCTTGTTTGTAGATTAAAGCATTCCCCTATCTCCTTCTTCCTCTGAAACAAGAAATTCCTAGTACAGCAAGTTTGACTCTAATTTCTGAGAGATCAATGGCATAATTTATCTAAATGCTTACAGATGTGCAGAGTCTCAGGAAGGATGATGGCTCCAAAGGCTGCATTCAAGACAAAAACAGGTCTGAGGACTCTACATGGGAGGTGAAGGCCCACCTGTCCTATTCCATATGGAACTGGAGAGGAGCTTTTTGCTTATAATCGGACACTTCACCTGCAATTCAGCCATTTCCAGCCACTCTTCCAGGCACAGTGACAAAAATCAATGATGTAAGAGTTTTGTCTTAAAAGCTGACAAATGAAGGAAGACAGATTTTGTAACAGGAAGAAAAAACAAACAAACCAAACACTTTTACTTTGACAACACTCTGTTTCTATGTTTATTTCCTTCCCTTTCACAGAGGGCAGCACCGAGGGGCAGCCCTTCAAGCTCCCTCATGGCCACCCTCACCTCCCACCACCAGCCCAGGCCCCCAAATTAGCACGGAGGGTGGCCAACCTCTCCTTTTAGCCTCCTGCCACAACGAAGTAATGAGGGAACTCGGTCTCAGCGCGTTGTTCTAATGCTCTAATAGCCTATTGTTCTCTTGCTGTTGCCTCGGCGAGATAAAACACCAACGAAAGCCGGCGTTTCCTGAGGGGAAGCGAATTCCCACCGTGCCTCGCAGGACGTTGGCCAAGGGCTTGGCTTCACGGGGGGCCAGCCCAACCCCACGACTCCACTCGGTGGGGAGATGGAGGGTTTGTTTTTGTTCGCTGGTGGTTTGCAGGAACATCTGCTCAGCGAAGCGGTGGTGTGGCTCTTGCCCATCACCGCCCACAGGCCCTTCCCCCTGGATGTGTGCAAAACCATGTTTACTCCCTCTGCACGTGGCTATCACTATAAAGATACTACTCTGACAGTCCCACGGCTACAATTCGGCTCCTACGTGATCATAGTTTATGATCTGCTCCCTGCCTTAAATTGTAAAAGGACTGAAAATACAATGGTTGCTATCGAGCTGCAGCAAGTTTCCAGGGAGAGGGGAGCCACGGCGTGGGCTCAGGGCATAACAGCCTGACAGCAGGGATAAAGCACCCCCCATGTCACATCCTCCAGGTAATAACATTTGAGTACTGGGATGGGAGAAAGGGCACAACAGACAGAAATCAAGCCAAACATACAGAAAATGGTAAGATCGAGAAGTCACTCATTTTATATTTTCACCACATCCCCTCATCCAATAAAGAAGTGTGCTGAACATCATTAACGTCCCTCTAATGAGACATCCAACTGCCCAGAACACAGCAATAATGAAGGTGAGCTCTGTTTCCACCAAATCTACCAGAAAGATCTGTAGGGGTCTGCTTTCCCACTGACACAAACACATGACTCCCATTAGCCTTAACAAAAGAAGAGGGCATTCAGTGGGAGAGAAATTTCCCAAGGTTGCGTAACTGAACGGAAGAGCCAGTATAGGCTAAGAGAAGTTCTCCATCCCAGAACTACAGGGACAGCCCAAATTCTTTCATAATTTTCCCATTAATTTGTTCAACTTTTGTTGCAGTTAAGACTTTCTTGCTTTAGGCCAGTGAAAATACTCAGAACTATTCATATGCCAAAATTATGGAAATGCAAATCAGATAGTGGGATGCTTAGCTCCTATTTTTAGGCTGAGAAAAAAAATATAACTTCAGATATGCACTGTCTTTATCTTACTGCATTGTCCCTGCGTACTATTCTTGACTCCATGGTATATGAATTCTTACTTTTGTAACAATGCAAATTTGTTGACAGGATGATAGGTTAAAGTTTATCTTTCAGGCTGCTTCCCTTGCACCAGTCAGAAAAATCTAGTTATGTCAATTTATGTCCCTTTCAGTGCTCAGCGAGGCGAGGAAATGGAGCAGAGTGCCAGAATGTGGAAACAATGCAAAAAACTAATGCCAGAACTAAGTATCTGACTCCCAGCCTAAACTCTGCCTGCCCTCACTACGCTTCGGGATTAATACTGCATATCTCGACTGCATTTAAGAAAAACCTTAATTCCAGATGTTGAAAGCATGATTAACTAAAAGTTAGAAGCTTTTTCTTCATCTTCCCCCCCCAGTTCAACTTTATATTTTTTAAAATACGTGGGTGTTTTGCCTTTTTTTCCCCCCTTGTTTTGGGGTTTGGCTTTTTTTTTTTTTTGACACCAGAAAATTGAATTTCATAGGCAATTTAAAAATAGTTGGTCATGTGTTTATCATAAGAAGCCTGACGTAATCTAAGACTTTCAATGCTATTATAGTATCTATTAATGAATGCTGCTCCATGCATTTTGCTATAGCTTTAAATGAGAACAGACTTCTCTGTTATCTCCCACTGCAATGAGTAATACAGGAGAGTATCTAGTCTGCTACTACTCACACACAGGATAGGAGTCCATTAGCACATACTCACAGATGCTGAACTGCTTTGATACAATAAACTGTGCTAGGGAAATACAGTGCCCCAACGGCTGTAACTGTGTGACCGGTGCTGCGCTGCCTTTTAGAGCCACGTGTTAAAATCTATCTTCCAAATTAAATCAAGATTACCTACCTATTTGTGCTCAGCTGTAAACACAAACCAAAACCAAACCCAAACCAAAACCAAAACCAAACTTATTTGATTTATTTTATTTCTCAGAGTTAAAATTAAAACCCCAAAAGCCAGTACAACAATTCACGGTACCACACCACAGCAGAATAAGCCCTGTGCCCAATGTGGTTGCACTCACTGTAGCTGCCAGAATATACTCAAAACTCTGAGCCCAGTCCTACCAAGGCTGACATTCTCCTTCACTTAATGGAAGCAAAATAAGATCACATTTCCTACAAAACCCACCACAACATGCAGAACAAGTGAGGCAAACAGAGTAACTGATTTATGGATTACACAGATACTAACTACGCCAGAAAACCCCATTCCAGCACAGAAACTGTAACTCACCATTCATGGCATGACATTGAAGATAAAAATCACGCAAGTCTCAAATGGAAGAAAATCAAAACACAAGACAACTTTCTGCAGCATCCATCCCCAACGGTTCTGTCAAATACACAACGGCAATAGCACAAAGCATCTTTATGACAGGAATAAAAGGCTCTTTAAATGCTCTTTTTATTTTTTTATTGAATGAACCCACTCTTACACAAAGTTCACGCAACGATGTCTAGAGCTTTAGTACTGCCACATCACGTATTTGATTAGTCTACTAAGGCTTGTAAGTCATACATAGAACAATCTGAAATATTTATTAATTGCATGTAATTACCTCACGTGACATGCTAGGTGCTTAAGACACTGAATTGATTAGTATACTGAGATGTGTAGTTGTAAGGAAGATTAAAATCTTTTTGGTGTTTCACCATAACTGACCGAACACTTCTCTGCTCCGAGTCACTGGCAAAACCCCAAAGGGAGTTAAGAACCGAAGCCACAGACTCCTCCCAGCTGCAGCATTAGCATTTTGTGTGGTTGACTCTTCTCACAGAAATAGTAATCTTTACTAAGACTGTTCCTCCCTCCAAGGAAGCACATTGCACCACACCTCCCAATTGTTTCAGAAGTACATATATACAAAGGCCATAGTTGAAAAAGATATCATCAGATGTGGCGAGTCCAGAGAAATCTTGTCCTAAATGTTTTTCAAGTTTACTCCTGAGAAAAGGGTGGAGAAAGAAACCACAGCTACGAGATTCACAAACATGAACTCGTTTACAGGTTTGCAAAGCAAATCATGCCACCAGCCTGTCACGTAACCCATAGGAAAATGCAGCTGCAGACTCTCTGGATCAAGGTATTCACTGCACTCTGAAATGAAATTGCCCAGCTACTCTGAGTTCTTAAAAACTGGTTGGTTTTTTTTTGGCCACCTTTAATCTTTCAGACAGACTGCAGTAGATTAAAGTGAATTAGGAAATAACGTGAAGCCAGAGCAGAAAGCAACCGGTTTCTAAACTTTAACAACTTCTTGCACTATGGGGCAGTTAAGAGCACTGTTCTCATACATTGTTTAGTGCCTTGACATGGACACAGTTGGTTACTGGCATAAAAACAACTGTAGCTCTATCATTTCTTAAATATTTACTAATAAGATACACCAGAGGACAAAACCCAGAACTGTATTCGTGATATTCAGACCTTTCTGTCAAAACACAAATTGACAAACAGATCTTCTGGTAAAAACACTCCAGAAGGCTCTTACACTGGTTTTAAAGTACAGATTTGCCTTTTTTTTTCCTCCCCTCCACCAAACACCACCCACTCTTCCAAACAAGTAAGTAATCCAGTGTTGCACAGGAATTTTAATTGTTTCCATAACTTCTGTTACCTGCCAAAAAAGTACTTAGCGTGACATACACGGGACAGGGTGCCTACGATACACGTATATTTAAAATAAAATATGAACACGTATATATACAGAGCTACATATGTATAACATACGACTTATGTAATAGTTAACTTTTGTACAGCTATAAAAACTAGAAGCCTTTCAAAGAGGCAGCCTTTATTCTTTGAAGTAACAGCCCCGGTTCAAGCATGCTGACTCTCTGGCTCAGATTTACAATCGAGTCACTGCAGCTGAACTTCCTGCGCTCCATGTGAGCCAGGCTGGGGCTGGTGTCTCCTTGCGCGCCATGAGCCACGGCAGATGCAAGTTCTCAGCGGAAACCCCTTGCATGAAAGGCTGAAACTGGGATGCGCTGCTTTGTATTCGCTGCAAGGACAGTCACACAAATCTCTGCAGCGCTCCCTGCAAGAGCCTGGCTGAGGCGGGTGCTGTGACTGAAAGCCTGGCTCCTTTCAAGAGTTGTGCAACTTCTAATTTTTTATTATTTTTTTTTTTTTAAGATCTTGGTCTGTCAACCCTTCCTCACTCTGCACAGTCTTTCTTACCACAAATAATGGCCCTGGTTTCAGTGGGACCTTTGAAATTCTCATCTTGTGGTAGAAGTAATTGCACAACACAAGCTGGTGGGGACATTTTCAGCATATTTGTACAACTTCATTTATTTAGTTATTAGGACCAGGTCTTAAAACAAACAAATGCTAGAGAAAGTTTTTGTTAAATAAACAATCCATTCTACGTATCAGACTAATTATAAATATACAATATGCAATTACAGTGTATCAGTAAAATCCCTAGGAGAGTTGTAGTTATTTTGGCAAAAGAGCTTATAGATGTTCCCTTGAGTAAATCACATGGCAGCATAAGCCTGCTAGTAGGGAAAGCCTAACAATTTCCATAAAATAAAAGTGCATTTAGAACAATTTACAAGGGGAAAAAATATCTGTGGGACTTAACAGGGTGGAAGCTAGCAAAATATTATCTTCAACAATAGATACTACATATTTTTCCACCGATTTTACAACTCAAACCAGTATGCTGCAGCTTCTGATGCTACTATCACTCAGAATCTACTTTTGACAGCATTTTTTCATTCGTGATGGGTGGTTTGTTTTTGCATTGTTATGGGCTGGGTGAAGCCTCGAGGCAGACACGCAGCCCCGTTGATAACATGTGTATTTTCCAGCCCCGTGATAAATTTCCCATAACTGCTGGCCTGGAACATGACTTTCAGCAACTTGACTGTTTCCCATTTGGCTAAAGCAGCATCACTCTATTTGATATAGAAGCTCCAAGACTAGAGATGGAAGACAACCATTTTCAGAACGTATTACTTTCAACGCCCAACTTTAGACTCCCATTTTCAGAAAATACTGACTGTTGCTTTCAGAAAGCCAAACCTCCCCTAACAAGATTTTTTTCCAAGCTGGAAATCCAAGGCCAGAAATTACTTTTGGAAGGTGCAGTTCGAATTTGAATACCAACATCAACAGTGCTGGCTGTTACAGCTCAGGAGAGCTTTTATTTTGTATGCAAATCCTAATAAGCGTACGTATTTCAGTACTTTTGCATCGCTACTGCTGAGGCCTGCGCTGTTTTCAAAGCCTAAAAAACTTGCCTTTCACAGCTGCAAAGGAAATGACAAGAGAAGAAAAACACAGGCAGTGTATATCAGCAATTAATTCCATCCACAACTGCCCAGCTGTTTGTGCACGGAGGAACCGGCCTGTTTCCTCTCCGAGCTTTTGCCACTGAAAGCTGATACGGCCCTTTCGGAGGCGCGGGCTGTTGGTAACGTGTTAGGAATGTGCACGAGAGCACACGGAGCTGAAGAAGAAGAAATGAAATCCAGACCAGCGCTCTGCGTATCTGCGTTACGAGGAGAAAGTTATCTGGGGAAGAGGGCGGCGGGATGGGGAGCCGGGGATGGGGAGCTGCCACAAAGCCAGGCTCAGCACACAGGATGGACACGACCGTCACTCACTGTCCGAGACAAGGTGGGACGGCCTCAGAAACCCACGTCTCTATATCTGCTCTGCCAAGATGCTTTTACCTTAGCTGATGCCAAACAGGTAGATTTGGGAGCACTTCACAAAATTCATTACTTTTACTTGGGATCGGCGCTTTTCCAATGAAGTTGCTGGACACTTTGCTCCATCTACACTAGAGTAAAATTTATTGGTAAGTAATTACTATTTATTGGTAATTATTACTTATTGGTAAGTAATCCTCCCAATGCTTGCAGCCTTGAAGCTCCAGAACAAAAGGCAGAATTCAGCCCTTTAGAGTCTTTCCGATGGATATAATCCCCTCGTGCCACCCTTGGGATTTCAGGAAAGGCACAGAGTATATAAAAGGAGGATGCTATGGGAAACATCTACAAACCCCACCTCACTAAGCACCTGGAAATTTCATCCCCACTCTGGAATAAACTCACCAGGCTACATGCACAGCTCATCTTTTTCCTCTAACATATTTAAAAAACAGAAACAACTTGTTTTGTTTTTTTTTCCCCTCCCTTAACCCAAGACAGCCCCCATTTAAAAATTCCAAATTATCCATATGGATTCCTTTTCGCTGGGTAAATGCACACACAGCAAGACTCTTCTAATATATATTACCGGTGTTTTCCCTTCAGCTCCAACACCACCAGTTAGAAAGAGCTCCTTTGATCTTTACTAACAGCAGGTCACCTTTCCATTTGTTGGACCACTGAACCAGGGACAACCTCTGAAACTGCACAGGTATTCAGAAGAACAACACTAACAAGAAAATATTTGCACCTGACAATTTTTAAGTCCATTACCTAAGGTAACTATCCAAAAAAAAGAAAACGCATGCTGAAGTACAGTCTTATGTATTTTGTTGAATAAATTGGATTTGCTAAAACTACAGGCTTGTGTACCATAGTGTGGAAAGAAAAACACTCTGCAGAAATAAGACTGTGATATTGTGTTCATACAGTAAAGGAACAAATAGGAGAATAATATTCTTATCAAACAAGACTCATGAAATATTTAAACATTACCTTTTTGAATATGGATCTCTAAATTTTAGATCAATGCTTCAGGAAGATTGGTATAATCTCTGAAACACCGACACAAGCCCACAGTATTATCACTGGGAAAACACAGAAGTAGAGGACTCTGAGTAATTTACAGTTTCCCCAAGGAAAGTAAATCTAAATCCTGTGGTTGACTGGAAAGTATGAATTTGTACAAATGGCTTAAGATACCTTCTCCTTTTACTCCCTTGGAACCAATGACTCAGTAATGGGTAAACAGAAGCAGCACAATTTTTTAACATTAGAAGTATAGCACACTTCAGACTGCAAAGAATCTCACTATATTGTCACAGGAATAGTTCCACTGCTGCTTGAAAGCAAGAAGAGCACTCATCATTCTTCCTGTAATTTCACTTTAGGCTGCTCAACATTGGGCAAATCCATCAGGGGATGATTTTTTACATTACTTACTGTCTGCCACAACAAAAACTGACTTTCTCATGTATTAGAAACAAACAGAGAAAGTTTCTGTATGTGATCAGTCCGGTTTTACATTGGAAGAAGGCACAGCAGGAGGGAGGTGGAGGCAAGGGCACAGAGTAGCGATTGCACTGAGCAACCCTGTGACCTCCAAGGCATGTAAGGCCAGCTCTCCAAGACTCTTAGCTCTTTTCACATGGAGTGCTGCAATACAAATAATAACAATGTATCTTACTTATATAATACTTAATATATTATGCATACTAAATATTGAGCAATACAAGGCAAAACCATATTTAAACAGCACAACAATGTGACATTTTTAATCCAAAAATCCCAGAGGGATTAAAGGCTTTATTAAGACCTACCTCAAAACCTAAGATATTTCAGCAAACTAAGGGATGGTGACAGTGCTGTAAACTGCCTCTCAAGAAATTACATAGCTTAGAAATGACTCTCACTCCACTCGTGGTTATTAGAATGGGTATTAAATCAATAGCTATCAATTTCAAAATTGTTTCTCGGGCTCAGTTTTCAGTAACATTTTGATAGAAGGCTGTGAAAATATTGATAGATGTTAAAAGTGACAACAGAGTAAATTTCACTGCATCAGTAAAACTCAACTGAGAACCACAAATAGAAATGATTCCAGTGAATCTCGCAGGCACATGTATGGCATGGCTAACCAAACACAACTGCTCGCAGACCAGTCTCTTCTCTTTCTCCCTTTTCTTCTCCAAAGCAAAATTCTTTCTTGTCCAACAAACCTATCCAAATCTATGCATCACTTAAAAGCATGGAAGATGCGTCCCAGAAATAAATACCACAATTCTTCTGCTCTTAAGGATTTAACATTTAAATTCAGGCATGATGCTTCAAGCTGGAGATAAAGTAAATGACTAAGGCTACAATTCAGATGCAGAGAGGGCTCCAGGCCCGCGTACCACTTACATCCCAAAATAGACTTACGGGTGAGTAGCAGTGAGTTTTCAAGTGGTGCAGAGCTCTCAGATTTGCTACAGAGCAAAGAATTTCACACTGAAAGGATGTTAAAAGGGGTTTAGAAAATCCCTAGGTTTCACATTCAGGCATAGCACAAGGAAGTTGCATTTACTCATGCTGAGAAAGTGCCCACATGAATTAATAGCCAATATGTATCCCATACATCGGAATAATTACTGATATACAGAAGGTACTTGACAGTGCCTAGAAATACCTACATTACATAATGGTTAAGAATAAATAGCACCAATCTGAACTTGCAAGGAGTTCAGTGCGTGAATTACCACATTTTATACTTTATTGTTAAATAATTTGGGAGTCACTTGGGATGATTTAAGTTTTTCCTCTTGAATTTGAATCAGGAACAAAGTTGCCCAATGTCTAAAAGTTCCCAGTCTAAAAGGAAAATTCCTAAGTCCTAAAGTAATAGTTTTCATTTGTCTTTCATATTATGCATGAACTACTGAAACTTAACATCTTCATGTTCAACATTTGTGTTCATGAATTCATTAGGTCATTAGTGCAATTTTTTTTGCCTGACTTTAGATATCTACAAAACACGTGAATTCATTGCTTAATTAAAATCTCTCCTTAGGATGAAGTGAGTAATTTTTTAGACTTCATTGGCCACACTGTAGACTTAGAGTGACTGCAACAGAGGCCCATAATTCACAAGTAGTAATCCATACTGCAGACATCTCAAGTTATGCAAGACACATGCGGCTCTGAAACACTACCAAGCTACATGCAAGACCAAGGAAACACATAAGAAGAGATCGTTTGGCTATTTTAAATACCAAGGGGTGAAAAAAACCTGGCAAGTGGTGGAAAAATAGAAGTCTACTTACTAAATTCTTGCAATTCACACAGCACAACAGGTAGTACAATTTGCCACGTGTTTTTTCTATTCATCTCACTAGCTTCAGAGGCAAAGATGCCTTTTACATAGCTCCAGCCAACAAGCCATATTACATACTAATTTTCTACATTGCAATACAACCCAGTATAAAATGAGGGCCTCATGGTACTAGCAAATACTAAGATCTGGCAACAGCAGTGTGAGTGTAGACTAAAATATGCTGTGAGAAAAATGTCACCAGGCACAAACAAGCTTTCAGAATACCAAGTGCAGGAGCTGCTAACATAACAAACGTTAAGGGAAAATCCATGTCTGATTCCTTAAAAAAACATAAATAGAAAAAAAAGTCAACATGCAGGGAACAGAGAAGGAGGAGAAGTGAGGGGAGGAGGAAGGGGAGAAAACATAGCAGATTTAAATTTTAATGGGTTTGTGATCAAAATACAAATTTACTTGATTAGGCAAATGTATGTCCACGGAGACCACTATAAAGCAAACAAGTTTAAGAGAAAATGGTGCTTAATATGTCCTATAAAAGGATTGTTAAAGCAGTGATAATTTTTCCCCTCCCACTCCCAGTAAATGCTTAAAGCTAACATACATCTCAAAGACTGTCTTGTGTATTTTACTACTGCTGTCAAGAAAGAAAAATAAGCCAAAAAGTTAACACATTACACAACTCACACTTCTGAACATCAACGTGGTACTAAAGTTTTTAGATTTCAGCATTAGAATGACTTGTAAATAAGCAAGTACACCTGTATTTCCTGTATACCAGAAATCCTTTAACAATCCATGTTGAAAGTTGAGTTAAAGCAACAACAAACCCCTCGTGTCCACCAGCCCACTGCAAGCACCTTGCTGTACTCACTGCAACACACAGTGCATTTTGGTGAAACGTACTGAATGTATTTCACTGAAATGTATTTGGTAAAAGCTAAGTTTAGTTCACCTTCTTACACGACAGCTAGATGATCTGGGGTTGAGTTGACACGACTCATGGCAAGCAGGGAACATTACAAGTTATGGTGAAGATGAAAGGATTTTTGAACGCTTTTCTAAATCATGCAACCTTATCAGTACCCACCTACAAACATATGTTTTCTTCCATATGACACAACGTGTGCAAAAAAACAATGATGAAAACTTGGTGGTTTATGCTTTAAAGAAAAAAGCATAAATTTATCTACAGTCCCAAAGCCAGAAGGACAGATCTGGTGAAAGAATATATTTCAGTGGAAGTAACCTGACCTCTCTGGTAACCTTTCCTCTTTCCATGATTCCTTGATACAAAACTGATAAATCGCTGAGAGACGCAGCCTAGGGCCTTTGGCTGGCCTAGTAAATTTGTTTCACTTTAAAGCTATTTCACCATCATTCAGGTTTTAACATTTTTTACACAAATCGGTATTAAGAGGTTTTTTTTTCCCCCAGTTAATTATATTTTCAAACATCTACAGGTCATCAGCAACTTTATACACAATCAGTAAAATGCAAGTTCTAACCCCTTAGGATGATAAGTAGCTGCAAAAACCCCTCACAGCACACAGCCTCATTGCTTTGTGCAACTGTTTACTCCTTCAAGGGAGATATCATGAAAACAAGTGTATCAAAGAGCTTTCTTGTAATCTGGTATTTTTCTCTTTTGCAGAAAAAGTGAAAGTTCATAAAACGCCCATTTCCTCTTTCACTTCATGCATTTATATGCTTATGGTGAACTAGTAGGAAAAAACCCTGATGTTTAAACCCAATGCAAACTTTTTACACTGAAGAAACTTCAAATGTGTTCAGTCGACATGCAAAGTTAGATCCCTTAAAGAGGCTGTACCCATGGAATAACTTGCATGAAGCTGCTATTACTCCAAAGAATCTTTTTTCCTGAACCCTTGTATCCAAAGCCAGGATGACACTATACCTTACTCATTTTGTATCCTTTTCCCAAGAAGCGTGTGTTATCAGCAATGTAAAAAGAAGTCACGGGCATGCAGACTGGCACGTGACAATCACGTATGAAGACAAGAGAAAATTCAGACTTGGTCAACTTCATAGGAGTCCACTTACCAACCATGCCACATTCACCACAAACTAAGCTTCACCTACATCTCATGGTCAGAGCTTGACCAAAACTGAACAAACATTGACATCTAAATTAATGTACATCGTCAGTCTCACATTTTGACTGCACACAGGTCATTCAGTGCCCCTGATGCCATGCAGTTCATTTCAGGCCACTATTTCTTATGATCTAATTACTTATTGAAATCCATCTAATTTAACAAAAAGTTACATCGCAGTATAGTATACTGTTTCTAGTTATTAATTAAGTATATCTTTCACAAAGTTATATGATTACAGAATAAATTATTGGCTTTTTGCATTTGACATCACTGGCAGTTTCAATTCTGCAAGCTGAAGGAGAAGAAAAAGAAGAGACCCAATTAACTGCATGCCTCGCCATAAGGCTACAAGAGCATCTATTTGAAATGTTCGTGTGCACTTCTCTGAAATTGGGAGATAAATGATACACGCCCACACGTTTACCAATTCTGTGGTCTTTGTTCCTAATGAAACATACCAACTTGCCTGTTCAGACCTGCTGCTCTGTGGTACCCTGACTATTCCTGGAATGCTTTTAATACATTGAAATTATGTTTCCCTATTTTCCTGCCTCTGATCCCACAGCAGTTTTCAGTAAGAGATCACAGTTGCCAGATCAGTGTTGTCACGTGCAGTTACCTTAAGATCACCTGGGGAAATGTTATCTACTCCTGGCAATTTGTTAGGGGTTTTTTTGTACTTTTTTTTTTTTTTTTTTCGGTTCTAAAAATCTTTTCTACCAACATTTCAATTTGAGACCAAGTCTCAAAATATCACCTATGGCGCAAAGTTCCTGCATTAAAATCTCTCAATGAAGTCAACCTGGATACAAATGATTTAGCTTTCATTCTGCTCCTTATCTTCACCGAGCACTTCTTTTACAATTCAGTCATCCATCAGCTCTCCAGTCTGTCTGGCAGGATGTCCATTTCTGATGTACTTGAAATGATTACATTTAAATGATTTATTGTAGACTCTCATATCTTTAGCAAATTGTTTCTCAGAATATCTTTTGGCCAGGCTTATTATACTTTAAAATTTAATTTGCAAGAGGTGGTGGGATTTTTTTTCCTTTCTATTTTCTTTGGAGGAAACTTCAACTTTTGAAAGATGTCTCCTTGTTTCTCAGAGATTCCTTAACTCTGCTATAAAACCCTCCTTACTGCTTAAAAATAAAAAGACATGACAAAAAAATAATAATTTCAAGTCTTTGATAGATGGTATATATTTTATCCAACTTACTTAGAATTCACAGTATTTAAAGAGCAGCTTTACTACCTGCAAGCTTCAGCTTCCTTATAACAAGTATTCTCACTCTTATGACTAGCAAGGGCAGAAAGCAGGCACGGGAACTGCAACGCTCAGTTCCCCGGCTCAGATGTTACCAGTGGACCTTCCATTCAAGCATACAAACATAACCATAGTTCAAACTTCTCCTTATTGGGAACCAGCTAAGAAGAAGCTTTGCTATCCTGGACCCCATATGCCACCATACTGAAAGCGACACTGATGTTTTCTGAAGTCACTGCCTTCTAGAAGCTTGAGATTGGTATCAGCAGGCCTCCTCCTTTGAAAACATTGAAAGTTACCTCCTTCCAGACCTTCACAGTAGCAGGTCACTGCTCCAAACGTCAAAGTGATTTGTATTATAACGAGGATTGGAACTCTTGTGAGTTACAATATGTTTCATAATGCCACAGGTTTCATTATTTATTTTTTAAGGAACACATATTCAAAGACTGCAAATGGGTTTATTTTGTTGTTGTTAAATTGTAACATTCGGGGGCTTGATTGCTTAAGCTTATTAGAAGAATTAATGTCAAGTATATGTCAAGCCCATGTCAAGTATAAACAGTCTAATGCCATCCCTGCTATTAAAGATAGTTAGCTGAAAACAAACAGATTTGATTCAGCAATGATCAGCCACTGATTTGTGTAGCTGCACTAATGTTAATCCAGAAACGTGGATAACTTGAACTTAAAATTAAGAGAACTAATTATAGGTTACTCCAATTACCTGTATAGATAAACTTCAAACTGTGTTTGATGTTAAAACCCACGTATCTTTCTCTAAGTTGAGGTGTAGACACTGGGCAATAACAGCAACTGTTCACGGCTGAAAAGAGTTCCTGAACGCAGACAGAGCATAAAGAAATCAGACTTGCACTTATGCTACATTAGAGAATTTTTTTTTACTCCCATCCCCCTTCAACCAAGACTTTCCCTCAGCCTAAAGATGACACAACACAGATCACGTTTCCTCGCACTCCGTGCTGATAACCAGCAGTGATTGCAGCGTTGGAAAGGCTCAGTGAACAGCACAGCCCTTGTGAAGGAACAGAATTAAGGGAGCGTCAGCTGCAAATAACTCAACTGACATTGTATTAACCTGACATGCCAAGGTACACAACTAAGCCAAATCTTAAAACTAGTTCCACATTTAAGAGATTCTTTTCTGTGAAGAGTCACTGGCCATCAGCAGACAGCGAAAACCCTCATGTTATTACAATTGAATTGTTAAGAAGTAAATCCAGCTTTGGCAGAGGAGAAACAAAAAGCTGTATGTTTATTAAACTGACCTTCTAAATATCAACATTTTCTAAGGAAGGCATCATTACCGAATACAGTTCAATGAGTGAAGGGGAATAAAATGCTAAAAACTCAGGCTGCTGTTGAAATTATTAAATCAGTATTGAGTGGAAAAGAATTTTAAAGCTTATAACTACTTTGGAAAATGTTCAGTTTTTAAACACTTATTCTTCATTCACTCCACTCAGCTTGTGAATTAAGCCAAACCAGAATAGGTTGGATAAAAACCCAACAACATCCACTGAAAAGCCACAGTGACTAGCTGATATGTATCTAGCTACATTTTTTTATATTCACAAAGATTCAGCATTTTTAAGCCTTTAAGCACAGGCTTACTCCTAAGATAAGGAGCAATTTAAAAAATTAAGCACAACATGGTAGAGGCAGGGTGACACAATTAAACCCATTTTGTTAATAGCTATAATGCTAGCAAAATGGAATGATTTTGTCCTTTGGAAACAATATTTAATTATAAGCTAGATCTGTTATCTTGTAGTTATAAACTTATTGATTTAAAATACGCCAGTCTGCAATTTTCAACCAACATTTTCAGCTTTAATTCCAGCATCACATAGCTGAAAAATCTGCTCATCTCACCATAAGCTACTGAATAATTGTAGCAACTCTGTTTTCCAGAGCTGTTTTTCAATAATTATAATTAACAGGATTTGATAACACAATCTGCACTACTAACTTATAACAGTCTGTTCATATTAACTGAAAAAGAACAAGTTCTTCATTTGGTGAACTCCAGAGCTCCAGCACCTCTCCCATGCTTGGCAGCATCCACTCCCTACAATTCTGTAGATACCTGTCAAACTCCTCCAATGCCTGGTGCACAGACTTCACATGAATGTTGTCCTCTTCCTCCTCCTGCCTCACATGAAACTGCTTTATCACAAAGACTGAGGAACTTGACAGGGAATGAGATATAAAAACTTATCTGCTGCCAGCAAACTGCTTCCATGATAGGGGCATCGGAAAGGGAAAGGGAAAACGGTGAAGGGCAATCCAACACTCTTCAACACGTTCCAGGCACTCGTGGGGAAAAAAAAAAAAAAAAAAAAAAAAAAAAAAAAAAAGAGGCAGCCCCAACAATTCAGGATTTCAGCAAAATGAAAATAATGCCTTCAAAAGATAGGCTAGCTGGGAAAGCCTGAATGGCTTTTTCCTAAATCCACAACAGAAGTAATATCTTCAGAAATTCCGCACAAACCCAAGGCTCAGCAGCATGCCTGAGGAAGCAGGATCTGCGCTTCAAGTGCCTTATTCACATTTTAAAGGGCTGCATGAATTTGGATAAGTCTTCCTTACTACTATGGATCATAGAAATAGTGCAGTAATTCTGAAAATATCCCAGGGCGATGTTTTCCTGGTCTTCTTTAAAAGCTTCCTCATCCTCCCCTATCAAACTCTCCTCCTCCAGCTTTCCATCACAGCAAGAGAAGCAGTGGAAGTGCTCAAGCTGACCATGCCAGGTAAACTTTGGTTTTGGCTCTTTTGAGACAAGACAATCCCAGGTTGGTGCTAAGGATACAGAGAAGCAGGTTCTATTTTGTAATGACAGTCTACGTCAAAAATTATGGTGTTTTTAAAATAACAATTAAAACCAAAACACAATCACCAACCACACCACCCTTTCAAAATGCGTAATAAAGCAACAGGAGCTAAACACAGAGGAAGGGCTTTTTCAGGAGAAAGGCAACAACTGCAGAAACATTGAACAGGATCCCCTTTTGTCTTTTTTTTTTTTTTTTTAATATTCTCTTTGATTACTTCAGCTTGCACAATATATATTCAACATTGTATTTCATTTGTTTATGAGTATGTGGGCAGAGCTCCAGTGCTTTGATGCAACTGGTCACAGTGCACAGCTCAGTTCAGCGTGAGCTCTACCACCAGCAGGGAAAGCTGGAGAGGTGGATGACACACAGCACCGTTGTCACCTCCAGCACAAGACAGGGTTGAGACCAGCCAAGCAAACAGGAACTGAGTTCCAGAAAGTTTCTTCACCTCAACAAGAGAGAAAAAGCCCAACAAATGAAGAACACCAGAAAAATAAAGTCATCTTCGTAATGAATGTAGTTACCTTTTTTCAAGCTGAACCAGAAAAATGTAGAATGGAGTTACAGTATGAACGAATATTATTGTCTGTAGCTACAAATTTTTAGTGAGAAGATTAAGTCAAAGACTCAGAGTTTTCTGCACTGAAACTTCTCATGCTGGGAACATAAAAAGCTTGAAACTGATTGCTGCAGAGAACAAGGCATCAGATTTCAGGGTTTAATGAAATGTGCATGAGCCCAACTGTATGCTTAGTTTTGGTTTTGTTAACAGACTGCAAGACCAACTTCTTTTCATAAGTACTTACGGAGACAGGCATTTCAGGCAGAAATACACTTATACCACATATTCTGCTTCATCATTCACACAGTCAGGATTATCTAGAGTCACTGACATTTGAAGAGCCCCACCTGGATGACTTAAATGGCCCCAATTAAAAAAAAAAGACCAAAATAAGAAAGTTCACCCTGAGCTCCCCCCACGTCAGAGGAGACTATAAAGGCAGATTTAGCAGGAGGCTCCTAGGCCTCTGGGATGCTGAAGTACGGTTCTGTCGGGGTTGGTAACTGACAGAAGACAAAGAATATAATCTTTCCACGTTTGCATGAAATGCCATATATCCAGGAGTAAACACTATCCAGAAGTACCAAAACTACAGCAGCCTGGTTAGAAACATGACCGTCACCAGCACTGTCACAGTCACCCTGCAAAGGAGATATGCGCCTGTACTGGGTGGGTGGGTGCACAGGGGCACATGGGACACTAAGTAGGGTAGAGACAAAAATTTTGGTCAACTCTACATGTTAACCAACTTTGATAACTGTCCTACTGTGCCCTACCTCGACCTCTCCCCCAGTACTATGTGTAAGGGGATTTTAAAAGTCTAATTTCTAGCAAAATGAGTAATGCTAACTGAGGCATAGAAGTCTGCTTCATAAAGGCATTACCCACTGCTCTCAAAAAGCATCACAAAAAAATCAACTTGACAAACTTGCTGAATCTTAGAGTTTTGTGAGATGATTTGAGAAGATGGTACTGACAGGTCCCTTGAATGTTTTAACAGTTCAAGGTCTGAGCCCTCCTCACACGAACCACATGAGAGAAGAGAAGCTGAAGGGAGCGTAGTTTCCCCAACAGCAAAGAGCCGATACTGAATTTTGTTTAACCAGGTTAAATAGTTGGGGGTAATGCTGCCAGCTTCTCTGTATTTCAGGAGAGCTTGGGGTTTTTAGTATTACGTTTAAAGAAAAATTAATTCAGGTGATAAATTTGAACCCAGATTTAGATCAATCTTTCATCTTACTGTATTTTTATACATTTGCTTTTAGACTGCTCCTTAGAGCAGGAAATAAAAAGGCAGTTGTTTTACCATGTTCTTCCATCGTTATAATGCGAAGCACCAGATTGGAGTTATTGAATGAGCTCATAAACCCCCCAGGTTACATTCTTCTTCATCTGCAGCCTTGCCTTTCAAGTGAGCTCTACTCTTATTAAAAGGATCAGAAACTGTCCTCGGGCATACCCTGTCTTTGAAGATGAAGCCCCAGCTACATTTTATGGAAAAGACCTCTCAGTTCGTACCTTCGCCAAACTGCAGAGCAGGTTTAAACAATTACGCAAGACAGTGGATTTTGATTCCAGGCTCCTCTTACTCAGTCTCAAGTTTTAAAAATAATATTTTTCTTTCTGCTAGGGCACTCTTGTAATAAATGTTCCAAACAGTGATGATCCAAAGGCATTAAAGAAAAAAGTTACAAGTTAAACAGTATGACACATATTATGAATAAAGAAAACCTTCCCATGTGGAAAAGTTTTAAAAATTTGACATTTCTTTTCAATATGTGTTAATCAGAAAGACAGTAGTGAATTCTGACTGCTTCAGACAGAAGAGAATCAAAACTCTCGGGATATATTACACAAAAGAGCAATTGCAAAGAAGGAAAAAAACAATCCTATAGTTTTTTAAAACATAACGATTAACAGTGTTTTCTCAAATGGCTGGGAAAGTCTGCAGTTTGGAGCCAGCCACATGTTACTTATCAATGCTTCAAATGCAGGGCGAGTAAGAAAGGCCATGTCTGGTTCCTTTTGCAATAGGGAAAAATCTCTTTTGAAGTCTTTCTGAGGGACTGACGGGGGAGAAAGTGTCAGGAAATGATCTGACAGGTTTTTCACAGTAAGGGGCAAAAGATGTCTGGAGTAAAATCTCTTGTCTAAATTGGGCAAAGAGATAGAAACCTCTCCTTCAGCACTGGAGACGCCAGATAAAAAGTCTGAGACTCCCTTATATCTTTTTTCCAGCCACACATGAATTCCCTTTTATGCTTTTTGCCAACTTCTCATCTTACCAGGAGCCTGAAGGAGAGGCCAGCCCAGCACCGAAGGGAACATAGCCATGCTGGAGCTCCATCTACAGCAGACAGTTTCCCAAGTTTCCAGGAAAACAACTTCCATTTTAAACACCCCAAGCATCACAGAAGATCTCAATTTAAAGGTGGAAGTGATCACCTGAGCGATCTTAAAGCAAAGTCAAAAGACTAAGAAATCACTCCATTTCTTTAAATGAAAGGCATTATCTATGAATGTGTCACTGCCAATATCGCTGTTTCACTCCTGTATTTTCAATTCTGTGCAAATAACTAACCTGAGGAGTTCCTCACCGCCTGCAACGTAAGCATAATTATCCACCAGCAGATCAACAACTAGACAGGTTTCATTTCTACCAGTACTCTAAGTTGCTCTTTTAAATTTCCACTTTTGAAGACAGCAATCAAATAGAAAGCATCCATTATTTTTTTTCCTCAATCACACAGATAAAACAAATGCTTGACATAACCAGTCTCTAGAAGTTGTATTTAAAGGAGGAATTTGAGAGATTATTTCCATATAAACTGTACTCTTATGTATAGCAAACTGTTGTTGCATGTGTCGCGTGAGCAACCTGCACAGCTAAAAATATGCAACTTAGCATTTAACTTCTCATCAGGGCAGAGAGCTCCAGAGTTCACACATCATCACTCATAAGGAACAATTTCATGCACTCTTAGTGGAAGAGGGTAGCTCAGCACTATTCAATTTGAAATGCACAGAAGCATGCATAAGCTTTTATTAACAAAAGCCATTGTCTTTACATTTTGATAAAGTGATAGTGTTTTGACATTGCAATTGTTGCAATTGCAAGGTACGAGTAGCATTTCACAGGTAGTATTTCACAGCAAATAAAGGAGAAAAAAACCTCAAACTTTTCTCCAACTCGAAAAAATACTCCCAAAAGAATCCCAGACACGTGTTAGCAACAGGATTAATCTAATATAGTCTTTAAATTTCATAGCAGGCATGAAAATGTAAGTTGTAATGCTGTCTTATTTCAGTCAAGGACTGGGGAGCTGTGGAAAACATTAGTAGAAAAAAAAAAAAGTACTTCAGATAAGAGACTAAAATCCCTAAAAGATTGCTGCCTACTATTATAAAAATGAAGACCACAACACAATATATGCTCACTACACTACAGTAACACTTGTAAGACACAGTAGTTAGAAGTGTCTGAAAAAGGTATGAAAAAACCCAGTCCCTCATTTGTAAAATACAGGCTACTGCTCAGGTTTTGCTGTCTTCATGCTCCTCCATCTGCTTCTTTAGGAACTGTACATGCAATGGTTAAATAATGTGTTGAAGTCTGCTAATAACTGTGAGGAATTAGCAGACTTCAGCAAGCAACATATTCACTCATCTTTGACGATACTTCTCACCAGCTGGTCAGTGCGACCAGCTGTACAAATAGGTGACATCCACCTCACTGTGGTTGGAACTTGGAGGACACCTCGATATTCTTGCATGTAAGAAGTCCCATTACACATTTAGAGCAAATGTTATGCAGTATTGTTGAGAATCTTGCACTCACACCAAACCTAAAGCTACAGTTTCATCTCACAAAAGTATTTTGCACAACATTAATGAGATTAAAGTTATCGTGGTTTTTTTTTTTGTCTGTGCTTTTTAATAAAACCACTTGAAAGTGGCAGTTTGCGGATTCAATTCCCCTCCTCTCCCTTAAAATCATTACACTAAATAACAAGCAAGAACACAGCCAAGAATTCAGACAGTAAAATGTTTCAGGTACCTTGATTTTTTCCACAGCTCTCCTTGCTCTAGTAATGTAGTTGACCTGTAAAACAGAAGAAAGAGATTACTGACTCCTGGTAGGCTTTTCAATATTACTGGAATATACTGTACACTTAAAACTTAAGAAAGCATTATCACAGCACTTAATTTCTTAAACTCTTTGTCAGAATATTTCACTGAATTACATTTTACTTTGTTACCATATAATGCATTTTTCATATAAAAAAAAAATAAATCTCAAAGGGAAGCCTCATTTAAGCACGCCTGGTTGGGAATCTTGCTACTTTGCCCCATGCACACCAGGTTAAAAATTGGAAAGTAAATTCCAGCCTACCTGCTGCATTTCTAAAATACAGCATAGCAGCCAGAATCCTCAACTCCTTTTGTAGCCCCACAGAAGTGGAACTCTCAAGCGACCGCTCTGCTGCCAAGCGGGCAGGCTCCTGTGGGGTGGGGAGCCAGGGAAAGGAACACAACAGGGCTCTTTGAGGGCTGACAACTCCTGATGTGCAAAGTCGATAAGGAAACAACTGCCTTGCTCTGACCCCTTCCCACCACTCCGCAGCTATGGGTGCTCCTCTCGCCGTCATCTTCTAACACGACAGTAAAATGAGTAAATTAAATAGCAATTGTTTGCTACTAACATCTTTTGTCTTTGTCTTTGAGCACAAGTCATCTTCAAACAAACCTGACAAATTTATTCCCATAATCTTCCTTTTTTCCCCCTCAAGCAGCCCTCCAAGGAAAAACAGTGATTTGCTGGGAGACAGGGGCCAGACTCCTTGATTTCATACACACATACAAAACATATGCTACATTTTCTTTTTTAAGATCCATACATTGCAAATTAGACATTTTATGCATTGTGAAAACACTGAGCTGAGCCTACCATCAGGCACATGCAGTACTTCTCACCAACCTGTTAACCCATTTTTACTCCTCAGATTGTAACAGCCTCTTTCAACCATCACCAGCTTTTCCTTGTTACTCTTCCTTGACTTCAGTACAGTACCCTCAAGCACTACTGTTTAGTAATTGTACACTGTAATGTACACTGTACGGTACAGTCTCAGTACATTGTAATACAAATACTTCACCCATTTCAACATTTCAGCAGGCTGCCTATCCCACTCCCTGTCATTACTAAAGGTGGATTATTCAACATTCCCTATGAATTTCAGCTGTAAAAAATTAACTTCCAAAAAAGCTACATGCCCAAAAAGAAGGCAAGTAGAATTATATAAAATTAACATAAGACATTATTGTCACAAGATACTCTGAAGCAAAACCCAAAAAGTTCAAGAGAATCATGGTTAAAATTTTATTGCACGTGTGCTCAAATCGTCTATTTTCCCTGAATTACTGTGTTACAGAAAGCCCTTTCCTTGCTCACTTGAAAAATAAATGTTGCCATAAATATGGCATTATTTTCAGCAAGTTCCTATTAGGAATGAACAATGTATTTATACTCAGTATTAATACAGGTAAACAGCCACAAAGCTATTTCATCTACTTTTAGACCTGATGGGAATACAGATTTAGGGAACAGAATTGGCTCTAGCCAGGTGGTCTGCACGGGGCTTGGGCATATTTGCCTATTTTGCCGTCCTGCCAACCGCTCCCTGGCAGAGCACACAAAGCGATGGCAGTGACTGGGGAAAGAGGAAGAAGTGTATTGGCACCAACACGTCGTGTTAGAGCAGGAGCCCTCCACAGCATCAGGAATTTAAACACTTTACCGTGACTCTTTATTCTTGGCACAAGCACAGTCTATTTTTCATCTACTTCACACTGCTAGAGATAAGAGAATGCTATTTCTATGCAATTCCTGATACGTTATTTTAGGCATACCCATTACTCGCAAGAAGAGATCCCGCCTTGCAGGCTACTAGCTACTGTTTCTAGAGGGCACTGGTAGATCACTCTCAGACATGAAAATTTAATATTTTCCCTCATTTTGTCAGCTCTGGGTCCAATCGCACTGGCTGCCAGGACCAGTGGTGCCTATTTACAATGGTGTTTAACACTACTGTATCCCCCTTCAGAGTCGCACAGTACCCATCACTCCTATAGGGGCTGGTACCCCCAGATAAGTAATGGCTGGTTTGCTCAGCTGTGTCCCCACCACTGGGCACTGGAAAAGTTGGAGACCTTACAGCTCTCAGCAGGAGGCAGCAGAATTAAATGCCTCTATGGCCAAAATCAAATTATACATCCAGTAGCAAAGGATGTAGATTGTATCAAGGATGGGAAAAAGAAAATCTGAAAAGGAGTAAGTGTCACACAGTAAAGAAACAACTCAATGCCAGCTCTCAGATCAGGGAAAATAATAACTGAAAGGCATTCGTGGATGAATAAATTAGGAAGAGAGATAGATTTTAACTCAAAATATGACAGCAGCAAGACAAATACGAGCAGCTTCAAAAAAATTTGGAATACATCTGAATTGATGCATATGTCAGAAATCAGACATATTACAAAAATCCAAATAGGATATTGAAAATACAAGTACAAACTAAATGTGAAATGAGGGCTTCAACCTGTAAGACAAAAGGATTTGTGTGTCACAGATACCATGTCTCTTCTTGAGAGTTAAAGTCTTATTTGAGAGTTAGCTCTTCCCTGCTCAGAGAAGCAACATTTTAGACCTGCATCCAGAAACTATGAGTAATCACAAAGACAGATAGTCAAGAAATGGATGGGATATCCCCCCAAAATACCTCCTGCAATGAAAATATAATCTTCTTCAACTACTCATATTATAATGATTGACCAGCATATATTAGGAAAACACAGTTCTGGTTTGAATCCAAAACTTGAGGAGAAAAAGCAAAGCTCTAGTAAGTCTTGAGTTCCCAACTGAAGAGCTCATAACTAATTTCTTTTTTTAACAAACAAAGCCATCAAATGATTGTGCAACTCTAAGAGCCCTTAAGGAAACAATTGGGAATTTTTCATAACATGGTATTTCCTTATACCACTGACCACAGGAATGCAAACAGTTCCACCAAACAGAGATTTCTTCATTGGAAACAACTGACAGTCTAACCATGTTTCCATCTTTTCCACTCTCAGCGCTCAGCATACAAAACAGATGATATAATAGGATGCAGAAGTGTCATACCAGGCCCATAAGGTATCTTTACTAAAACTCAGCACCTAAGAGTCTTTACAAGAATATATTTCCTGAGGATTACAGAGAGAACTTATGTTTAATTATTGAGCATCTTTGCCTAATCAAAATTTATTTTTCTGCTGCAATTTCTACTTATTTATTGGATTTTCCCAGAATACTGTTGGCATCCCTAGCAACCAGAAATAGACCCCTAGCCCCAATCATAGCTCAGTACATATAACTGACATAACAAGACTCAATCCTGCAGCATTCCCTGACAGTAAGACAGGTGACACTACCAAGGAGCACCGGCTCAAAACCAAGGATTGTTCCTCAACTTTCCAAGAGGAAGAAAAAGCAGTGCTACTGGCAGTATACCCCTTGTACCTTATACAATATGCTCCGTGTTGATCTAATGAATAATTTCCTCCACAACTTCTCCATTTCAGATTATTTTTTGAGTAATGTCAACTGATACTATGAATTCCCCCAAAGGAAGCTGGAAACTTTCCTGTATCTGTACGGGCAATGGCACTCAGTCCTTATGTACGGACCTTCGGATCCTGCATGAGGAGACCAAGTATCAGAGATACCCCAAGGGAAAAGCAAGACAGGCCTTACAAAGGGACTTAATTTTCTTGACAGCTAATTAACAAGTGACTATCACAGAGAAAGCAATTTACACTCTGTGCCCAGCTTCTTGCTGCGAAGAAAGAAAATGAGAAGAAATGAACATAAGTAACAGTAAAAATGGAGAGCATCATCAGAATTCAGGAAGGCACCAGGAATCCAGGAATGCTAAAAGGTACTAATCATAGGCACCCTGACAAATATCTGTCATTGCAAATTTGCAGCTCAATTAAGCCAAGATTTTAATCAGGGTTACAACTGTACTTAATTCTCTCCATTGCAGCTGAAGGAAAGCAAGGGGAATAAGTCATAAAAACAGAACAAAACTGAAATGTGCTACAAAAAGACCAAATTGCTTTCAGAAGGAAAAACCAAAACAAACAAAATCCATGAAAGACAAAGCTTTATAGAGTTAGTGGGCCAAACAAGTCAAGGATTTTGGATGGTAGAGAGGACAGACAAATGTCTTAATAAGATAGAGACTTTTTTTTTTTGTTAAAAGACTCTGCTTGTGTGGGAGGGTGTTTACAATCTATGGCAGAGGGATTACTACCCTGGTAGTCAAGGAAACCACTCTTACAATTACAAGACTTCACATTTTTCAATTCCCCATCTAGGAGGGAACATGGAAAAATCCTCCATGCTGTTCAAAAAGTGGCATGGGACATGCCTCTGGTGTTCCATGTGTGGACAAGCAGAGCCACAGGGCTTTGACAACAACCTCATCCCAATGGCAGCATGGAGGAAGAGGTCACCATCAAAAATGAAAAGTGTCTATACTGTACTTTAATCTTCTGAGATTATAAATGATAAAACACCCAGTGCAAGCGTCCCATAATATTTTCACATAGAAAACAATTTACCAGGAGTTACTGAACAGCCAGCTAAAAATTTCAAGCTAGGTTTTATTTGAGCTATCACATCTCTTGATCTTTTTTTTCAGAGATGTGTATTAAATTCTCTAAGTGCTGACCTTTTGTCACAGCACACTCTTGAGAACTCAGCTTTTCTAAAGTTACAAACATGTGAACCCTCCCTTCCTTTTTAGATGATGCTGAAGATCTAAACATAAATTATACAAAGAAGCATCTTGCTTTAATTACAAGTAGTACAGCAAAAATTATTCTTCCAGTTATTATTTTAACTAGATAACCAAATAAACCACATTAGCTGATAGGAATAAGTTTGTGCTGAGCTTTAGAAGACTACTCATACTCAAAACCTACTTTTTATTTTTATTACTGTCAGCATCCTACAGAAAAACATGCACCAAAAGCTTTTCAATTTAATCTTACTGGTGATACTATACAGAACTACTCAAACCCTGCAGCCTGTAAGGCAAGGCAGTAGTTAGAGCACACCACATATTTCCACAATTAGAACATAGTAATATCAAGCTACGCAAGAAATGATTTGCTGGTTTTCATTAAAATGCACAGTTCATTTTTATTTTTTCCTCCAGTCACTGCACCAAGATGCACGTTCAGAATAGCAAGAAACTATGGGCAGAGTCTTTGTAACATTCATACTCAGGCTGAATTGGCACTACAACCAGTGGAAGCTTTGATTTTAGACAACATTACAAATCAAAGCTATTGAATAATATCTAAAAAGCTTTAATTATGACTTCTGGCTGAACTAAATACATATGAAAATGAAGATGCTAATTCACACTTACATTACAGTTTATAATTCATAATAATACTTGTTATTCCATTTTACCTTTGTCATCTGAAAAAAACCCACTACTAAAGGCTCAATGCTCAAAAATTCAGTGTTGTAAAGCATACAGCTGCTGTCTGGTATCTACTCTAATTACTAACTGTTTCTCAGCAGGACTGTAAAAATATTTACCAGGTAGGGTATTTTACATACTGCATTATTAAGTTTCCACATAAATGTAGTCCAAGCAGTGAGAAATGGCAGTTTCAGAAATCATCTGAATGGTCTTAAGGATCCGGTCACCAGGTACAGTTCTGTGACAGGCATTCTAACTGGCCTCAGGAAAATAATTTCAGCATTACATACTTCTGCTCCTCTTGCCCCCTTAAAAGGAGGTGAAGTCCCTACTGAGATCAGCTCTATTCATTCATATTTGCTAACATATTGCATTTCTTTTAGTGACGGGTACTTCAAGCCAGACAAATACAAGTGACTGGTTTCAAAAAGTCTGTCAAGTGGAGATGGACAGTGCTCGTTTAGCCTTCATCGTGAAAAGAAAGAAAAAGCATATGTTAAAGCTACACACAATACATTTTAACAAAACCATTTTCAAGCTATGACCAAGGTTTGAATAATTGCAAACAAGAAAACACCTAGCATTTTCCAGATGCTATTTAATGCTATCTAATGTAATGGTTGCATGCTAATAATTTTTTCCCTGTCTACTTTTTCTTGCCCCATAGCACACATATTCTGGTATTCAGACTCTTCAGATTTTAAATTTCTACTAGAGGGGAAAAAAAAAAAAAAAAAAAAAGAAATATTACATTTCTTTTTAAAACAGAAAATGAAATGTGGAAGCCCAGCATGACTATCACCCTTTTAACTTTCTTTTTTTACTAGTTTACCGCTAGGTGCTGGGCTGTTTCCTATCTAGCCCTTTTTATTCTCAATTTGACATCCACAAGAGAATGCAATCAGAAGCAACTTCTTGGTGCTGTATGCAGATCACCTATCTCCTCCTCTGACCAAGACACCCACTACAGCATCAAAGCTTCAAGAATGGAATGGGCACTTCAGGGAATAAGACTTCTGCTCCCTTGGGCTCCATCTCTCACACGAGGAAACAAGACTAACTTCCCAAATAACTCAGGGACATGCATTTGATATGCCATTCGGATTAGACTTGCACATAAAAAGTATGAATATTTGCAGTTATAGTACTGGTATAGCAATAGCGGTCTGCCTGAGGATAAAAAAGGCAGCAAGTTTCATAGGGAATCTTTTCATACAAAGTAACAATAAGATCTAGCACATTCTCATACTACTTTTCATTTCAGAGCATGGTTTTTACAAACTTTGTCATTTCACTCCTAAAATTCAGCGTGTTCTTACTAAGAAGTGCTGTTTGCTAACTTGATGCTTTGACCACCTGAGCAACCACTGATTCTTTTCTAATCTAATATTTTCCTTTAATACTCTGCTGCTTTTATCTCTAAGCTATCAAATCTACAGCACTTCTACACCTGCTCTAGCACAGTTTTCTCTTTCAGCTACGAAGCTGAAGTGTTACCTCTACCTCAGGATCATTACTTCTGAACATTTCCAGCAAGGTTACCAGCATTCTCCATCTCTATATGAGACTTTCCAAACTTGTCTCATATTGTGCCAAAAAATGGGAGGAGAAGAATGGAAATAAAAAGGCAGCCCTGCAGCTGAAGTTTTGAGGGGCTCGAGAGGATTTTCCCCACACTCCCCATAGAGACTGAGGCAACAGCCCAGTTGCATCAAGGCACAGCACAGCCTCCCATGAGGAATCTCTGCGCCTGACAATAGATGATCAGAAGATATTTCACAACATAAACGTCAAAAGTATGGTACAATTTGCTTCCAGTATTAATTTAACTTATGGATAAAGCCATAGCGGGATTCATGACACCACTGTTGCTGCAAAACTAATAATGATCAGTGCACATACAGATCTGTAAATATTTTTCCTCAGCTACAAAGTAGCAAACTCCTTATTTATTGAAACAAGCTGGAAGTGAAGATCATGATTTGTTTACAAACTGACCAATTCCACAGGTGAAAGAAAAACATATTTGTATCAGGATTCTTCCTACTTTATTATATTATAAACAGAAACTTGCCTTTTCATATTCTTTAACTTAATCACTATCATGAAAGGCTCAATCCAGCCCCCAAACCTGAAAAAGAACAGAAACCAACTACACTCTTTTTTACTTTTTTATTTTTAAAAAAAAACTCTGTATCTTGCTTGTTCAGTTTTGACTTCTACAAAGCTTAATTCATCCAACCTCCACCCTAACCCCTGGGAGCATCTTGTACTTTCCAGCCATCTGGACTGTATTTACTTTACTAAGAAGAAAGTTAAATTTGTTCATGAACAAAGAAAATCCCCTTACTATCTTCTCTCCTTGAACGTACAGTTATTTTCTAAGTTCTTATTTTCTCAAAAAAAATTATTATGCCCTCTGGGGAGCTCACGCAATCTTTCTTGGGAGCTGTACTGAAGTCATCATTTTCTAGAGCTGCTTTTTTAAAAAAAAAAAAAAAAAAAAAAAAAAAAAGAGAGAGAGAGAAATTACTATTCCCCCCCCAGATTTCACCTTCTCTTCACAAAAGTCCCTACAAAGAGCAAAAAAGTTCACATATGATTAATTAGGATAGTAGCAATTGTTTCAAAGTGTTTATTTAGACAATAAAAGTGACAGTTTTGCAAATAAAATGAACTATTGCTAAATCAAGATCAGAGACAAATTTTAAAAGGAACATAGACAAACTTTTTTTTTTTTTAAGTCATTTACATTTTGATGGTGTCCCTCCCCCCAGTAGCCCACTGCTCGCTCAGGGTTGCTGCATCTCTGCTCTTCCATTTTTCATTGAAATACCCATGCTGTGACCCCCCCTCCCAACACTGTGGATACAAAGGTGCCAAAAAAGACTTGCAGAAAAAGTGCAAACTACAGAAGACAAACAACTACCTCAAACTGTTTCTTACTTTCAAACACATGTTCTTAAAACCCACCTACTTTTATCTGGTTTTATCTGAGCTGCTGTATAATGCTCCCTTTTTTAATGCATTTTATAACACCATTTTTCAAGGCACACTATCTCTCTCAAAGATAGTGAACTATAGCTTATCATTAAAAGCTATTTTGCAGCTTTAGTCTGATCCACTTGACATGCTCCAGAAATCTGCATCAAGTTTAAATGAGAGCCAGATTGGACCCTTTCATGAAAGCAGTGAGCAATGCGTGACACGCAGCTAGCTTTTTAATTAGGAATTGAAGTTTCTCAATGTTTTGTCATGCTTGACCCAAACATTTGATTAATTTCAAAAATTAATTCAGTTTAATAAGCTAATTTAATACCTGTGATAAGGGAAAAATGCCAACATAGAACTATATTGTAACATAAATTAGAAAACACCTACCAGAAGAAAAATACCCTTTTAGAGGGATGATTGCTTTAAGAGAACTACCTGTTGTTCATTTTCAAGTTGGACCTCTGAATTTAATTCAAAGAGGTGACCCATCAAGTATTTTCTTGTCTCTTCAGTGGCCTTTCTGGAATACCAAGGAGTAGAATTTCAATTACACGTGTGGGAGGCTGCATACCACCACCTCAGTAAATTCATTAGAGCAGGAAACACACAGTATAGAGGTAACAATGAATTAAAAATGTAATTGAACATGCCCACATGAAAAAAAAAAATTACTGAAGTGACTCACCAAAATACCACCACATGTAAAATAATGTAAAATTGTTTTGCATAAAGCTCTGTGGCCACACATATGCTTGAATCGGCATAATTAAGGGGACAGAGCCAGGGCAGAAACACTTCCCTTGCCAACCTTTACCTCTTCCACACATACGAAATGAGGACTTCATGCAAAGTTAACAAAACTACACATTCTGCTTCCTTGTATTTGTAGTTGTCAGTTTCTAGACAGATACAACATTATCCCTTCCCAGTTTTTTCCTCCTCATTTCCAAAACCCAAAAAGGACCATCAGTATGAATAAACACAGTTTGTCATTAAAATTAGCTGAAGCATAGTGAAGATGCAACACATCTCTGCTTTAGGGAAGCATTGCCAAATTATTTATCGGAAACAAAACCCCAGGAGATCTGTTACCAGTTAAGCAATACCTCCACTAACAAGGACTTTTCCCCCCCTTTATGTGATTTCAAGCTGTTCAAGTTTTCTACAGAATTTGTAATTTGTTCTTTTAGAAGTGAAGATATGGACAATAATCAATTAAGCAACTGAACTTCCTTTTCTTGAGACACAAGCTGAACGTTTCATGCAAGCTACTAAAAATAAAGTTTTACTTCTAGCAATGACAATTCCTTGCAGCTTAATCAAAGGAATAGCAATCACAGCCTAATGGGCTCTGTTCTCTAGCACATCCGAGCAGGAAAATATTCAGTAAGAGAAGATTCACTGCAGAGAAGAACCTGCAAAGAAGTGAGGACCAATACATTCGCATCAATTTGATTTTACATGTTTCTAACAGAGAAAATGCGAAGTGACTTGATTCTGGGTCTGCAGCTATGGTATGAAATTAGTTTCTAAGGAAACGGGACAGAATCTGAGGGAACAAGATTTCTGGCTTGGTGCTGCTTCTGCAGCAAACACAACATCAGCTGCAGAAGGCACACGAAGCAAAATCCCTCCAAACCGATTAAGGAATTGAATCTTGAGCATCCTGAACTAGCAATTTAACTAGCGACCTCGCTGGTGCAGCACACCCATCCATTCGAGGAAGGAGAGCACAGATGTGCAAGCAGGATGTACACCCGCTCAGCACCAGTACCAGCCCACTCCTCTCAACAGCACTGCAGGAAGAGACACTAAAAATATCCTATCAAACAGTTGGCACTTAATATAGTCTGCTCGTTCATGCATGCTGCAGTTCTTCTATGACTCTTTTAAAAAAAAATATCTGACTGCTCATATCCCATGGTTCCACCTTCAGAGGGAAACCAATTTTTTAACCAGTGAGGCAAAAAACATTTCTTTCTTTCCTAGAACTCAAAGGGGGCTAGGTAAAAGGTGCTGATTTTCAGGAGGGATCTCCACACCACAAATCCCAAGTGGGTTTTCCTGCCATGATGAGAACTGGATTTGGGAGAGGGTCCCCCCAAGCCTCCCAGCCAGCAGGGCTGATGGCACGGGCCTGCTTCAGATGCTCTCCCCAGCCAGTGCTTTGCCCTATGTGCAGGGATCACGCTCAGGACACAGATGGACCCAAAGGGCAGCTACACCAGGGATCTCCACAAGATTGATTCCTCCAGGCCAAAATAATCAGAATTCTTTGGAGAATTTAAAACTTCAGAAGTACGTGGTGTACTTCCGAAACTTTGAAATGAAACATTCCTTCTACCAACCAGCCACATAACCCACTGCTTAGCAATGGAGGTTGCACTTGTGTATGTGTCTTCAAGAAGCAAAACAGGTCTCGGTGTCTATCAGTCTCACACTACAGAAAAACAGTTTCTCTCTGGGTACATACAGGGTTTTAAACAACAAAAAAAAGTTGTCTTAAATTCACATTTCTAAATAAATTCAGGTCTCCTTTACATTCAATAAAAACTGGAGCATTAACTGAAAATAAAACCTTTCTAAAGCAGCTTGAATACCGGTGTCCAAGTGAGGCTAATTTCAGGTCCAGAGGGAATGCTCCCCAGTTTGTGTACCTGCTGCGCTGGTTTGAGCAGGGACAATTCTTATTGCACGGGTGGCCACTTTTCACAAGGAAAATGCCAATGCACCTCAAAACACCAGTATTAAGAACCTACTTCCTGAAGTGTTTGCGTGAAGGCCTGCAGCACAGAGGGAACAGTCCAGGCCTGAAACCCCCAGTACACTACCACAGGCCGGGATATTATTTCACCATGCTATTCTACTGCATGTCAATACCCACCCATCTTTATCCAATGTAACCTATTTTAGGCACAGAACTTCAAAACTAATTCTTCTGACCAACCTCCCAAATTAATTATGCAAATGCTGTATAAAAGCGCACAGATCGTTATTACTTCCAATTTTTAAAACCCTGCACAGATAGAATAAAGGGAAAGAAAGTAAATGCCTAATTATACACATTGAATAATCCAGATAATGGCCTGTCACATGCATCACTGAATGCAAATCAGAATGATGGTTTTAGCTGTAAACACAATGTGGAAACATAAAATAACTTTGATCTTGTCTTTGGCAAGAACACACTTCTTTAAGATACCATTTGGTATTCAATGGGTTATATATATTTAGCATTTTTTTCCTGTTGAGTTTCAAAGCCTTTCCTTACAAAACGCAGCCTATAAGATACTCCAATAGAGATGAATAATAGTATTTCCCCAAACAGAAGAAAGATGCCACTTATTGCCTCACTAAAAACAATAGAAGCAACAATACTCTGTTTATGGCATTATTGTCATTCAAGCAAAGCGTGATTGCTTCTGTATTCAAAATGTCCATAAAGAAAGGCTGCAATCTTACCACTTCGGAGAGAGAAAGAAAGGCATACCCACAGCAAGTAACTAACCTTCTAACACCTGCCGTGGAAATGAGTCCCTAACATGCACTCCCAGCGTGTTTAGCAAATTGGATTTTCATTTCAGACTATGTCTTACAGAGCAAACAAACCATGCAGAAATCCAGAGGTGTATGAAAGGAAGGGCTAAAACCGAACAGGTAGAAGTAGATGAGGATGCCCAGGGCAGACGTGCCAGGGAGGCAGCAGGAACCACTGCCGTCCTCTTTGTGCCTGGTATTAGAGAAACTCTTTATACCACTGGCCATGCCATAAAGCCAAATTTCAACATGTGTGAAAAATAAATTTCAAGACAATGTTATTAAACGGAGATTAGGCTTTTAAAGAGACAGTTCCCTAACTCAAGAAATTTAGACTATCAGTTGGAAAACAACAAGTAAAGAATTTCAGTGCCTATATGATGACAGTAGCTACTTCAGGTGTAAATGCAACAGGAATGTCTACCTGCTGTATAGCCCAGCAGTCTTCACTTCCTCCGCTCACCTCCCAGGCTTTGCTTTCCAAGACCTTTTGCAAGGTAAAACATAAGATACTAAATTTCATGTTAAGATTAGACTAGTTTTAGGGTATGAAGAACTTCTATAAAAATAATAATACAGGAAAATAAGCGTACGTCTTCTTAAATGACAGATAACTGGAATAGATTTAGAGGTCAGTCCAATGAAAACACTGGGGCTGCACAGTTTTGCCTGTTTGGATCACCACGTTGTGACAAAAGATAGATCCTGTCAGATATTGCTGCAATAGCTACTATAACAAAGTAGGATAACTAACGCAATCCTTGTTTGTCATTCACCATAGGGATTCCAGTTTTCCAAAGGGGAAAATTAAACAAAAACCAAAAACCAAAACAGGACCATTAAAATTATACATAAGTGTTACAGTCAGTTTACTGAAGATATAAACAAGAACAATACCCAAATTCACTTACGTTCTGAGACAAATCCCTACTTTGATGAATGCCTGGACCACGCAAACCTTCTTCAGAATATTGCTCAATTAGTTTAACTTATTTTGCCATCAAAAGCAAAAGGAAAATTTTACATTTTGACTTGGGAAGAGATTTCATTTCATAATACACATACTATTGTCCAAAGTCCCATAATCCCAACTCCAAATCAGTATGAACATTGCAGTGTAACACAGGTCAAGCAATCTTGAAAACAGAAGTTATTGAGATGTAAGAGTGTGACCAGTTAACCTTTCTTTCCTCTTCAGAAATCAGGTTTTTCCTTTTTTTTTTCCCCCAGTTGAGACAGAACATTATTTGTAACTTAGTGAAACTGACTCACTTCCACAGGCTCCTCTCCAGCACACTTCTAGCAAAGCCCTTTTGGGAGGGGGACTGTTGTTCCTCCTTCAAAACCATAAGTTGAAGTGACACTCAAGCGTACAGTTAAAACAGTACAAATGTAAATTTTTGCTATGTAAAAAGGATGCTGGTTTTGTATGTTCCCTCCTCAACAAAGAGACCTCAATTTGGTTTCGAGTGTCTGCTCTCAGCTCTTGCAAAATTAAATCAAACCATGCCATCCCCCTTCTCACCTCTCAGTAGCCACCTTTCTAAAAAGATTCTCAACTTTGGCAAAGGGCATTTATTGCACACACTTTGATCCCCTCAACAAAAATTACTTAAATAAGGGAAGAAAATGTCCTAATCAAACAGAGTACTACATAAAGTGGTGACGCAAGACTGCATGAGATATGTTGAAGGCCACCAGAATTAATCCAAGTCCAGGTCTAAAATAAAACAATACCACAGAAGTGTATTGTTTCCTGATTATCTGCACCTCGGCCAATTTACACAAGCCCTTACTGATCTTTGCAAATCGCTTGCTTCCACTGCTAAAACTGTGAAACCCAAAAACCAAAACAGTCATTTTTACAGACTTCTTCTAGAACTTTGCCACACTGAGAACTTGTACATCAAATAGAGTTACAAAAGAGAGCAAAACTAGGATAGAATTAATTGACATCTTCAGCTTGAGTCCAACTGTTGAATGTTTTAATGATTCAAGTCTAATCTTGAGGTTTTATCTAAGCTTTGCTTTTTACTCTTTTACTGCAATATTTGCTTATTCAGATTGGGTTTGGAAATGTAAACAGAGGCTTGTTTCCTAGTACACAGAAATCCTATCCACCATAACATCTTATGAAGTCAAGACACTACTTAACACACCATCCATATTCCCCCCCTCACAGTCTTCCCGGTCACCGCTCCTTCCACATTCGCTGTTCCATTCAACAAGCTCTAGTTGCTTGTTCCATTTCTGTTTGGTGAAATGCACGACTTTGGGTCTTTGTTTGAATACAACCATAACTGCTTGACAAACACCCCAGGGATTGCCAGTTGTAATACCATCACATCTCATGAAACTTTCTCATGAGTTTGCATCAACCTATAGGCTTACTAGCAAAGTGCAGACATGTACTCAAGTTTCCTGTTTTAATATTCCCCCTCCTCCTTTTTATTTTTATTTTTAAGCAACATTATTCTCATCCTTAGGAACAGGAAGTCATTAAGTTCAAAATGTTTATACTAAATGAAAACATACATATTGCCATGACTGCTATTCAGTGCCTATTGGGTGGTCTCAATCTGAATTCACTTTCTGACCAGCAAGTGCTTTCCTTGGAGGAATTCTCAAAACACAGCCTCAGAGACCAAGGACTGGAAAGGTATAAATGATTGGCTATTATAAGTTTGGGATCTTTTTAATTTTATTTCTTTAAAGACTTTAACATACCCACAAAAACCTCCCAAACATCTGTTTTCAGTAAGTATTTAAACAAACGTTTTCCCCAAATTATATCAGAAGTTGGCTAGTGCTGTAGGTTTCTTGGGATAAGGTCAGTAATGTGCATTAATGCAGCACCCTTGTTGCAGTAATTATCATGTTCATTTGTGCCCAAGCGTGACTGATGAGGGAAATTCATAGCCCACTGGCATCCTCCACTGATAACCTTCAGAATACTGTCTGCAACTGCCCGTGATCAGTGTCTCCAACATGCCAACTTCTGGTCATACTGTTCTTATTCATAAGCTCCAAAATGACTTCAAGTTTCCTCTTAAATTTGATAAACATTAAAAAAAATAATCTTCAATTTAGTTCTTTGATAATAATACATCAATGGGTGGCCCATGAAGACTTCCCATACGCAGAACAACTGACTACAACTGACTATAACTTTCCCCAGAGAAAAGAGAAAAATCTGTCAGTTGTGATTAGAGTAGTCTGTCGTAGTGATCCCCATTTACTATAGCTCGCCTTTTGTGGATATAAATTTGACTCCAGGAGAAATCAAACTCCAGTACATCACCACGAATTTTCAACTGCTTTTTCAACACCATCTGTCCCTATTACAGGAAAATATACTTCTTCCCAACCTCAAGATTTTAATTATTAAATAATATTTGGAAGAAGTGAAGAACTCTCTTCTCAGAAGAGAGCTGCAGAGCAGTTCCTCAGTAATCATGAGCACTTTCAGGAAACTTGACTGATCCTCCAGCACGCCCACTTGCTTCCCCTGAGCAAGCAGCATTCAGAATTATCTGGAGAGGTCTTCCAAAGTGCTGAGAACATAATTTCTGTGCATTTTGATGCTCTATGAATCACCAGGAACAGAACATGAAGCCAAGAAACAGTAAAACATGCACATGCACAAACGACAATTAAGAGCTACTAAGTCTAATCTTAGACCTACCAAAACATATCAGGAAGAGACTAACAGGAACTCACACATTATGCCACTTCCACGTGAGACTCTTTACTCTTGTTTGGGCCCACAGATCAATACAAATGTCAGGAATTAATAAAGCTAGCAGTAGAGATCAGCTCTCCAGAGAGCAGCCACATCTGTTCAGCAATGCCAAGCTGCCAGCTGGATGGAGTCCCAAAAGCCTTTAAAGGGTCACCACGCACAGCAAAAGCTTGTACTTGGCTAAAAACCTTTTAGCCTCGCAACTAAAAAGGTAATAGGTATTCTGTTAATTACATTAAGTAATTAAGATGTTTAGCTCTGTTAATTAAGATGCCTAATTCTAAAAAGGTCTAATAGCCGCAATATTTAAATTCCCGTTTTGTTCTGGTATTGCAACAAAAATCTATTTGAAACCACTGCCATTCTCATGACTGAGTCAAAAAATAGTTATGCTGTTAACAGATGAGCTAATTAGTTAAAGCGGAAAGAGTCAAAGAAAGTATTACTTGTTGAGTACTGCATATTCTAAGCAATTTTAATGTATGAATAATCAATTAAAAAATCCAAAATGACAGACACCCTGGATCTCAGATGAGACCATTAACCACACAAGCATATTTTATCTATGTACCAAGTGTCGAAGCATCCTTTCCTTGGGCAGGTTTGCTTGGAGCCTGTTAAGAGAAGAAATAAACCCTACAGCAGATGACATTTGCCTCCCCTCCCAGTATGTCCCTCACTGACACACAAGGTCTTGCAGGGCCATAAAAGCTCCTGCCAAGTTTTTGACACAAAAGCTATTTCTGAAAGTACTGTCTGCTGGCCTATACGGAAATTGCTCCTTCCAAATATTTCAAGATCAGAAGCACAGCACCATACATGCTCAGTTAAACACTGCTTTATCTACTGCTTTTTCTGCAGCTGCAGGTGGACCAACTTTCATGTGGGAAAGACACGGCTGACACCCTTAAATACCTTGGTGGGGAGGTGCTGAAGAGATCTGTTGTTTAGGATTACAACAGCCACTGTGTAGCTCCCCTTCTCTCAGGGCACCACAGCCCAATACTCAGTATACAAAATCATGCCACTGATGTGTGCAGGGTGTTTCCAAATCTTATCTTTTGGCCATTTCCCAAGTTGAACCCAAAGAATGAGTCCAAGTTGGACCTCTCCACAAGCACTACAGAGACACCTTGTTTAGTAAGCTAAGAAACCATTTTTCAGAGTGCAGTTAAGATCAAGCTGCTGAAATTAGTCTGAGCAATTCATGTGAATGACTGCTGTACAGTCCATTTTATTAAAAGCAAATAATTCCTCCCAAATTTTACTCGTGGCAGAGAGCAGTTACCAGGGCTTTGCTACTAGGTATGCTAAAAGGCACTGCACACGTTGAGGTTTGTCACTCTGCAGTATTGATCTTTCTGATCCCACAGAACGCTTCAGGAGCGCTACCATCGTCACGGGGCCACTACAGGATGCGGGACACTGCCCATGAAGAAGGCACCTGGAATTATTAGCCCCCATTCAATCTGCAATTCAGCTACTAATTTTTATATCCCTTTAAGCAGGGCTCATTAACCACACTACAGAGAACCCCAGGCCAGCCATCTGGAAATGCAGATGTCATCTGCTCACCTTTGTAATCTGCTATAAGGTTTTTCAGATGAAGGCATATTTCATCTCGTGGTGCTATATAAATAAACAAAGTATTATAAACAATCATTTTTATCTGACTGGGGTTATGTCATATGGTTTGCTTTCTTTATGAAGGAAAACATGTACATAAAGTGTAACCAGATGCTGTTGGCAGAGAACTGATTTAATATGGACTCATTTCTAAAAACAGGATTACAGATGTGGCCTACATCTTGAACCCAATGTTTAAGGAAAAATTCTCTCTATGCATAATCATTTCACTCATCTTCTATGTTTTCTCTAAATCTCTTAACTCACAAAAAATGTTTCCTAGAAATAAAAAAGTTACACCCTGCCCTTTCACACTTCCAACACAAAAATAGTTCAAGCATACCCTTATCAAAGCAAAGCTGAACACGTTACTGAGGAAAACACTGCTTTGTAGCAGCTCATGGCTATACCAGCTGTGAGAAGGCAATGTTGCAGGTTAAAACAAAGGCTAGACTGAGCTTTACTACAAGCAATGCTCACCTAGAACTGCACCTGACCTGTAATTTGATTTTTAAAGTACAAAAATAGTTACTACAACTCAACTCACAGGAGTGGAGAAACTTAAGACACTCCTATAAATTACTTTTAGTTTTCTGTGTTAAAAATAAATAAAGAAATGAACTGATTCATGCCCAAGTTTTTGATCATTAATGACATTCCTAAAATCTCTTACAGATTTGTAGAGCTCCCAGTGAGTTAACTCAAATATATGATAAAGATTTGTGTTCTCTAGTATTGCTTGGAGCATAAAAGTTAATTTTAATAAAACCCTGATCAATCAACACAACGAATAGAAATAACAAGTAAGTTTGAAATTCAAAATTAATAGAGTCTAAATAAGAACTTTGTTCTTTCACTCTTGCTGATTTATAGAATTGTATCAACCTACCTCAAGAAAGTTTGAATAAAACTCAAAATCTTTTCAAAACAGGATAGAAACAGCACAGAAAGACTGACTGCACCATTCCACATCTAAACCCAGAAGATTTTCACCGTATTTGATATTCTAGTATTGAAATATTTAAGAACAGTTCTCTTACAAAGCACACTCCTGAACTAGATCAGACAAGTTCATATTCATATGAATAGAGAATGCAATGTTTAAGGAAAATTCTCTGTATACATAATCATTCTACACTTACATCACTTAAAGTCAACAGTTGAAAAGAAGACAATCTCTTTCCCCATATTATCTTTTGGTTGGAGTTTTGAAAAATAAAGCTAAATAACTCTTTCGTAGGACACTGCCACTTATGAGCAGCTACATTTATCGATAAAGCTCAGGTACTTGATTAATCTAGATTATCTTTTCCAAGTCAGGCATTAAAAAGGTTCTATGAAATGATGAAAAAGTTGAAGAAAAAAAAAAAAAAAAATCAAAGCAGGAAGAAATCCTGTTTTCACCTGAGAAATACAATGTCAGATGATGCGAGTGGAGCTTCAATTTTAAAATCCTCTCAATTCCTTATGAACAGGTACATAACTCTATTTACTTCTGGAGGCAGTGAGATGGGACAATTATTGGATGTGGATCCTTTCACAACTATTTAAAATGTCCCAAGTGACCTTTAACAAGAACTTTAAGCATTCATTACACCTGAATTGAGCAAAATTTTCAACAGGATTAAAATACATAGTTGTATAAACACTCACTTTAGTGGAGGAATCAGATTGATTTTAAGTGCAGTTAGACCTAATGGCTTGTTCAGAAAGGAACCTTTGGCGAGGATGGATAAACAAGGCAATCTGAGCCCAGAGGTGAGCAAAGCACTTGCTTCTGGCTCCATGAGGAAAAGGTTATTTCAGCAAGAGAGGCTGCCGGAGCATCCGAGAACCAAGGCTCAGGTACGCTCTGCACACATGCAGTGTCTAAAAATTACTTCCAAACTTCAACTGTTACAGCCTCACTTAAAAGAGGAGACCTCCTAGATAAGTAGATGCACTTACCTACTATTTTTAACAGGAAACCTGCTAGCAAAGCTTTTTCTTCAAATATAAAAGGAATGCAAATTTTTTTCTTTGACTGATTCCAAAGCCTACCTATGGATAGGGCGTAGGAGAAACAAATTAAGATAGTTGTGCATTTGTTTATTTCCTTAAGAATGAAGACAAATAAACAACTGCTTGAGAAACCAAAACATACAGGTGGTTTCGGGACACATTAATAATGTGGCAATGGCAAAACCTTCATTCATTTAGTAGGTGCCATCTATTTCACATGAAGGGTTTCACTGTCCGTAGAAAGGGTAGACAGCAGTAGCTGTTGTAACAGCTTAAAAGGAGACAGATAATACACTGCAGCATTTACTCAGCTTGTGTTAAAAGGTTTATAAAAAAAATAAAAATCACACAACCCAAGTCTTTCTCGAGGTTAAGTCAATATGCAGACAGGATATTTAAATATGACAGCAATCTGAATAATGAGCTGAGAACTAATCAGGGAATTGTTATCTGAGTCTTATCTGCATGGAACCCAGAGGACCCGTAGATCCAGGCCCCACCATACAAAGAATTTGTATGCAGGCCTAATAACCTAAGCGTGCTATTCACACTGCTCTGCCAGGGCACCTTAATTAGCCAGCCAAGCCTGAGCTGGGTTTGTCTTGTTTTAAGGCTTCCGGCAACCATAGACGGTTCTCCATAAAGCAATTCAAAACAGGAATGTCATTAAGAGGAGAGCCTCAGCTGGCTGAGCCGAGTGGTGTGAATAGCTCCTGCCTTTCCTCTCCCTTGTAGACTGAGCAAAAGAAAGAGGCTACAGCTCAAGAGAAAGTGTCAGAAGCTGTGGATCCGAGTCCAGCGCAAAGTCCCCACCCCATAAGATGCTACAAGGAAGTCTCTGCATCTCACAAACAAGATAGCCCTACTTTTATAATTCCTCCGATTTATTAAATATGCTAAAGAGAGCACGTTAATTAATTAGAAAGCTGCACAATCGCACACTATCGGTCAAATCTGTGCCAGTTCAGTTTACTGCAAGGAATAACCAACAAGAAAATCAGACCCTTGTACACTAAATTTTTCTTTTTCAACAAGAAAGGTTGGACCAGATGATCTTTGACGTCCTTCCAACCTGGTATTCTACGATTCTGAATACTGTCACTCAGACATCTCAGGAAATTTAATTTCACACAAATGCAAGATAAATAGATAATTTGAAGATGCCAGCTCTTTTGTTTTTCCACACCAAGTTACACAACCTTCCAACCCTGAAACCCCACAGGCTCCTGTGGGTGAGTATGGTTTTATGATGCATCCATACTCATCTCGCCCCTGGTCAGAAGTGGACATTGCAATAAATTTCTAGACAGACAAGTCCTACTTTTACAAATGCTTTAATAATTTAGGCACTTCAGGGCAAACTTTTTTCATTTCTTATGTAATGCCCATCCACAGAAATATTTCCCAAAGTTTATCCTCAGGGCAATATGCAGTTTTACCCCTCCTGTCAGTTTTGTTTGTTTTTTTTTAATCAAGCAGAATCCTATTTATTGTACCACATGCATGTTATGGCAACAAAAAAACCTATTAAAAAAGCTGTGTTCATTAAATTTGACCATAATGCACAATGCTAATGCACTGCAAGTGCTAATCTCAAAAAGTCTACAGTTTTTTGCTCCACAAAGAATCCAGTTTTCATCTCTCAAAGTGCTACACGATTAGCCACTGTAAGGGCCTTCATTTTTACCAGAGAGAGGCTTCTAACATGGATAGTAAATAAAAATAGAAAAGGAATTAAACTTATGCAGTTGAGTCTGAGGAAAAGAAAGAGCATTAAGGAAGTTTGTTCTAGATTTCCATGAATAAAGAAGTGGATAAGGTATGTCGAAAAGCACGTGAAGAAATAGATGGGGAGAGGGAACAGTTTTATGTATTGGGTATGATTCAATTGTTGCACCCAATTTCATCAATACTCAAAGACACAAAAGTTATTGGGAATAAAAAGGGGGGGAACCTCAAAACATTCTAATAGAAAAGGACATTAAAAAGTTGGCTACAGTTTTGACTTCAGCAGCTGTACTGTGGTATCTATTAGTTTGTAAATGTCAAAGCTAATACTATGTTTTTTCTTCCTCTCCCCTCGAGAAGTATCTGCAGAAAATTGCAGTACTGCACACTCCCCACCCTGAAAAACCAATGTTCTGGCATAGCAGAGGCAGCAAGAAACAGATTCAGCATCAGAAAGAGTGAAAACCACCAGCATACTCTGCCTTCTTGCTTCACATAGTATTTCTGGCCAAGAGGCACAGCCATTTATTTGCAGACTCTCTCAGCAAATTTGCTTCCATCCTGAAGTAAGCTTTGATTATTCTATCCCTATTTTAGCATACTACAATTAATAATATTTTAAAACTGTAGTAGAAGGCAAAAGATACCATTAACAGCTAGCAGACAGTTGCAGCAATGAAGGTTGGGTACTCACTGTGCCAGAAAGCTGCACTGCTTCTCGCCGAGCACGAGCTTGGAACAAGATTTCAGGAACCTTGGGCACAGCCAGGTCTTTTATACTGGCTTCAGTTATAGTCCTTTCTGTGAATCTGGATGTCTCCTGTTGAATTTACTGCTCTAATGGCATTTGAATCAAGGAGACTTCCTGAGGGAGCCAGAATTCAGGATAAATGCATGGAGATAGGATACAGCGATTAAAAGTACTGCCCAAATCGCCTGCTATTGGTCTTTCAGTGACTTCAGGCACTCAAGCTGCCTCAGTTTTAAACTCTGCTTAAAGCAAAATGAACAAATGCCAACAGAAAAATTTGATGGAAAATCCAACATCAGCCAAATCTGGCATTGTTTGTTTCAATTACATAGAATCATTATGTCCGGTCCTTGGATCCTCTTTATTATACCCTCATTTCCCCTGACTGAAGAAATCTCCGTAACAGAAAACCCTCAGGAGCCATAATTTAACAAAGACAGCATCCAAACTTGATACAACAACCTTATGAATGAAGCCAGTAATCTGGCTACAGTTAGAGTTTAAAAAAAACTCCAATGGACAAAATGAAAAACTACATTTGATAATAATTTTTTTTTTTTTTATGAGTAAGCTTAATACCCTTCCTCTTGGTACAAGAATGTAATACTACCTTCCTTGCCAAGAAACAAAAAAAGGACAGAAAACCCACACAGAATAAGAACCGTAAGACATGGAACAAACATCAGATACACACAGTATTTTGAAAGAGTTTCACCCTTTTTCTTTTTGGATATGGCCTATATCTCATTAACCAAGAGTTTTTAAGAATACCAGTGCTTGAAATGAATCTTCAGAAAGGCAGCAGAAGTCAGAGCCAAATCAGGGTTGGGGTGAGACAAGACAATTACATGGGAATTACTAATGATCTCCTCCACACACTTTACTATTACAAGAAAGCAACAGCCTACACACGTGCAAGCGTGGCAGTCGCACACAGAGCCAGGGCTAGTAGGGTACACAAACCAGTTTTTTCCTACAGAAATCAAATGGCTGAGAACCCAAAACTACTGAGCTTAGATGAGGATGGTGTTTGCACCCAACCCCAGACAACACTGGTTTGACAATCTGAACAGGAGCAGAAGTGCTGCTACTCCTGTTTGTGCATTTAAAAGGTGTCCAGTAGACACAGCTCGCTCTGAAGCCGTTTGCTTAATCACATTTCAAATTCAGGGCTCTGGTTTGGTTCACCTAACACCAAACTGTTACCAACAGAAAACAAGTTCACACTGGGGGCAATACAGAATCGGGGGCAAAGTAATTTTCAGAAGCTCTTTCTGTTGAAAGTCAGTATCAGGTCGTCCAATGCGCTGACACAGCCAGAGCTGTTATTTTTAAACATAGCCATACTCTATTTAACTAAAGCATCTTTACTCTGACTGAGCCAGTATTACTTTGATAAGACTCCTTAAGTATCTACGCTGAAGCCTGCACATCACATCAAACAAAAAAAATCCAAACTTTTGAAGACGATGCTTCATTATGGCTAGGAAAAGAGAAAAAAAAAGAAAAGAGAGGTACAAGAAAAAGCTAGGAGAACCCAGCATTGAAGACCGTGAAGTGCATCTGCAGGATTGCTAGTCACACTGTGAATTCATATCATTCACCACCTGCACAGAAATTAACTGGAACGATTTCAGTCAACTTAAACAGCAAACAGCTTTCTGCTGTTGGAACCTCAGCACTACATTTCTAAAACAATTCTTCTGCCAAATTTGTTGGTAGCAACACTGGGTTTTCTTACGCATCATTTACCTGATTAGAACCTGGATGGAAGGAGAAGAGAGGCAATATAATTTTCAAAGGCATGTAAGATACTGCAAGTCATAGTTAAACAATGTTTTGGGAGGCAGGCTGAGCTACGCTAAACAACTTATCTGTATGCTCCTCAATGTAATCCTTACTTCTTCATATATATGAAGTTGTCTTGTAAATGTATGCATAAATTCATTACTTCTAGTAATGTGCAACCCCATCCTTTCCTCTCACAAAAGAAACTATTCATTCTGTATGTTCCTGAACATATGGACTCTGTGGTCTACCTGACACAACAACATTTTCCTATGGCAATATTTAACCTCCATTTCTTACACCTAACTATGAAATAGAACCAAAAAAATAAGAGCAGCAATGGTGCACGCTGTTCAATAATGAGTACCTTTTTTATTTTACAATAGGAAATTTAGGTGTGCATCTTGTGCTGTACTGCAGGCTCTGGAGACAAGGCAAGGCTGTTACAAAAAGCAACCCCAAGCACCCAACACCTCCACACCACCCAGGACCGTCACTCAACGGGTGCAGGACATGCAAGCCAAAGAGCAGCTCAGCCCAGAGTTATTAAAACATAACAAAGCTGAGATTATTTTAATTAAAATTATTTCAAGGTCTACGTAGTTTCTCCAAAACATTGAACTTATCCCAAAAAGCCTCCCTCTAAACATGATTGTTCACCCTCAGATTTTGAGACTACTGGGAGGGTAGAGGGAACCTCATAGCCTAGCATCTGCCTTACTGTATCTCAAAAGTCTGGAGACATGGCTTTTCGTTCTTGCTTTCCTACAAACAAGTCCCCTTGCAGAGGGCTCAATTCACAAACACCTCCCAGTTACATTTTTGCATTGCCTCCCAGTGCTGCAGGCAAGACCCTGCAGAGCTGTCACCACCAAGGGATTAAGGGCTAGAGTCAACCTGAAGCTCGGCTCTAACAGTTCCCCATCTCCCCGTTCCCCCCTTTCTCTGCAGGTTCTTACCTCTGCCTTCAAGACCTTGCACCCACTCTACTTGCTCACTCAACCATCTCTTGAGTTAATTCAATTTATAAAAGAGAGTTAATGCAGACTAGGGAGGGGGGGCAGAGAGGAAGTATTCTGCTGCAACTCACAGTGAATTGCAGAAGTTCAGCGAGCAGCAGGGCTTACACAAGAGAGGATGGGGCAGGACCACAGGGCCAGGAGGGAAGAGCAGGATATCCCCTTTAGCTGGGTTGTAACCTACAAACAAAATATTTTAATCAGATAGAAATCAGAGTCCTAGAGAGGAGTGACTGTATTAAAGAGGTGATTATATTTTATTGGAACAGGCAGACTTCTTATTTGACTGGGTTCTTAAATAGGATTACAGGGCTTTAATTTGTTTCTTTAAATTGGTTTTTGAGAGAGCGAAAGAAACCCAAAAAAAGTTTAGAGATAGGGTGGAATAACCCTGGAGGGAGTACAGTACATTATGCCATGTAAACCATAATAGTTTCCTCAGCACAAATATATGCTAGTACACATTCTTCAAGTTAACTAATAAACAGAAGAGTCATAAAAAAGAATTACTTACACTGTGCATTTGCACATTGTAACCAGTAATTCTGGTAAGTGTAACCAGTTAATTTCATCTTTGAACTACCAGTTATATTGACAAGTAACAGCAGCTGCAGCGTATATTACAAAAGGAGTAAACAAATGACCTTTATCTAACTTTAATAAAGTAATGAAGTGTAGACTTTTTTTTTTTAACTTTCTTCAAAGAGATTTTTATAGTGAACTACCAGCAGGGTGTGGACTGAAGCTAAAAACTTTGAAATAGGTCCCTGTGAAATCTGAAACCAAAATACAGCAAAGGTCACCTCTCTGTGAAGAACCATCTTGTCTGTATGTATACTATAAGCAAAGCTCTGTTAGCTCAGCCTGAGTAATAATGTAATTTAACTTACCCCCTGGGAACAGCAACAACGTCAGGTCTCTACTACAAAGATAGATTTACTGCACACAATACCTGTTACTATACATTTGCAGAGTGTTTGATTGTAGCCAGACACTAGTGTTACATGGTATACGTCAAGCTATTTTGTCTTGGTAAAGGCTAACGCCTGTTATAAATATGACATTGTTATTCTTACTCCCACCATTAGCTAATTCTTTTTAGTCAACACTGCACATACAGTGGAGTCTTATGCAACGTACTCGGCAATATTAATAGGAAAGGAAACAATACATTCGAGTTTTAAAATTTTTTACTATTTTTACCCCCCAAAGGAGAAAATTTCAACCCTTTTCAACAAGGAAAGAGAATTTTTCCAATGAAAAGACAAGATCTCCTAACACAAGTGTTGGGGCAATAAGTCTACTACATTTTATTGCATCTTGTGTGTTCCCGTGAAACAGGTCTCTAAGCTTGGGTCTGTGAGACACGCCATATAGAAAGTGAGGCTTTGAAAAGGGTTGCCCATATTCACATTGCTCTGCAGATACAGATGGGCCAATTAGTCTGTTTTTCCAGCTATAGGAACATACCAGGTCAACCAACGCTGCTGGCACTGGAACCACTGGGTGAGCTGGTCTCCTGCTCACCTTGTCTATGGAGCAGAGAGCTCCTACCTCCTGCGTCTCCACTCAGAGCTCTCCCTCCTTTTTGCTCTGAGTTATGTCATATGTGCCTGCCATCTGCAGAGAGATTCAGCAATCTTCACACCTAAGCAAAGATTTCACAAAGCATAGGAACAAAATGTTGAACCCCCTTGCTGGATGACACTTCTCTGGTACAGAAGACATCCCACCACACCTAACAGTCTCCATTGGCCACTTTAGGTCCATTGTGAAGAGATGGTGTCTCAATCCAGGCAATTGGAGACTTTCAGATTTGAGATATTTTGATGGACACAGGATCACATGTGACAATACATTAAAAGTCAATCAACTTGATTAGAAGCACTGACACACAATAAAACACTCATGTTAGGAACGACAAGAAACAGAACATTTTCCGCTGACCAGACAGCTAAAATTTCCATTTTGAATGGAACAGTGCTTGAGAAGAACTAAGCAGTGTTTGGAATCTAGCCTTTAACCAGGAGTTGTCTTAGGGCATGTAAAATTAAGGACACTGCTGTTTAAAAACACCTAAGCTTAAGTGAACACACACAAAGAGCTTAACATGTTTGCAATGACCATTTAAAGAGGAAGCAGTATTTCAGTTTTTCCCCAAGTGCTTGGCTCACAGGAAAACATCTGATGTAAAAAGGGAACCCACACTGCTCCTCTGCCACCTAAGGGCAAATTATCCAGGCACCTATAAAAAAAAGCCTCCTGATGTTTTACAGCTTAAACATTTTATACAGTTAAACTGAGTTGTCTGGAGTTCACATGCTTAATGTTATTTGATATGTTTTAACTAGGAAGCTACCTGGATTCATTTCAAGACTTTTTTTTTTTTTTCGTTTGTTTTAAAACTAACCTGGTTTTGAGTACAGGCTCACTCATACCAGCACTACACAGATGTATTCAATCTCTTTGCATGCTGCAAAACTATTTAAACTAAGTTCAAAACAGAGTAAAAAAAACAAAAGGAGGGGGGAACCTGACTGCCAGATCCCTGGGTTTGGTTTCTGGCTTTGTTTTTTAATATTTATTTTAAAAACCCACAGATTTCAATGTATTTGCAATTTCTTCTGCATATTTCTTGTTTGGTTGGTTGGTTTTTTTTCTCAGTTCCAGACCCCTGATTTTGATCAGGTTGATAAGGACCAAGCCAAACATATAAAGAGGGCTTTGCTGGTTACAGGCACACTTTGCTTTACAAAACATTGTACTAGCCATTATTAAAGCATGTATCACAACTTCATTTTTCTTTCTCAGCTGCTCAGGATTAAATCTTTGCAATAAAAATATTTATGAAAATGTGACTGAACAATCTACTTTGGACACTCTGTCTTATAAAATGGAGTTTTTTGTTCCAAATCATGCACATGCAGAGATAGCTGCCAAGCTCTCCAACTGTGTCACTCCAGTCTTTAAGCCATTTAACACAGAACATGCACGTGTCCTTTGAGTGCCAAGTCAGCTACGCGTCAAAGACAAATAGCTCTGGATAGTCAATCCACAACAATCAGCACGTCAGTAAGAAATCTAATTTGCAATCAGTATTATGCCCATCGATGGGAATGGAAAAAAAATAACAAAAAAATAACCCATACCTACAGATTCTTTTACAACCTCAGTAATTTTAAGAGTTAGAAAATTATACAACCTTTGGTGTGAGAATACAGTTTGCTGTAAGAGACAACAGCTTTCATTTAGTAAATGAATTAAAGACCATGAAAATCATCTGCTTTCTACCCTGACAGCTGCGTCAAAAAGATCTGAGTCACCAGAAAAGTTTTGCCTTTGCATATACCTTTAGCCAAACAAGCATTTAAAGCCAGAAATTGTGCAGATTAACTGTGAATATGACAAAGACAATTACTCCTTAACTGGGCATGTAGTACAATGCTTCATATGCAATCAAAACCTCAAACAGGATGATGGGCTTCTTGTGGGCACCATCACAATTTAATCATGATAACAGAAATATCTGTTTGACAAGTTATTCATTTATTCTGGCAGTAATACTGCATCAGCAGGGCTACTGTTGTGTTCAGTTAACATGGAAGCACAAGGTATTAATTTTATACACAGCTTCTTTCATCCTGAATTTCAACACTGTCATAGAAGCGGCAAATAATACTGGGGAAAACAATCTTACCTTCCACTGTATACGCTACTGTATCATGCAACGTTCAAATAAAATGTGTCTGTTCTAAGAATTAAGGTTTTTGGTTTGGCTTGACTTAAATAGTGTTTTACTCCTGTTTTAGTACTGACCAGGAGCCTTGAAGAACTGTTAAGCAGTTCATTAGCACTCAAAAACGGTTGTGTATCGGAGTCAGGAAAACACAAAGGTACTTGTGAGGTCACTAGTTTTGTGTCATTGTATTCAGTTCTAGACGGAGCTGGATGCACTGCCCAGTATTGTCTGCTGTTTCCGTCCCAAAATTCTATTTTCAATTTCACCTAATTTTTCATATGTCAGGCTGAAGGTTGCCTCTGCTGAGTGTCTGCTAGATCTGAAGCACCTGAGCCAAAATGTTTCTACTCTTCCTGACACAAGGGCTCATAAGTATACTTTCGAACACTATAGTTTAATTTTAATTTTTAAATCCAGGATATTGTCTTTGGAAAGCACTATCCAGCTTTCAAATACTTGACTTTGTGGTCTTACTGATGTTCTTTATAAATACAAAGTTTTTTGTATATAAACTCATAAAGACTAAAATGTCATACAGGTTGCTAAGGAAGTACCAGGATACTGGTTTATGTGAAACAATTTATGCTAGTATCAACAATCTCTCGGAGCCCAGCCAACTCATAATTTTCATTGATATAGAAATTATTTATTTGAATCACACTGACAACTTCAGTACCAAATCACTTCTACAGCATTCTGTCAAGACTTCTAGAGCTGTTAAAAAAAGCATTTCTTCAACAAAAGCCAGTCCACATTTGGGAGGGCATGGGGTGGGAGGGCATGGGGTTGGAGAGTGAATATTTCAAGTTACATTTTCCCTTTCTTGTTTTTATTGCATTAGAACAGGTAAAGCAAACTTTAGCCAATAAGTAAGATTTTCTATTTTGTATTCTATTCACCACCAGAAGGACATATGCAGGAACGCTTGGTTGGGTGGTAAGCACCCAAACCCACATCATGTCATAATTAAATATATGCAACAATAAAAAAAAAAAAATACCTTGAGACCAGTTACGACAGGTATAGATGAAGACAGCAAGCACAGATTTTCAAAGCAATTCAACAGAATCCTCTTCAGCAAACGCAGCAGGTAGTTCAGCTCTTGGCTGAAGTGCTGGCAACTATTAACACCAACACAGTGCTAGGTGCACACTCGTTCAGGGCAGCACAGTGACAACAAGAGCAGCAATAAGCTGCCATCAACTCTACAGTATTCAAGACTGCCACTAGCTGGAGAAGTAACTCCAGGAGGTACCAACAGCACAAGGGAAAAGGGATTTACCAGCTGTTGGCTGCTACGGGTCAAGAAGACACAATGTGAAAAGCTGCAAAGCAAGCTGGGGCTCTCACACCAGTTTGTGATTTACTGATCTTCAGCTCAACCTGCTAAGTCACACAAAAACTACCTGCTGCTTTGATGTCACTAGGATTTTAACACATTAAACAACGTAAGGCAAGAAAATAGTTTCTTTGCCTAGCTGAGACCAGAACAGTTTAAGAGACTGGAACAATGAATGAGGCTATTTCCCTAATTAGCACTTTGTAACAGCTGATTGCATCCTTGCCAAGCAGAATTGGTATTACTACCCATGAGACACATACTACATTTACTATGTTCCCACAGTCCTAACTAACTAGATACCTACATCACATTTACCAAACCGTGAAGATCCAGTGGGAAGAACCCAACCAACTCACACGGCGCTTTGAAGCTCTCAAGCCTTCTTTCACTACCTAACTGCAATGAATTCGAGGAAAATCTCAACTTTTTAGTAGTAAACATTTTCCAGTTCACTGATGATTTTGAAGCAATACCCCTTCCCATAGCTTAGATGAAAAGCATGCCATAAATAAAGATATTTTCTTGTATAAACAATTTTAATAAAAATTGGTTTGTCTTAACTAATAATCCAGACCACAAATTACCCACAAAACAGCCATGTCCTTGCTAGGATATCTTTAAAAGAAATACCTCAAAATCTCATTTGCAGTTATGTACAATGACTTGTGTTATCCGGAATGCAGAAAAGAAACAAAAAAAATGCCAAATGACTCAAAGTTAATATAGGAAGTAGAATAGACTCTGTGGCAAACAGATCTAACATTAACACACAATGAGTAAGTTACTGTTTACTCCCTAAGGGTCAAGTAGCTTTTATTCATCTTAATCTGCCAAAAAACTGCTACAAAAAAGACAACTACCCCCCAAGAGCCCTACCAGAAGCGACATCACCATCCGCCACCATCTCTCATAAGGCAACTAGCATTTCAGAACACAGCTTGAAGAAAAGCCTGTGATGTAATGGGAAGCAATGTTATTAAATAATATAGATCGCACTCTTCTAAGTCAATACCAAAACAATGACCGATTCAGTTTGTCAAACAGCAGCACTACGAAAATGCAAAATTGATTTACAAGGGAAATAATAGCCAGAGGTTGCTATGGGTGCTAAAGTTATAAAACATTTTTTTAAAGAAAAATTTTTATCCAGTTTAAAAAAAGCTAGCAAAGGCAATTTTATGCAGCAGCTCAAAGTCACACAAGTTATTCTATATTAGACTGTTTTTTTAAAAGCATTATCATTCCAACACCATCCACAGTGCGGCAAGGACATTTGTTGCAGTTTTAACTAGCAACAATGATTTTAACAAGGGAAAAACTAGCAGCCTTCTGCCTTCGCTTATTTCAGTTTTTGAAACCGTGAAACATTTCACTTTCAAAAGGAAACAAACTAACATTGGCCTGTCTTAATATCTTTTTCATTTTTTGTATCTTTCAGATGTCAATTTCTGATGAGTTTCACAGCAAATAGTGTCATGTGCCAGGTCACTTGGCCTGGAACGAGTTGAGCTGAACAAAAGCAGGCAGCCCCGCGCACAATGTCACCTCCAACACCACATGCAACAGGGCTGGTTCCAGCACAGCTACACTGAACCCAGCTCGGTTCACCCAGCCCTGTCGAACGACCGCCACTCGTTTCATAACCAGCAAAGGCTGGGCAGCGGAGCTGCAGTACACCTGCAACATCCCCATTCACCCAGCTCGCTCAAATCCCCCCGCTCTACAAGCAATGAGAGGTTTCTGGTGTGAGAGGCACCACCTGGACCTCCCTCTTTGGGTTAGATGATCACAGCACACCACAACAGCCGGACTGCACCATCCTAAAATCATCACTTCCTTAAATAAAAATGTCAGCTGCCTCAATCCTCGGGCAAGATTCAAGGATAATGACTGATTTAACCAAGAGACCATTAAATCCCCAGATATCCTAAAGCGTAGCAGCACTCCATCTATTGGTCAAGAATTAAGGACGTGCTTAATCATCATCATTGTGCACTAACCTCAATCGTTAAACACTCAGCCCCTAAAAAGCCCATCCCTCCCTCGCTCCCTCCCTCACTTGCTTAGGGCTTCACGTTCTCCCAGTGAAAACTTGAGGCAAGTAATAACGTCTTCTTAAAAACAACGCGAGTATCACTAAAAGTGCTAATGTGAAAATTTCTGAAGTTAAAACTGGCATATGCTATTAATCACACAATTATCATTTTGCTTCACTGAGGAGCACATGC
>JAHREE010000098.1:3784689-3797880 GCA_033628505.1 Tringa tobata
TTTTTTCGAGGCATTTAAACAGCCTCGGGGGGCTGAAAGGCAGCAGAAGGCTCCTCCAGATGGCTGGGGCTGCTGAGGAGAAGGCTCTCGCCCCATCCGTGGGGAGAGAAGTGGATAAAAATAAAAAAAAAAAAACAAACCACAAAACCTGCACAAAATGCAAAAAATAACCTCCTTTTTTTTTTTTTTTTTTTTTTTTTTTTTTTGTTCAGCTTTGCAGCTGAAGTCATCTCTGTCTTGGTTCCCCACCCAAAGTTACTGGTTTCTTGGTTTCCGGGCTGGTTTGCTCACCTCCGAGCCCTTCTGCCTGGCTGTTTGAAGTCACAGAGGCACTGGGTGATAGCTGGCCTCTATATGCAAAGATGTCTATATCTTAATTGCATTTTAAATTACTTCTAGAACTCAGGAGTTGTCTTGAAACCCTTAAAAGTTCCCTTTCACGTCAGCAGTACTGTTTACGGGTGTAAAATTACTGGCACAACTGGCTTCATGTAAGTTTGGGGAGAAAACCTTTTAATTCTGTGTACTGCTGGCTTTTAAAGAGCCCCTTGGGGGCTGTGATCATGGAGAAATGAGCGGGGCTGGGGCAAGGACAGGGTGAAGACACCACCTGCCCAGGGCCCTTTTCTGATGAATCCACCAAAGAGGCTCCAGCCCTGCTGGCTGGTGCCACCACACCAGTATAGAAGCTACACATCCATCACAGAAAGGCGAGCAAGTCCCCTTGGGAGCTAGAGACATTTTAGGAGAAAAAACTGCTTGAGGAACCAAAGTATCCGGCCACGGGTTGTTTGATTTGGATAGGGAGAGGATGCAGAACGTGTTTTAACTTTGCAAATTTATACCCAGCACTGAGATGGCTCCACCTGAATGGACCAGTGCTATGGGAACCTGTAGGCACTGGCGAGTAATAATGGGATGAGGTGGTGCAGCATCTGTTATTTAGATATTGTAATACAAGACCTCTAACTACCTGGTGGTTGTGGGAAATTAAAACTTACCTTGGGCACAGGAGGAATATATACAGAGTGGGCTATGAAGGTTGAAGCAATTGGCTTTCTCCAATTTGCATATTTATTCAGTATCAAACTCTGGAATTAGTAGGGCTGTTCCTTGCATGTTCATCCCTACTATTTCCTTTTAGAAAAAAATTACAGATGTTTCATGTTTTAATAAACTTTTAACCTGAAAAGGCCAAGAAATTACAAACTTCAGGTGTGGTTTTGAAAGTGATTCTGTTACTGCAATGAAATCAGTGGATGGGGACTTCTGCGCTCTGGCTCAGGCAACTGCTGAGCTGGAGATGGGGCTGGCAGAAGAGCAATTGGGTTTGAACTGGCCACATACAAATTCAAGCTAGAAATTAGAGTAGGGTTGTTAACAATTAGAGCAATCAAATTCAACCTTTTCCAGGGGGAGTACTGGGCGTGGAAAAATCTCACTGTTTTTGAGAATAAGTTTATTAAAGTCATTATACGATGCATTGTCTGCAAGAGGAGGGGACAGACTTGGTGTCTCAGGAGCTTGATTTGAGTGCTAAGGTGCTGCGTGACATTGATCACACACCTTGAGATTTGAATTTCAGAGGCAGCAGTTGTTTATCCCAGCAGAATCCTTTCAGGCATGTAAAGGTGCCTTTCGTGTTTATTGTAGGGTGAGTTTTCTTCTCCTGGGCATATGAATGAGCTCTACTTTAGCCCTGGAAAGATTATGGAGATGACAAGTCCTCATGATTCAGGCCGTACGTGGATTACAAGCAGGATCAAGAAGAAACTTTCCTGCATGGGAGACACTTCTCCCATTAGTTCTGGAGGTTTTGTTCCCTCCTTCCAAGTGACTGCTGGGTCCTGCTGGAGGGCCACTGGCCTCGGCCAGTTCTAGTTCGACAGGTCTCTGTGCTGCAGCTCCTGTGGATGACGTAGCAATGGAGATCTCTGCCTGTGCCACCTCCCTGCGGGCTCCTGGGGGCCGCTGCGTAGACATCCTTCTGTGGAGTAGGAGAGGTAACACCTAGAGCAGGGAGATAATAGCCAGAACCGTTCTTTTGGGGTCAGTCTGTAGCTTAGTATTTAAAAAAACCAAACCACTTAACGAATGAAACCAAACCCATGGTAAGCTACCACAGCACTGCATTTTTGGAGCGTGGGTCCTCAGACATACATGCCGCTCTGTTACTGCCTCTGGTCCTCACAGCCTTGCTCCCTGTCTGCCATGCAAACAGAAGCCTCTCTCTCTGCATTTCCTGCTAAATACATTGCCAAAAATCCACACACTGGGTAAAGCGTTTGCTTTTTGAGGACCCAATACGGGCAGAAATACTTTGCCACTTTGCAGAGTACCGCAGCCTTTTCACCCTCCGTAAAGCCATGTGTCTAATCAGTGGACCTAGCTGAGCTACTCATTAGAAACTTGGCCAAACCACAAACATTTGTTTCCCTGCTTTATGCCAAACTCTGAGAAAGGAGGAGGGAGTGGCATGGAGCTCATGTTAATGAGTTCTTCATTCCCCACAGAGAGATAATCAGAGCACTGCTCAGAGATTCATCAACATTTTTTTATTAGCACTTTAATGACCTACATGTTGGGGTTTTTTTTTAAGGAGTTACTTCACTGAAGAGCTAGATAATTCCTCATGCAGCTGTGGTTTAGGAAGCAGCTCAGGGGACGTGTATGCCAAATTGCTTTAGCTCTAGTTAAAAAAAAAATAAATATATATATACCACAAGGTTTCCTGGGTGCCTCCTTTTTCAATCAAGGGCATTATGTCCTCAATCCGGCTCTTCTGGGTTATGCGTGGGGGGTTTTTGGTTTCTACTGCAATCTTTGCAGCTTCGAGAGCAGTACAGCAAAACGCCAAACCCTGGTGGTACTGCATGTTCCCCGTGGACAAAGGACCGTAACAGCTCCCTGACCCCGGTCACTCCAGGAATCAGGCTCCCTCCGGAGCCATGAAAGGCATTTCCAGGGACCAGCACTGATCCTACGGACCACTTCAGCTTCAGCTGGCTGTAGGAGGAACAAACTTTCTCGATGCTGAGGGCTGGAGCCTTTTCCACGCTTCTGCAGGGTGAACCTCCAACCAAGGGACTCCCCAGTGCCTGCTGAGGAGCCTCGCCACAGCCATCTATACGTTACATCTATACATGAGAGCTGATGGTGAGAGAGTGCTCTCACGGGCTTGGTGGAGACTGCTCAGAAATTACCCAAAGTTCAGTCTTTGCAGCTCTCCTCCCATAAGGACCCACCGTGGTGGCACTCACTAATGGCAGCTGCTCCGGAGTCCCTTTGGTTTAAAAAAGAGAGAGCTGCCAGAGTTTTGCTGTCACTTAGGAGGGCCGTCGGCTGGAAAATGCTGCACCATTTCTTCCCATGCCTCCCCCGCTCCCCAGTGGCCAGATTTCCTTCTGGTCTTCTGGAGAGAGCAGTGAGAATATATACATTAAAGGCAGGGATGTAGCCAAATACTGCAGGATAACTGGGGTTATGAGAGTATTATAAAGGAATATTATTTACTTTTTCCTGAATCAGACCCCAAGTGTTTCCTGTCAGACCTCAGTACAATGGGACACGAATGTACAGCCCATTACATTCACATTTCCTCCAAACAGCCCTCTTTTTCCTTCAAACACAGAGGACAGGAAAGGATGCTTTCTGCCCCAACTCCTGTCTCTCAACTGACTTTATCTCATTTGAAAAGGGATTTGAGACATCCAGTCTTCAGTAGTTTGCCTCCCTTCCAATGCCTACTGCCTCAGGATGGGAGAGGTTGTAAATATGGAGGAATTCCTTTGAAATCAGAAAGAGCTTCACTGGGGTGAATGGAAGCAAAATGAGGTCTGTGGGGAATAGAATGCTAAGGCTGGGGAAAAAGAAAATCAAGATTCACAGCACTAGTCCAGAAGAATAGTAGCTCAAATCATATAAAAAAAACTCCATAGTTCTCATTTCCTCCTTATCCCTTCAGGACAGGAAAGAACATCCTGCTCTTCTAATATGAGCAAAATACAAGTTATTTTTGGAAGCAGAAAATCGTGTTCAGAGCACATTTTTAAAAAGACATCTCTAATCTGTGATTCTGATGATGCATTTGGAGCACAGCACACCCTTCTGCATCAAGAAGCCCACGTTTGTCGGCTCAGCCCCGTCTACGCTCGGGCAAAAGGTTTATGTTGGTTGAACAAGAAGTTGGGAATTCTTTGTCAGCACATTAATGGTGACTTGGAGCTGAACTGCCACCTCTGTCACCTGACCCACACTTGGTGGGAAGCCCAGTACAACTGCCTGGGGGAGAGGAGCGTGGAAGTACCGGCCCGTAAGGTCATGGGCTGGGGGTGTGAGTGGTGATCTGGTAGCTCTGAAAAAGGCTTTCTGTATCTCTCCTGGACTCTGGGGCAAGCTTCCGCTGTCTTCTTCATTATCCCAAGACAAATTGGAGATAGGATAAAGCTAGCATCACCCCCAACCCTCGCCCTCAGGGGTGATGTATCTTTGCACGCTGTGCTTGTTGTTCTAACTCTGGACCCGCAGAGGAGCATGTGGCGTAATCTCCTGGACAAAAGTTTTGAAGTTTAGAGCACAGAGTCAAATTCAGGGCCTTTTGGGCAAACTCTTGCTTTTTTAATTTGATGGATCACTTGAAAGGACGGCACAGAGAGGAAATCAGCCTCAAATTTGTTAATATGCATAAACAATATTAATTCATGACTAATGTTTGGGTTTGGATTCTGCACAGGTAACTGTTACTCCCAAAGCCTCTTTTGAAGCACGTAAGATTAAAGAACGTATGTTAGTGCAATAGCGCAATCTCTAACGATAAGGATAAACAAATTGTAGAGAAGTTAATCATTTACCAATTCAAGATTAGCAAACGGCTAGCCTGCTATAAAAAGAGTTCCACTTTCCCTTTAAAAACCATTCATAGAGTATAAGATTTGAGCTCCTCTCAGTGTCAAGGGCCCCAAATACCTAAGCAGACTCTTGGGAGTGACCTCATCTGTAGTTTCTGAGTGTATTCCCAGCGATGCGTAATGCGAGGAACGGCCGGATGGAAAGCTGGGGGGGCAGGAGCTCGTTGCCCCAGCAGGGCAGGGCTCCCCAAAGAGCTTGCCGGGGCCAGCAGCACCGACACGGAGCTCCCTGCAGCCTGCGAGCCAGTGCCAGCGTCCTCCTGTCACTCCAGCCACCCAGAGCAGGCTTAAAAAAATCCACCCAGAGATATTCCTATGAAGTCAGTGGATTATTCGGATACTTAAAGAGCTGATTTCCCTGGCGGGACAAACTGTGTTCGGTGGTTTTCACAGTAAAGGACGTGAGATTGCTTCTGCCGACTGTCTCGGTTTGTTCTCAGACAGGAAGCGGAGAAGGGCAGGGGGAGCGATGATCGGCTCTGTGCAAACAGACACTGGAAACTGAAAACAAATCAGTCGCAGAGGTATGTGGATGGTGTGCAAGAGAAAAAACTTTGCCTGTCTTTGCCCGGCAAATCCTGGTAATTCTTCAGAATGTGTTTTAACCAGCTCCAAGCCTGTCTCTTTCCCCTTGTTGATGACTTACCATAAATTGCAAAGTCAGTGGTTTTAACTGGGGTATCTGAACTCTCTGGGACTCCACAGGGAAAAGATAAATGAATCTACACAGCAGACTTCAGTGCCACAGCCATTTCGCTAAAGGAGATAAGGAAACTGGAGGAGTAAAAGCACAAATTCCTTTAAAAACAGTAATGTGTAACTCTACATACCATCATTTACATACTAGAAAATAATACACAGATCCACTAAGTACAGTTCTGAATGTGTGTGTGCTAAAACTACTAGAAGAGCTACTACTAGAAGAAGCTAAAACTACTGCGCAGAGAACAGACCTTGAATTGTCTAAAGATAGATGGTGAAAAGATATCAAACACAACAGAGTTCCCTGGGCTTCACCAGAGCCGGAGATACATCAGTACAAATTGAGCCTCTGGCCCCCTGCAGCTCTGCAAATCATCAAAAAAGACATTAATGTCATTAGCAAAACCAACAAACGTGCCTACACTTATTACTTGTTTGTAATAAGATTTGGCTAGCGTATAATTAGCAGGCTGCAGAAGTCTTTTATGACCTCTGAGAACAGTCTCTCTGCCGTGCTGAGGTTCACTGGAAAATTCCCATTCTTCCCATGTAGCTACAACTTCCCCATCAGTTTCTACCCCCTCAGATGGACTGACATTAGCATATGCAACATGTCATATAAACCCATGTGAACTATATATATACACATACACACGCATTAGTTCGGTTTGATTATTTGTTCTATAAGGACAGTCTTTGATCAGGAATGCTTGTTTCCCAAGAGGCAATAACACTCTTCTGCCGAGCAGGACAGTGAGTTATGGTGTGGATTTGTGGTACGTACACACAGGATTACCCATTAGCTGGCTTGGACACATCTCGTGGTGTACGGTTGATTGAGCTGGTTCTCCATCCTTCTGCTGGGATATTTTTTCTCAAGGCTTGAGCGTGGCCGTAGGGAGTTATTTAAACACGTGCCTAAGGAGATGCACAACCCAAGAGAGGCTGGAATGAGACACATTCCTTGTGTAGCTGCTGAAATGGGGTCCTGATTTGGATCCCAGTGTCAAAAATGTGAACTGGGTGACAGCAAATGGCACCGAATAAGATTGCAGTTTGTGCCCCCCCCTCTGAAGAGAGCTGGGGGGGACTTCAGTGTTTCGTATAGGCTTGGTTGGTGCTGGATGGGAAAATGGCACACAAACTTTCAGCCAACAGTAAGGCAGATGAGAACGGCGGTGTTGGAGTTGGCACTCTGTCAAGCCAAACTGCAGCTACGGATCCAGCATCCTGCCTGGCTTTTGGGTAGGAAACCAGCTCCAGACCTCGCAGCTCTGCTCCGTTTTTCTACAATCGGGGGTCTTTTCAAAGCTGTTGAACGTATACATGAGAACCGGCTGTTTCACTTCCTTTTCCAGCACCAGAGGTGTGAAGAGGCCAGCACGCAGCCAAGAAACGGGGCCGTGAGTCAGCTGGGAGTTCCTGAGCATCTGACTGATACCCTCACTCGGATCAAGTGCTCCAGCTGCTGGGGCTGGGACCGATTGGTGCTGCTGGGGGTCAGCTCTCAGGGAAAGGGCTCGGTTAATGGTGTCCTGGGAAGCTTAGCTCAATGGTTTTGGAAAGCCACCGTGGAGGGACCTGTTTCACGGTCTGCACTCTCTCACTCACGCTGGTGCTGTGCTCCCCACGCTCTGAGAAAGCTGCTCCTGGTTCCCAAAACACGTAACTCAGCCCTTGCCCCTCTGCCCCGCGAGCGGGCGCTCGGGACGGGGACGTGCTGGAGCTGCCGGAGTGGTTCCTCCCCGTCTCACCAGGGAACAATACGGTCCCTTCACTGGTGATGTTGTTATCAATGATTCAAAATGAGATAGCAAAAATACTTTCCGTGCTCTGTAACTAACTTCCTAGCAGAGAGATCCAGCTGCAGATAAGATACTCACGCTCCGGTGCTTTCAAGGATTATCAGTGTAATTTAGGATGATAACGGGAAGATAACATGAGTGTCAAAAAAAAAACCACAAACAAACCAAAACAACAGATGTAGTAAAACGGGACTGTACTTATGTTGCTGCTGCACACTTTGTGTATGAACATGGGCAGATCTTTGGGATGAAACATCACATTTGCATCCCCATATTTGAGAGTCCAAGTTTTCAGATGTCCTGATGGACTTAAATGTGTTGTATTGCCTCACGTCACAGTGCAGCAGGTGTGGCCATAATTCATAACCTCTCTTCCACTTGGGTGTTTATTTTCCCAATCCTTGACTGAAGTGTTCTGAGCCACTGATTTCTCCAGTTGGATCTGATACTTCGTGCTTCTGTTTCAAAGCCCGCTAGCGGGCAGGCAACACCAGCCAGCTTTACTCTCAGAGTCCTGGTTTGTGGTGAACTTGCATTTCTCTCAAACAAAGTAAAACTGGTGATTCAAGACTAATGAACTGCTGTGAATACTCTGCTTTATCAGAGGAAATAGTTGGAGGCTGAAGTCTTGGTCCCTAACAAGTCTTTGCGAGGATATTAACATGTCTTGCCAAGACCTAGTAATTCCCTCGCAGCCAATGCAACATTCCTCAGGGGCCATAAGGCAAGAGTGGAGAAGGGGATCATGTGGCTCGGTCCAAGCTGAGTTAGCTTCTTCGGAGAAACACCCTGAGCACATGACTTCTTTGCAGACACAGGTCTCAGGTAACAAAACCCACCAGCTTTTGGTGAATCCTTTCAAGACATCTATTGTCGAGATGTCTCATGTAAGAAAAGAGGACTAGATTTTCAAAAAGGAAATTAAATACTGCCCATACTGTGCAATACCCTTCGGGAAACAAGTAACCTTGGTGTTTGGGGTTAAAAAAAAAGGAATAGGGGAAGAGGATATTCCACAGCTGTGATTGTATTTTGTTTGCCTGCTCTCCTGTGAGAAAAGTGTCAGGAGAAGAAAAACAGAGAAAAGCTAAACATATTCCCTGCATATATAACTGATTATGCAAAATACCATCCTTCTGGGAGCTGCCTACAGGAGGTTAAACCTGACTTTCAGAAGATGAACAGCGGGTTTTCAATTATGGCATTTGAGACCTCCGGAGTGGGGATTATGAGAAGATAGTATAAATCAAACGGCCCTTTTAAGACGTGCTTTTAATTCAGCAACAGGACGAGCCCTCAGACAGCACTCCTGCAAGCACTCAGGGTATGTACAGTAAAGGGCAGCACAAAGATCCCCCGAACGGGCTCCAGGAGCAGTGGTGCATGGTTTGGGCTGGGGGGCAGCACTGCCTGGGCTCCCGAGATGTTACCATCCCTGTGCCCCTGCTAAAATGCCACACAGCTAATTAGTTGTGGAAGTAGCCTTGCTGCCTGCTAGCTTGGTTGCCTCACACGACATTGCTGGGCTATTTCTCCAGCCTGAAGGGCAAGGGGAATTTTACCAGCAGCTTCAAGTGAAAAGAGGCCAGCAGGCAGTGCTTTGCATCTCCTGCACTGAGGATCTTTACTTGGTTCACCACTCATTGTTCTGACAGTTGTCTCATTTATTCACTTTTTACATCAAAATCCATTCCTCTAAAGCTTATGTTCAGCCTTAAGCTTCACCATGTGCTAATAGCATTAATCATTCTGGAAATAGCTCTGTCCACCCTGCTATCAGTAGCTATCTTGATGACACTCCACGTCGCTTCCCTGCTCTCTGGGGGTGGCTCTCGAGCGAGTAAATAGGTACACAGCAGGGCAGAGGGGTAGGAGGCAGAAGGAGACAGAAGAAAGCAGAGGAGGGTGCCCTTGGGTTGTGTCCCCGTGTTTTGGAGCCTGTGCCAAGGTGCACTTAGCTGCAGCGTGATTCAGCAGTGGTTTCCTCTGGGGGGGGTCTGAGCTTCCCCCTGCATCCCATCTGTCCTGGAGGAGACATCACACAACACGCTCAGGGTGGTAAAGATGGTCTAGAAACCTTCCAAGAAGGGTCTTACCATCACAGGCGTCAAGGGCAGATGGGACCTGCAGAGAGGAGAGCCAGGTCTTGGAAATGCTCTGGGATCCTGCAGATCAAGTAAGTGTCGATGTTGCTGCGTGACCTGCCCATATGGTTCTGCCTTTTGCCTAGCCAGACTTCGTGTGTGCATCCCTTCAGAAAAAGGAAGGATATTCTGGATGGCTTTGAAATCTCCTCTTGGATATATTAAGAAGTAACACCATGTGTGGAATCACCAGCAGGGAAATTCAACTAAGACTAAAAACAGAGTTTCCTTTTGCTTTCTTATTAAAAAAAAAAAAAAAAGCTAATGCCCAATTCTAGGATTCTCATGTTTCTTTATCTAATGGACAGTCTTCAAATAAAAGCATCCTCTGGGGCAATGTCGTGTTCCCTTCACAGTTGCCTGAACCAGATTTCTCTTCTTTCTGCTCATATAATACCTCATAGCTAGCTATGGTGACTGTGGAAAAATGCCAGTAAGGTTGCAAGTAACACATTGCTACCTTCTTTGAATATAATTTAGCTACTGAAAACCAGATGACGGTCACAAGCATATGACCAGTCACCTGCCTGCTTCCTGGCCCATGGCATAAGAACTTCAAATTAGTACAAAAATATTTCACAGTTAATAAAAAGCCTTACTTTTATGAATGTCAATAGAGATAGCTCTGCCCATGATTGCACACACAAAAAAATCCAGTACAGTTGGCAAATCACTTCCTATGATTTAGCTTCCCGTTTTTAAATAGTACAAGGTACTTGCAGACCTGACAACTTTTCCACCATCCCCAGCAGTTTTCCGGGGAACAAACTCCACCATGGGGCATTTGGTGGTCTCAGGTGTACTACTGTATGCTGCTGCTCTACTGCAAGATGCACTTGCTGAAAGAGTCCTTGAATAGGAAAACATGAGGTCATTGTTAGCTATCGATAGTGCAGGAAAATGTAAAATGCATGGGACATAAGTAGGAGTGGATCAGAATATTGCTATTATTTAAGAAATATTGCGTTTTTACTCACAAATCAATAGACAAGTCAACAAGTTCATCTGAGATCATTGTGTATCTTTTTGAGGCACTTCAGCAGTACTTGCATTTTAGTACCCTAGTATCCCATAGCATATGTCAAAATATTGTATTGGTAGTTGAAATTAACTTAATTACCTGTCTTCTTCAGCATTGATCATCTATTTTGACTCTGTGGTCTTTGGGGTAATACTCTTCTTTCAACTCAGAGCATACTGTCATCATTAACAGTGAATCATAGTCAGGAGAGAATAATCAACTTGCAGCCTCATCTCTTTTCCAGCTAACATTTTGCCATGAAGTATGTTTTAAAAGGCTGGAAATGAACATAAAATTGAAAATTAACTGAGCTACTTCATGGTATTTACTACAGCAGCAACAATACCCTCCTCGCAGGACAAATTTACTGAGAAAATGATTTTTGCTGTCAACACCATTGGGAAAAAGCCAAAGTTCCCATTCAAGTTACATCAGTACTGCCCAAGTTAAACAAATGTAAAAAAATGAGAATTTTGTGGGTTTTTTTTTATCTCCCTCCAAAAATGTGGTGTGTTTCTTGCATTACAGGCTAAAGACATCCTACCCAGCCACATTGCTTTCTAATCAAACGCATTCCTTTACCTGTTGCTTGACATTTACCCAGTGCTCCTCCTCCAGATCCTCTCCTCCATCTCCGTGCTCCCCTTTCCCTTCTGCTGCTGCTGCCGCCACCCTGGTTAAGTTAACATTACTTCCCAAAGTTCCCTTTTAACCAGAGCGAGCCTGCTGGCACGAGCTGTCAGAGTATTCATTTCTCTAGGCTCTTGCCTTATGTTGCATTGCCTTGGCAACAAGATTTAGCAGCGAGGCAACAGCCTTGAACTTGTCAGAGTCTGTTGCAACGCGCCGAGCATGTATTACTCTCCGGCACCTCGGGTTGCTATAACAACTCCTAACAATAAAACTCATCTCCCAGCTTTAAAATACAGGAACTTTTACAGCCTGTTTCCTGGCAGAGCTGCTGCAACATTATGTGAAGCCTGGCTGCGCTCGTTTTGTCTTCTTCTTCCTTTTTTTGCACCATCGCAGCCTCCAGGAGCCCGGTGCCGAGGCGCGGGAAGGAGCTCGGCCGTGGGCGAGCGTGGGCCCTGCCGGTGCCGAGAGCGGGGCTGGGCAAACAAAAGGCCGAGTGACCACGGGGACAATGCGGGGCACAGAGCCCCAGCAGCACACCCCAAAGGCCTTCATAGAATGGTCAGAGTTGGGAGGGTCCTTAAAGATCATTGAGTTCCAACCCCCCTGCCCTGGGCAGGGACACCTCCCACTAGAGCAGGTTGCTCAAAGCCCCATCCAGCTCAGTCTTAAACACTTCCAGGGATTGGGCATTCACAACTTCCCTGGACAACCTGTCCCAGTGCCTCATCACCCTCACAGGAAATAATTTCTTTCTCGTATCTAATCTAAATCTCCCGTCTTCCAATTTAAAACCATTACCCCTTGTCCTGTCACCACACTTCCTGACAAAGAGTCCCTCCCCAGCTCTCCTGTAGATATTGGAAGGCTGCTATAAGGTCTCCCCAGAGCCTTCTCTTCTCCAGGCTGAACAATTCCAGCTCTGTCAGTCTGTCCTCATAGGGGAGGTGCTCCAGCCCTCTGAGAATACTCATGGCCCTCCTCTGGACCCATTCCAACAGGTCCATGTCCTTCCTGTGTTGAGGACTCCAGAGCTGGACACAGTACTCCAGGTGGGGTCTCACCAGAGCACAGTAGAGGGGTAGAGTCACCTCCCTTGACCTGCTGGCTGTGCTTCTCTTGATGCAGCCCAGGATGTGGTTGGTTTCTGGGCTGCCAGTGCACGTTGCCAGCTCATGTCGAGCTTCTCATCCATGAGAATGATGGATGCGGCATTTTGATTTTTCCCCTGTTCCAGCAAAATACACCCTGCACGGCTGGTCAACAGCATCCTGGGAGGAGACTGCAGCCACCAGAGAGGCACTTTGGGTCTCTCTCGGCACAAGTGTTTTCTCCCACTTCTGCTGGCATTGCTGACGAGAGCAAAGGCGCAGTGATAGCATGGAGAGATGTGCAAGGGACCGATGACTGTCCCCATGTCATCCAGCCCTGCTCAGCACAGGTCGTCACGACACAAAGGTCACAAACTAGGTCTGAATCACTGGTATCAGGTATTAAAAAAATAAGTATCTCTTAGCAGAGACAAGGCTTTCAGTGCCAGAGGAGCCCTTTAATTAATGAGGAACATTTTCAGTCAATGGAAATGCAGGGTGAGGATGTAAATTGAGCCAGTGCAGCGTCAGGAACCGTGGAATTTTCCCAGCAGCTCACCGGCTGCCCTGTCACACCTCCTTCCTGTGGCTTCATTCATGGGGACAGTGCAAAGCACTCATCCTTTTCCTGTATGTCATGGCCATGAGTATCTCGTGCAGACTTAACATCATTCTCACTTTCCCATAGCACGGGTCATATTTCTTCAAAGGGACAAAGAATCCATAGCCAGCCAGTCGAACAATGGGAAGGCTTGTTTAAGAATAACTCAGGATACAGCACGTTTCAAGCGTGGTGAGGGATGCAAACAGGAACAGGAAAGAAGCAGCAGATCTTTCCTCCTTTATGAGTGAAGCTCAGCTCCTGCAGCCAGGAAGCGCTCGCGGGTG